>BSBN01001107.1:3000000-3497500 GCA_027924645.1 Cunninghamia lanceolata | reverse complement strand
ACACAATACACAAACTCAACCAAGGTGAGTTCAAAGGGGTAGGAGAGTGGACACACTCAACTCAAGAGTGCCACTCCTTCAAAATATCTCAACACAATTTCTCTTATGGCCTCAAGCCAACATGTTTAACAAAATTTCTAATAGTATTCATATGTTGGCTCTCAAGCCATGTAACAAATTGCTCAAAATCACATAAAATGCCCTCAAGGCTTTTAACATCCCAAAACAAGGTAATGACCTCAAGGAGGATTACTCCTCCCCTACCCCACACTTGTTGAGCATTTTCTCCCAAGTGGGAGAGGCTCTTACAACACCCTACTAAATATTCCCCACAATAACAAAATACAATACAAGCAAAGTACATCTCACATATGCATCATGCAAGCAAATTGAAATACAAAGGGAAGGCCTTAGCCTTGAAAATAGACCTTTAAAAGCCCTATTATGGAAGAAGTTGATGTAGAGCTCCTCCAAAATCTCCTCCAACCTAAGCCACCAAACTCCCTCTATATTTTCTCCCAAAACAATTTCAAACAATTAAAAATTCTCCAAAAATTCAACAACCCCTCACCCTATCCCAAGTGGGATTAAAATAAGCCCAACCCATGAGCCTAGAGGAATGGGGAGGTGACACTTGTCACCTCATCACTCTTCCTCCCCACTACAAGTATGTCCCAAGGGATGGGTGTTGACACATGTCACTCACCCATCCCCAAAGTCTCCCTCACCTCTTACCACATGTCTTCTCTCCGACACATGGGAGAGAAAAGGGGAGTTAAAGAGGGAAAGGGTGACACATGTGTCACCTTCCTTTCCTCTTATGAAGGACCACACAACTCCATGGGTACTCTCACCAATTGTGAGAGAGACTTGAAGTCAAGTCCTCCATAATTGGTGGGTCTTGGAGTCATCTCTAACCTTAGGAAGTGAAAAGGGATGGGTTTGAGTGTTGGTACCACTCATCCTATCCCTCCCATGCCTCCAAATTCGTCACTTAACTTCAGTGTAAAGTTAAGGTGACCATATGGAGGTTTATCAAGGGTTACCCAAGTCAAAAGGGACCCTAGACCGATGGGGTATAACCCAGTGTCAAGTTTAGCCTAGTTAGAACACCCAGGGTCAAGTTAAAACACAAGAAAAGGGTCTCCAAAAATTTAAAATTTAAAAATGTAATTCAAAGACAATCCTTACAACACATATCATAATTCAAATTAAAAGAGGGTAGACTTAACCCAATTAACCACATGCAAATTAACATTACAACATTTCATTATACACAGAGTCGATCTTGCTTCCTCGTGGAACTAGATAGGTTTCACAAGGGTTTACAACATCAAGTGTGGGATGATCTTCAGTATCTGTGGTTGGTTAGAAATACCTGCGCACTTAGTTGCAAAGTTAATTCCACATATCAATAACATAGCCGAAGAAAATTAAAACTTGCACTCGTATAAGATATCACAAGTTCTCTTAAGCATAAAAGGAATCACATTGCAATTTTCTAACTAACATCACCCAATTAGTTTTCCTTTAACATAAAGCATCTATCTAACATCACCCAATTAGTTTTCCTATAATATAAACATCTATCTCACATCACCCAATTTGTTTTCTCTTAATACAAGTATCTATCTAATATCACCTAATTAGTTTTCCTTTAACATAACAAGGTCTAATAGTTCAAAAATCTGGGATCAACAGTCCCACAAGTCTAAGAGTATTAGCAACAGTAAGGTAAATAGTCACATGAGCGGAAATGAAAAAGGTAGGCCTCACATCCTCCCCCCTAAGACTGTACTTACTCCTGGAAGTCATCAAAGAGGTGAGGATAAAGAGTCCTCAATCTTGCTGCATCCTCCCATGTCACAGTGACCTCATCGTACATGTCCCACTGGACTCTAACCTAGTCTAGCTCTTGACCTCGAAGGCCCAGTGATCTCGAAGGCCCAGTGTTCGACGAGCCAATATGCGAATTGGCTCCAAAGCCAGCTAACCATCTGTCTCTACCTGAAGAGCACTCCAATCCAATATGTGAGATAAGTTAGAGAGGTAACGTCATAAAACTGAAACATGAAAGACATCGTGGATAAGTGATAGGCTAGGTGGCAAGGCTAGACGATAGGCTACAGGTCCTATCTACTCCAAGATCTTGAAAGGTCCTACAAATTGAGGTGTAAGCTTAGAGCCCTTTTCGTAATGGATTGGACTCTTGTGCGGTCGCACTCTCAAAAATACCCTGTCACCCAGTGAGAAGCTCCAATCAGTTCTCTTAGCATCGGCATACTTCTTCTGTCTATCCTATGCCTGTTGAAGTCTCTGTCTAATCAGTGTGACCTACTACTCCATATCCTGAACTATCTTTGGACCAATGGCAACCCTGTCCTCTATCTGATCCCAACTCAATGGTGTCTTGCATGGTTTGCCGTATAAAGCCTAGAAAGGAGGCATACCCAATGAGCTGTGATGCCCATTATTGTAGGCAAACTCAACCAAATATAGATACTCCTCCCATCTAGACTAATGGTCCATAACATACATATGAAGCATGTCCTCCAACACTTGATTAACTCTCTCTGTCTGTCCATCAATCTCTGGATGGTAAACTGGACTGAAGTTGAGCTGAGTGCCCAATGCTTTCTATAAGGCTCTCCAAAAAGGTGAAGTGAAAATTGAGTCTCTGTCAGAAATGATGCGGTGAGGTACTCCATGAAGTTTGACAATATGATCTAAAAACACTCTTGCCACAAATGGTACATTGTATGTCGTGCATACAGGTGAGAAATGCACCACCTTGGTCAACTTGTCAACCGTCACCATGATGGCATCATGGCGACGTGATGACCTAGGTAGACCAACTATAAAATACATGGAAATGGTGTCCCATTTCCACTCACGTATCTCGTGAGGGTACAATATTCCTGTTGGATACTAATGCTTGGCCTTGACTCTTTGACACTCAAGGCAATGAGCAACATATTCTGTAATGTCTCGTCTCATCCCAGCCCAATGGTATAACTATCACAAATTAGCATGCATCTTATTCACCCCTGGGTGTGCTGCATAAGGTGCTATATGAGCCTCTAAAAGAATCACTGTATGTAGATCTCCCACATGGGGTAGATAGATGTGCTATCAGTGTCTAAGAAAACCATCAAGATCAAGGGAATATCTTGCGAATTTTTCCTTAAGGGCCCTCTGATTCTAAATTTCCTACTGCAGCTCAAGAAACCACTCATCCTAAGGTAGATGTTGTAAGATACACTCTCTCAAGTCCACCCTTAATGTCAAGGTTAGGATCTCGTGGCACCTTCAACTCAAGGTGTCAGTGACCACATTCTCCTTCCCTTTGATGTAGTGGACATCAAAGCTATACTCGCATAAGAACTCCATCCAACGCCGCTGGCGGGCGTTCAAATTTGGTTGTGTGAAAATGTATTGTAAGCTATGGTGATCTAAATGGAGCTTAAAGCGTCAACCCAAAAGGAAGTGTCTCCAATGAACAAGAGCATGAATAACTACTGAGAGCTCTAAATCGTAAGTAGGGTAGTTTAGCTCATGTGTCTTGAGCTTATGCGATTCGTATGCAATCACTCTACCACCATGCATTAGCATGACTCCCAAACCCTCTAGTGATGCATCTGTGCAAACAACAAAATCCTGTGTAGGATGTGGAACCACTAATATGGGAGCACTGGTAAGATGCTCCTTGAGGACCCCAAAGGCCCTTTCACACTACTCAGTCCAAGAGAAACCCTTCCCTTTCTGCTAAAGGGAAGTGATGGGATGCGCTAATCTGGAAAAACCCTCAATGAATCTACAGTAATAACCAGCTAATCCCATAAAGCTTCTGACCTCTGTGACACTGGTGGGTGCTGGCCAGTCCTAAATCACTCTGATCTTCAATGGATCTATGGAGATGCCATCGCCTGATAAGATGTGCCCTAAGTATTGCACCTTTGTCCTAAAGAAGGCATACTTCGCCTGGTTGCCATAAAGCTGCTACTTTCATAAGCACTGCAAAACCTAACGAAGATGATCTACATGCTCCTCCTTAGTCTATGAATAGATCAAAATATCATCAAGGAAAATGATCATGAACTAATCCAAGTGTGGAACACCCCATTCATGAGGCTCATGAACACTACAGGGGCATTTGTTAAATCGAAGGGTAGCACTGTGAACTCATAATAGCCATATCTGGTTTAAAAAGTAGTCTTGTGAATATCTGCCTCTGTGATGCACAATTGGTGATACCTAGATTTTAGATCAATTTTTGAGAACACTCTAGCTCCCTGCATATGGTCAAAGAGGTCATCAATCCTAGGCAGAGGATAACAGTTCTTCACCGTCACCTTGTTCAACTGCTTGTAGTCCATGCATAGTCGAAGAGACCCATCCTTCTTCATGAAGATAACTAGTGTTCCCCATAGTGAAATACTAGGTCAGATGTGCCCCTTCTCAAGTAACTCCTCTAACTATAGCTTGAACTTTGTAAGCTCATGTGTAGTCATCCTATAGGGTGAACGAGACACTGGTTCGACACCTGGCACTAGATCGATGTGAAAATCAACCTCTCTATGTCGAGGCATACCTGGTAATTCCAGCGGGAACACATAGGCAAAATCTCTTAGGATAGGGTGATCATCTAAAGAAGCCTTAGGCTCATCCTCTAACCTGTCACTAACCGTGATAGCAAAAATTTGATACCATTTCTACATGCAGTGCTTAAGCTGTTGGGTGGAAATCATATGGACTGTCGCAGGCTTCTGTATGCCCACTAACTCAACTGGTGAGCCATGATCGTCTAAGTAGCTAATCATTCTCTGGCAACAATCCAGCTTGGCTCTATGAGCCACAAGCCAATCAATACCTAAAACTACACCGTAAGATCCTAAGGGCAGAACCCTAAGGTCACATGATGTTGTGAAGGTTCCCAAGGAGATCTCGTAATCTCTAACCAAGGTATCTACTGACATCCTGGCCCCAGAGGCCAACTAAAACTCCCACCTAATGTCATGCCTAGAAGCCACCAGCCTGCAATGTTCCACTAATTATGTAGATAGAAAAGAATTGGTAGCTCTAGAGTCAAAAAGAATAGAGATGGAGAAATCCCCAATCATACCTGCTATCTCGATAATTGAAGCTTGGAAGTCAGCCTAGCAGTTGTCAACCACTACAAACATGCGGTGGGACTTGCCCACATCACCTACAGTCTGCTCAGATCCTCCTGAATGGGGTTGTCCCCCTACTGTAAATCCCTATGGACACTCTCTAGCCAAATGCCCTACCCCACAACATACATAACACGGGCCCCTAGCCTGTCACTGTCCTGACTGAGTCCTACCTGACTACTATTGTCCAGTCCATCCTGTAGACTCCTATGATCCTCTATAAGACTGCTGAGACCTTGTGGGTCCCACAGATGATCCCTATTGTCTCTGATCTCTACGTGGACCCTACTACTGCCAACCACAGTTTTGTCCTCCTTGAGCCCTTTGCTGGGGTCTAGACCTCTGTTGATGTTGCTACTGCTGCTATGGAGGCCTAGGAGGTAATGATGAGGAATTAAATCCTCCTCTCTATGGTGTGGATTATGGCCTAAAAAAGTTCTGCTATTGCTGGTGATTAAGGTCCTACAATTGCAGGCCTAAATACTATCCTTGTCCCTAAATTTCCTTTACAATGTAAGCCTTTTCGATAGCCTCACTCATAGTTTCGGGGTCTACCATACGTACTGGTCCTACTATCCCATGATTCAAACCTCTGATGAATTTGTGCACTAGGAGTTTCTTGTCATGGAGATACTCTATGTAACGAGAAAGCTCAATAAACTGGCTCTCATACTGACCAACCGTGAGTCCTCTCTACTATAAATCATGGAACTCATCTATCCAGCGCTATCTATAGTGATCTGATAAGTAACATGTATTAAAGAGATCTATGAATATGTCCCACATGAGTGTATCTAAGGATAATCGGTGCTTGCACTCCTCAGTACACCACCAGGTAGCTACTGCATCTCTCAAAAGGTGTACTACCACTCGTGCTTTTGTGTTTCTCCCATAAGGTCGCAACATGAAGCACCTATCTAAACTGATGAGCCAAGCCTCAGCCTCAGCTCCCTCTGTAGCTCTTGCGAAGGTAGGTGGATTGAGCCTAAGTAGGTCTTTGATGGGATCTCCTCTGTCTCTAAGTCCTATAACCAGCTCATCCATACCATACTCATAACGTCCATGATGTATCTTCTCTACTCTCCTAGTCTCATCTTGTCTTGAAGGACTCCTACTCCATGCTTGGTAGGCTAACCCTACCTCCTCCACTATAGTATCAGGTATCTTTATGAAAGGCTCAATACATGGCACCTCTCACAGATCGATGCGAGGTTCCACACGTGACTCAACATGCGACTCCTTATGTGGCTCCTCTAGCAGATCAACCCAAGGCTCATCATGTGGCTTTGGTATAGCTAGAGGTAGCCTCTCTAACATGGCCTGTAGTGTCTGTAAAATCTGAGGACCTATGTCTAGTACTGGTGGTGCCTGTGGTACTGGTGGATATGCTATGACTACGGTTGCCTATCCCTCTGTGGAGGAATCACTGTGCACCTCAACAGACACCATGTTGTACAATCGCACTCATTGAACACGTCAGGGAGGCATCCTACAAAACAACATAGGCACTAATTAATCAAAGTTGTAGAATAAATAACATGCCAAAATATGGTCAGTGTTTAAACTTGGGCTCTAATACCAAATGTCATGCCCACATTTCCCCTACAGTCACAACACACATCACATATGTCATGTCCACATTTGTCATGTGGTCATGACATGAAATATAAAAAAATTTCCCATGCTTCCCTAGAAACCCCCTCACATGCGTAAGTGTGCTCAGTGGCATACACTTAAGGCATACACATGGCAGTTGCAAAGTGGGGTAATACGCACACGTGTGCATACCTATCACAAGAAGGCTATCAAGGGAGTCATCATGACGTAGTTAATATCACTAATAAGGATAAACTTTTCTAACCTAACTAACCCTAATTTTTGGGAATTTCTAGCAGCATAACGTCTCACGGGCATGAGTAGGGTTTATTGTACCAAAACTAAATTTTATTAAAAGGTTTCCTGATTAAGATTAATAAATTGCCTACATCACACCAGTTGCAGTGGTAATATAGTTGATTAAGTTAATTGAACATTTTTCAACAAAGTCTAATCATTTGTTCCCCTTCTCATTTTCTGAAAGTTAATTTTAATTTGTTCTTCACGTTTTCTAAGATATGAAACATTTTTCAACAAAGTCTGATCATTTGTTCTCCTTTCCGTTTTTTTCTAAAATTTATTATTAATTTTTTCTCTATCATGTTTTCTATCAATTAGAGTTATCTCTGCATCATTTACATTATTCCTAATTTCTTGGTAGATTAGATCACGTAAACAAGACTTACTAACTAGCAAGGTTTGGAGGTCACGGGCGATGGAGAGGGTTGAGGTTTTGAGGGAGGTCACGGGTGGGGAGAGGGTAGAGGTTCTACAGAGGGTAGCAGTGAATGCTACAAGGGGGCCATGGGATTTAAATGTAACAGGGCTGTGGGCTGTGCAGAGGGATTTTCATGGTGGCAATGGCAAATGGGGGTGTGTGGTGGGGGCTCCGCCCTCTCCCCACACCCTTTACAATGGCGACGGTGGGGGCTCAAACCCCCACCAAATTTTGTATATATATATTTTTATTTAAAACAAATCTGCGATGCAAAAATAATACAGTCTCTCCTTTGTATTTTTTTTTTTTTTTTAACACAGCAAACCTTATTCATAATGAGATTTATTTAATATATATATATATATACATACACAACAACAATTCCATTATACAGAAATTCTAGTTTAATTAAATTAAAATATTTATATATATATATATATATATATATATATATATATATATATATATATATATATATATATATATATATATAGTTTAAATTTTTCTTTGACAATTTATAAATCCACTTTCAAATTTTCTTTAAAAACAATAAGCAAGGATTTGTATCTATTTATATATATACATCAAACTTTCAATAAGACAAAAATACATATTTTTTAGACAAAAATACATATTTTTCCAACAAAAATATGTTCATTACAATATTGAATATCATAATTTTTTTTTTAAAGGAAAGAATACTACGCATCATTTAGATAGTTTAAATCAATAACAACAACTAATTTTCTCTTTTTCCACAATTATAATATGCAATTTTCACATTTTAACTCAAAATAAAAACCACAACTTTACTAATTGACAATTGCTTAAGATTTTCATATAATTGAATTAATTTATAAAACATTTTTCTTCATTCATTTAAACTTAAATGATAAAATTTAAATCAACAAACTATAACTTTTAACACAATGAAAGATGCTCTCTCACAACATTTGAAACTACAATTTAACAACAAGAGAGAGAGAGAAAGAGAGAGAGAGAGAGAGAGAGAGAGAGAGAGAGAGAGAGAAGTCCTCCTCTTTGAAAATCAACAAGGGTGAAGTTCCTAAATAGACCAAGCTCTCCTTAAGAGCTTTAAGAGTAAAAGAAAAAAAAATATTTCTCCAACTCCACATTTAGCTCCATGAAGCTTGCATATCACAAGGGAAAGAAACACCACACATCTTGCTCTCCTCCCTATTGTAGACCAGCAAGAGGGTCACCCCAGAGCTAGCGAGGTCATCCACACACCTAGGGAACTCAATTCCACTTCACAACAAGGCACACATACATCCCAAAAACTTAATATTACACCCATAGGAAACCACAACACACGAACTCAACCAAGGTGAGTTCAAAGGGGTAGGAGAGTGGACACACTCAACTCAAGAGTGCCACTCCTTCAAAATATCTCAACACAATTTCTCTTATGGCATCAAGCCAACATGTTTAACAAAATTTCCAATAGTATTCATATTTTGGCTCTCAAGCCATGTAACAAATTGCTCAAAATCACATATAATACCCTCAAGGCTTTCAACATCCCAAAACAAGGTAATGACCTCGAGGAGGATCACTCCTCCCCTACCCCACACTTGTTGAACATTTTGTCCCAAGTGGGAGAGGCTCTTACAACACCCTACTAAATATTCCCCACAATAACAAAATACAACACAAGCAAAATACATCTCACACATGCATCATGCAAGCAAATTGAAATACAAAGGGAAGGCCTTAGCCTTAAAAACCAACCCTTAAAAGCCCTATTATGGAAGAAGTTGATGTAGAGCTCCTCCAAAATCTCCTCCAACCTAAGCCACCAAACTCCCTCTATCTTTTCTCCCAAAGCAATTTCAAACAATTAAAAATTCTCCAAAAATTCAACAACCCCTCACCCTATCCCAAGTGGGATTAAAATAAGCCAAACCCATGAGCTTAGAGGAATTGGGAGGTGACACTTATCACCTCCTCACTCTTCCTCCCCACTACAAGTATGTCCCAAGGGATGGGTGTTGACACATGTCACTCACCCATCCCCAAAGTTTCCCTCACCCCTTGCCACATGTCCTCTCTCCAACACATGGGAGAGAAAAGGGGAGTTAAAGAGGGAAAGGGTGACACATGCATCCCCTTCCTTTCCTCTCATGGAGTACCACACAAATCCATGGGTACTCTCACCAATTGTGAGAGAGATGTGAAGTCAATTCCTCCACAATTGGTGGGTCTTGGAGTCATCTCTAGCCTTGGGAAGTGAAAAGGGATGGGTTTAAGTGTTGGTACCACTCATCCTATCCCTCCCATGCCTCCAAATTCGTCACTTAACTTTAGTGTAAAGTTAAGGTGACCATATGGAGGTTTATCAAGGGTTACCCAAGTCAAAAGGGACCCTAGACCCATGGGGTATAACCCAAGGTCAAGTTAAAACATAAGAAAAAGGTCTCCAAAAATTTAAAATTTAAAAATGTAATTCAAAGACATTTCTTACAACACATATCATAATTCAAATTAAAAGAGGGTAGACTTAACCCAATTAACCTCATGCAAATTAACATTACAACATTTCATTATACACAGAGTTGATCTTGGTTCCTCATGGAACTAGATTGGCTTCACAAGGGTTTACAACATCAAGTGTGGGATGATCTCCAGTATTTGTGGTTGGTTAGAAATACCTATGCACTGAATTGCAAAGTTAATTCCACATATCAATAACATAGCTGAAGCAAATTAAAACTTGCACTCGAATAATATATCACAAGTTCTCTTAAGCATAAAAGGAATCACATTACAATTTCCTAACTAGCATCACCCAATTAGTTTTCCTTTAACATAAAGCATCTATCTAACATTACCCAATTAGTTTTCCTATAATATAAAGATCTATCTAACATCACCCAATTTGTTTTCTCTTAATACAAGCATCTATCTAACATCACCCAATTAGTTTTCCTTTAACATAATAAAGTCTAATAGTTCAGGATTCTAGGATCAACAATCCCACAAGTCTAAAAGTATCAGTAACAGTAAGGTAAATAGTCACATGAGTAGAAATGAAAAAGGTAGGCCTCACATTCTCTAGGATCTGATTGAAAGATAGCCACAAGATAGACTACATGCATGATATCTGGTCTAGTAGCAGTTAGGTAAAGCAGTCCTGCAATCACTGATATGTACTTGCTTTGATCAGCCTTGGGAGATTCATCATTCTTTCTCAGTTTATAACCAATAACCATAGGAGTGCATACCGGTTTAGAGTCCTCCATTCCAAATTTCAACAATTCCCTAACATATTTTGATTGAGAAATGAAAATACCTTTGTCTATCTAATTGATTTGTAGTCCAAGAAAGAAATTCATCTCACCGTTCTTTTTGCATTTCATTTGTAAAATTCTTGCACATCTCTTCATTTCCACCAAATATGATATCATCTACATAGACTTCAATAATCAGGATTTGATCTTTTCTTACCTTGATATACAAATTGCTATCTATGGACCCTTTACTAAAACCTTCCTACAACAGATACTTATCTAGTCTTGCATACCAAGCTCTAGGAGCCTGCTTCAATCCATACAAGGCCTTCTTCAATTTGCACACCATGTTTAGTTTGTCTGACAACTAGAACCCATCTGTTTGTTTTATGTAGACCTCTGCTTCTAGCTCACCATTTAGGAAGGTAGATTTCACATCCATCTAATATACCTTGAAGTTTTTATGTGCTGCAAATGCCAAAAATAGTTTGATAGCTTCCATTCTTTCCACCAAAGCATAGGTCCCTTCATATTCAATTCCTTCAACTTGGGAGTAGCCTTCACATACAAGTCTTGCGTTGTTCCTCATAACTTCTCCAACTTCATTTAGTTTGTTCTGAAAAAACCCACTTTGTTCCAATCACATTCTTGTTTGTAGGTCTAGGGACAAGTTCCCAAGTCTTGTTCTTCTCAATATGTTGTAGTTCTTCATTCATTGTCTTGACCCAATGTTCATCATTGCATGCTTCATTTACTATTTTAGGTTCTACTTTCAAAAGAAAGCAAAGATTTACTTGTTCCTCTACAATCCTGCTTCTTGTCATCACACATTTCCTTTTGTCACCAATAATCTGATCTTCAAAATGATCTCTCTGCACATACCTTGGATTTTTAGGAGTTCTTAGCAAAGCCTCAACTTGAGTCTCTTCTTCTTCCAGAGTGTGTTCTTCAGTCTAAATTTCCTTTTCTTTTTCTTTTTTAGTCTTTTTTGTATTTGCAGGTTCATATGACTCATATCCATCTAGTTGGATATCTTCATCTACCTTTACATATTCGCTTTCAATGATCTTTCTCTGTCTTTTGTTATAGCACTAATAAGCCTTGCTCTTAGTGGAGTACCAAAGGAATATACCTTCATCAGATCTAACATCAAACTTCCCTAATTCTTCATCTCTTCTGATGTAGCATTTTCTTTCAAAAACTTTGAAGTATTTGATAGTAGGAGCTCTACCATACCATAGCTCATAAGGTGTCTTCAAAGCTTCTTCTACTCTAACTTGCACTCTATTCTGAATGTAGATAGTAATATGTATTGCTTCTTTCTAGTACACTTCCAATAGGTATGCTTCCTTTGTCATTTCTCTAATAGCTTCTTGAATAGTTCTATTCTTCCTTTCAACCACTCCATTTTGTTGAGGAGTCTAGGGAGTAGAAAAATATATCTTTTTCCATGTTCTTCACAAAAAGCATCGAACTCACTTGAAGTGAACTCACCACCTCTGTCAAATCTTAAGCATTTGATTCTCAAATCCAATTCATTTTCAACCATATCTTTGAATGCCTTGAACTTATCTAAAGCTTCTTATTTTCTCTAAGGAAAGTAACCCAAGTCATTCTTGAAAAATCATCAATAAGGAGCATGAAATACCTTTCACCTTGTAGACTTCTTATTCTTGTAGGACCACACAGGTATGTATGAACTAGCTCTAGCAAACCAATAGAGGATTGTTCTTTTATTTTTAAAGTAGTCTTTGTCATCTCCCCAAACTGACATTCTTTGCATATAACATTGACAGGCTTCACAATCTTAGGTAGATCTCTAATAGCCTAAATAGTGCTTATTATCACCAGATTATTAAAGTTAATGTGACACATTCTCCTATACCATAGCCAAATTTCATCTAACTTAGCCAACAAGAAACAATTTTTAGCACCTTTCAAATGATAAACATTATCACGAGTCTTCTTACTAGCAACAATTAGGGTTCCAAAGTTATTTTGTATCTTACACCCATTGTCCTTAAACACAAGATTATACCCTTTGTCACACACTTAGTAGATTATGCTTTAGTAGATTATGCTTTAGACCCTTGACATAAAGAATATCATTTGTATTATGTTTATCATCAAAGATAATAAATCATTTTCCACAAATCTTACTAGCTGCATCATCACCAAAACTAACAAGTCCTCCATCATACTTTTTAAACTTAATAAACTTACTCTTGTCTCCTATCATGTGGTTTGATAATCCACTATTAATGATCCATTCATCTTCCTTTTCAACATGGAATGCAAACAACTCTCCTACACTTTCTTCCTTTACACAACTTGCAAGATTAGCATAAATAGGTTCTTCTCTAAGTACAATAAACAAGCATTCACTACTATTTCCATCACTAGAATTAGATTCATCATCAATTACACCTTAATCATATCTAACATAATAACTTTTTCTTACCATATTTCCTTTGCTTTCATTGATTTTCAAAGCTCTGTCAGGACATCTTGAAGCATAATGACCAATTTTACCACAACTAAAGTATTTGAAGGGTAACTTACGTTTGAACTTTCCTATGCTGGCCCTTTTCATTCTTCTTGCAAATTTGGCTTCACGTTCTATAAAATCTTCATCATCTGACTCCACAACATATTTCTCTGTTCTAGCAATCTTAGTTTCTTCCTTGGCCTTGAAAGCAATCTCATTTTTCACAAGGCCATTAGTAGTACCAAACTCTCTTATCTCAAAGGCAGTCAGTTTACCAAGAAATTGATCCTTTGAAAGATTTCCCATATCAAGAAACTCTTCAATGGTAGATACCTTGTGACTATAAGATTTGGGAAGAGTTCTAAGTATCTTATCTGTAACATCTTCATCCTTTAATTCTCCACTAAGACCCCTAATGTTGCTAACAACTCCATCAATCTTCTGTAGATAACTGGTTATGTTCTCATCTTCATTCATTCACATGGTTTCATATGTGGTCTTCAAGTTCTGCAACTTAGCCTTCTTGACAAATGCATCACCTTCATAGAATTGCTTTAATTTGTCCCAAATCTCATAGGCAGTATCCAGATTCACAACTTTTGCCATTTTAGTGTTAGACAGGGCATTTAATAGAGCATTTTTAGCTTTGTGATTAGCCTCAAACTCTTTAATCTCTTCTTCAGAATCTAGATCTTTAGGAATTATGTATTTATCTTTAACCATTGCCCAAACATTATAACCAAGAGAAATGAGATAACTTTGGATTTGTACCTTCCATTAAGCATAGTCAGATCCATCAAACTAAGGAATGTCTTTCTTGCATGCCATTCAGGATCTACCTTAGGCTATTAGGCTTTCTTCAAAGGAAACTTGCTCTGATACTAATTTTTGAAAGGCACAAGACAACTGAGGGGGGGTGAATCTGTTGTATCAAAACTTTAACTTATTTAAACCAAAAACACTTTAACATTTACTTAATCTAATTCCTTATTTTGTTATGACCATTAACCATGAACAATAGAATTAAAACATGAACACATCAACACTATACACAAGTGAACACCAACTTTTTATGTGGAAAACCCTAAATAGGGAAAAACCACAGTGACTGTTAGCTCACAAAATAATGTAATATTAATACCGAATATCAAAAGAGGCTCACTGCCAAAAGGGTTCATTGCCCAGGGCTCACTTCTCAATTGAAAGGCTCATTGCTAAAGGGTGGCTCACTGCCAGGGTGAACTGATTTAGTAGCATTTACACCATTCCTAATTTCAATTCCATTGAAGTGAAATATATCTCCTCTACTCTACTTTGCTTTGCTTTTACACTTCATACTTATCTTCACATCTTCACACAATCATGCCTCAAACATGTATTCATTACATGTATTTATACCTATCATCAACCTTGGAATGAACATCAAGATCGGTATTACATTCTACAACCATTAGAACATTCTCCAAGGTCAAAATACATACATAAATCAAATTAGGACTAGACCTAAACAAACTTGTGGAGTGAATGAATGAATAATGAACACATCACATCTTAGCTTAGACCCAAAAAAATTCTCACACAATTGGACATGCTTCCACAATCTCTAAATCACCTCCACAACAAGTGTGACAAACTAGGTTGGCCAGAACTTATGCATATATCAGGAACACTTAGAAACATGATTACAAGATCTTCATCATAGCTTGTGGATCAAGCACTTTCCCTCAACACATTCTAGACACATCTATGAACAACTTAGAATCACTTGGGAGTTGACAAATCCAATTGCAACAAATCTCACTTGAAGAACATATCACATACTACTTCTTAATAGACATTGTCAAACTCTACTAATCACTAGCTTGAATTCTAAAGCACCAAATGACAAATCCTTTGGAATCAAGATTACTAAGGACCTTATAAGATTAATTCCAAAACCGCAAAGCCAAAATCTAATTTGTGGATAAATGTAGAGAAAAACATTTTCTCCCTATCACTCTGCAAACCTTGTCAGGCACAATCTTCAAACTAGTGAATAGAGTTTTTCTTCATAGTGATCTAGACCACCAAATTCTAGATTTAGCATCTTCAAAAACTTCTATAAATCATATCCAAAGCTCATACTCAGGTCTTCAATACAGAGAAAATGTGGAGCAAAATACTCAAACAGTGTTCTTCAATCAATTATCAAGTAACTATATCAGCAGATATAGTTGACACAAATGACAACACAGACATGTTGACATCAATGACAACACCAATTACCACATACCTACAATAGGATGGCTACAAAGTCCAATGAAGAGATGTAATGTGTGTACATGGATAGGTCATAGCCAATCATATGGAAATGCTTTGCAAGTGAATGAAACAAGGTGTAGATCCTAGGGAAGGTCAGCCAGGTTTCAAACAACATTGAATGATGTGTCCTTTAGCTCCACAAGTCTTCTTCTTTAGTTGTTTGTTTGAGACTGTCAGGATGCTCTGTTCTAAGAAAATAATCAATCCTCTAATAGCAATATCTTTCTGGTATTTGATCCAAATGATCAAAATTTTGGATATGATGTGCATGAAGATGTCTAGATGGTAAGTCTATCTCTGCAAGGTTTGAAATGAAACTACGAAAAAATGCAGACCAAAATATAGAAACTGTTATTGACTAAACTGACTATACTGAACTTGAAAATGAAAGAAAATAAACTGAAATGCAAATGTTTTTGGTTTATGCAAGATTGCTCTTGAACCAGGGATGCTCCTACATTAAAACCCTAGTTGTCAAGCTAAGAAAAACAAAAATGGCTAGACCAATACTCATTGATGTTGCAGAGAAGCATCGACCTAAATACAATAAATACCCCTACAAGGCAATAGAAATCACTAATAATGAGCATTTTTTAGAGTACCAAGGGATGTAGTATACACAAAAGATGTGAGGAAATACATTCATGTTGCAATCTTTGAGATAGATCACATGAAATTTGAATAATTGGGAGACACATTGCTAGATGATATAGCATATTCACCAAAATATCAAAATATTGCAGGTAAGAAACTAGATATTTTGAAGGACTACCCAGACTTCATTGATGCACATGAATGGGTTAGAATTACATTTAGAAAAATTCATGATGAATTCATATACCTAGGCAAACCCTATCGAATTACAAAGGAGGCAATTAAGGTGGTAACATGGCTTAGCTCAATTGGATTGGTGCCATAAATGAAAGCCATTATATATGATAAAGTAACAAAGCTCCTATGTGTAAAACTAGATAGTTGTAGCCTAAGTGTCAAAGACATAATAGATCTAGGGGTCAAGTACGTGACAATATGGATAGCCTACAAAATCTACTAAGTAAACAGAGAAGAATCTGCCACCACTACCACAATCCACAATGTCTATTAGATGGTGAAAGAAGGAAAAGACTTTGACCTCTATGAAGTAATGCAATAACAATTGATAAAGAATTTGAATAGAACTAAGGAGTCCAATTATAACTTATGATATGGAACCTTGATCATTTTCTTAGTATTTTACTTTTTAAATGAGCTACTCGGGTTTAAGGGGAAAGTATTGCAACAACATCTAATAGTAGCGGCACAAATTAAACAACATATAAAACAATTCTATGATACAAAATAATTTAGTACCATGTATTGGGGTTTCTTCAAATCCCTCCAAATAGAGATGCAAGTTAGGGAAAGAATTCCTTATGAATTAGTCAAACAATATATCAATCACAAAACATTCATGGTTGATATAGACTATACATATATATAAGCAGTGGAGCCTCAGACATTTTGGATTCCTAGGCTACCCTATGAGATCACTGTGGTATAAATAAAATCTAATGCTGGAGCATCCTTGGTTCAAGAGCAATCTTGTATCAACCAAAAATATTTGCATTTCAGTTTGTTTCTTTCATTTTCTAGTTCAGTTTAGTCAGTTTAGTTAGTAGTAGTTTTTGTATTTTAGTCCACATTCTACCACAGTTGCATATCAGACTTTGCAGAGCTAGACTTAAGATCTAGACACATTCATGCACATCATATCCAAAATTCAGGTCATTTGGATTAGGTACCAAAAAAATATCACTATCATAAGAGTAAATGTTTTCTTAGAATATAGCATCCTAACAGTCTCAAGAAATTAACTAAAGGAGAAGACTTGCAGAGCATTTCATGACTTGTAGAGCTAAATGACACATCATTCAATGTTGTTTGGATTGTGGTCAACCTTCCATGAGATCCACACACTATTCTATTCATTTGAGGCGGAGTTCTATATTATTAGGTCTGACCTATCCGTGTGTTGGTGCCTACACATGAAGTCAAGGTTTCAAGCAAAAATTGTGTTAAGGTAAAGTTTCAATATGACCTAATATTCTAGGGGGGGTGATATTTCAAATATTTGTTATCTTAGTGAATGTCACCCTGATGTTGCGATATCACCCCAATGTTGCTTTATCACCTCACCATCACTTGATCTGCAAAGTGCCTGTCTAACGGCTTCATCATATTCCACGGGGGGGTCATGTTTTAAATATCACCTCATCTTACAAGATTACCTCGATAGTGCGGACGTCATTTTTAAGTGAGGGTTGATATCTACCTGTCAGTTCAACTTCATATTTCTTGCGGGGGGCCATATTCTCAAACATCAATCATCTTACGAATATCACCCCTGCCGCCGAATATCAACCTTTGCAATATGGTGGTGAAGTCATTAGGATCCGATGGGATGCATCATGTGGTCTTCGGAATGATATTATCAGTAGCTATGATGAAGGTCCTGTCGATCACCTATGATGACATGAGCAAGTACAGGTGGATCATCGGTGAGGTATTTGGTTTGAATATGATGAGGAGGATTTTTCTCCGATGCATCAGGTTGCACCAATGAGGTTGGTTATCGAGGTGATGTTTCCCACAGGGTGATATGAAATATTGGGGTGATATTGCTTCTCAGGATATCATGCAAGAGGTTCACCAATGGCATGGGTCATGATGATGAGGTCTTGGTGGATGGTTCATTGGTCGCGTAAGGTAAAGTTGTGCTACATCATATGTGCTCATGACTTAGTTTATAAAGTATTGAGGAGGTTGCTACAGGGTGAATGTGGGATAATTAGTTCCCACATGATTTGAAAAAGTTAGGTCATGATTCTTCGCAGGAAAATTTCAAAGGTGCATAGTCTACTACATTTCCCAAGGCCGCGGGTTGGTATGCCATTAATGGCGGATGTTACAGGGTATGGGCAAAGGCATAGATGGATCAAGTACCTGAATAAAGTTGAAAATCCCCAGGTGGTGGCACAGGGCTCAAGTTCAACCACCCTATCTCCTCCTCTACTTGTTACATTCAATGTTGAGTGCCATTTTCTCATGATGCACTGTATCTGGCGAATTTTGAATTGCCATGTGATTAATGCTGAGTACACCTTCCTTGTTGTATATAACGGATGGTGTTACTCATTTGTTGTTGAAAGCTAGATAAATTTTGGTGTTGTGATACAATACAACTTCATTAGTGGCCCTGTTCTGGATGTCTTGTGAGTTTATGAGTCTCATGTTGTATGTCTCATGCATAAATTTACTGGTTTCATGTTGATTTAAATGAGTAATGCTATATTGCATGTGTTTTGTTATCTGTCTCCAAATTGAGTTTGTTCTTCTTCTGAATCTAAGTAGTTAAGGGGTGTTTATGGTTCTAGAATATAGGTTTACTATATTGAATGCTTGATTTTTTACTTCTGCTCAAGGAGTAGATTAAATGTTTTAGATCAAGTGTTGGGAGGAATGTACTATAGTAAGGATGTTTGTAAGTAGAGATAATTGAATACTCAGTCTTAGGAAGTATCTGTAAGGTAGGTACTAAACAAATCCCCTTGATATCCATTCTTTAGTATATGTTTATGCTGATCATTCACATGTGTATGTCTATTGACTCCAAACCCTAGATAGGTACCAATCTAATCTTGTATTGAGGTTACACCCAAGGTCCTAGTTTTGCATCCAAGCACCAAAAATCAAACTTAAAACATCAAAACCAAACCATTAGGACCTTAGAAGTAGTTTTAGGATCAAAATCCTCTTTCTCACAACTAAACATAGGCCCAAAGCTAGCCCCTTTGCACTTATCTCACAGTTTGGGTCTACATAAAGGGGGCTTTATCTACTGTGTGTCAACATCCCCCAGTTCACAAGCATATCTTTATGGATGTTAAATAGGGAATACCCCCCTTGGTTCTGCAGAGCCTAAAGAAGAAGAGGAGATATCTATAGAGTCTATCTCCTACACTATTGGCCCTTGGCCTAAAGATCTTGTTGATCATTGGTGGCTACCTTGTAGGGATAACTAGGAAAAAGCATCCAGTCTGGGAAAAAACCAACAGATCTAGCAACCCCACTAGGGAAGCTTTGTGTAAGAACCCTGATCCAAAAGAAAATAATTCCTAATTGTAGGTGGCAACTCCGAACAATCTCCCAACTGGTAAATTAAAAATTTGTATGCAAGGGAGAAGGTCCCTGTGTAATCCTCTATTTAAAGAATTACCTAGAAAGATGATGTACAGGAAAAAGGGGACTGTCCCAACCAATCATGAAGGTTCTCCCAGAAATAATGATAATATCTAAGACAATCTTAGATCTTCAGAACAACAAATACCCTATTTTTCAAATGTAGAAGCTGATATTCAAGATGCATACGAGAGACAATAGGGTGGTCGCTTAAGAATGAGGTTAGAAGTGTTCCAAGAATGCCCTTTCCTAGATCCCCCTAATAGATTTGAAGAGACTGAATCCTTAAGGGATGATGATGATGACCAGTATGGAAAAGGACCATCCACTTCTATGTCAAAAGATGAACAATTAGTTGAAGAAATTAAGAGCTTAAGGGAAGAATTAGAATATCTGTAGGCAGTGAAAATTAAAGATGACATGAGGCAGAAAGTGCAAGCTCTGAGAATTACTCAACATGATTCAGTTCCTACCCTTGACAATACAAATATGTTGAGAAACAAGCATAGAGATGAGGCCCATCATCAACAAAATGAGCAAAGACAGAATGCAAATAATGCTAGAGTACCATTAAATAATGTGAAAAATCAAAATGCTAATAGAAATGTCAATATTAACCAGTTTGGTAGATGACCTATGTAGCTGGACAGATTCAGACAGTTAGTTTTTTATGGTATTCCTAGTTACCCTAATCCCATTGACAAACTTGTAAGGCCATAGGTGCCAAAAATTTTAGGAAATAATGTTGTATCAGGTGAAGACCACTTAAAGGCTTTTCAGAATGTCATGGACAACTTTAAGGTTGAGCATGAAGATGTTTTTATGAAGTTATTTATGCAGTCCTTGGCTGATGAAGCTAGGGAATGGTATAAAGGTCTTCCTGATTGAAGTATCTCATCATGGGATGATTTCAAAAGGATTTTTAAGGAGTAGTATGGTGACAAGACTGACCCAAGATTTTTTTAAATGAATTCACTAGTATCACTAAGGGGTCAAATGAGCAAGTTGCAGATTTCAATTCTAGATTCACTAAAGTGTTGAACAAATTGCCACGTCACATGAGGCCTAATGAACCAATGTGCATAGTGTTGTACATAAATGCTTTTGATGCCAAAACAACATATGGATTAAGAGATAGGGGCCCTGCCAGCCTCAGGGATGCTTTCAGGATTGCAACAAATATTGAAAATAATAGATAAGCATCTGGTAAGACAAATAGAAGGGATGATGTGAAGATTTTGCAAAATCTAAATAAGCCTCAAAATACTCAAGGTAACATATCTACTTCTGAGGATAAATTAGATAAATTAGCAATTTTTGTTAAGGACCTAAGTTATAGACTTGCAAAAAATGAAAAGGGAATGGGTCCTGACAGGTAGGATTACCAAAGACAAGAAAAGAGACCATTATTGCATGATATGCCATATCATATAAATTGGCATAATGGTAAACTAGTTCTTCCAAATAGCAACCCTAATCAAAGAGCTCAACATCTCAAGGAGACTCTTGATCCTTTGAAGAAAGTTGTTAATATTGTTAATGATACTCCATGGTACATAATATGTCAAATGCCTCATTTCCAATCATAATGTATGATTTCTTAGTTTTTGTGTAATAATGCTATTGCCTGTGATGAATGCAATGAGCCACATTGTGTCGAGGATGATAATGTAAATATGTTGTCCACAAATAGGGAGTATTCCTCTTATGATGTAGATGAAAGTACAAGTTATGGGACTCAAGTTTGCTAGCAGTTTCCCTATGATGATGATGATGGAGATAACTATACATATGTTTAGGACTCACACATTGTTCTGAATAACCTAAGGAGACCTTCTGATGAAGAGATTAGAGCTCTCATAGCTGCAGCAGTAGCTCAAGTCAAAAGTAACTATAACCTTAGAGATAGGGCTTACGCTGGTAATCCACATCAACCAGAAGATACCTTTGTGAATCAACCAGTGCATAATCATAAGGTGGCTAGACTACAAAGGACATAATGGAACAACAATAAGAAAAATTTTAAACAAAAAATAGGTCATGATCCTCAAGGACCAGAAAATAGAGTTCCCTAGGTTGAGGACCAAAACAAGAATTCTCAGGTCATGGATGATAGTCAAAAGACCACTAAAATCAAGGCTAGGTTAGCTCAGGATAAAAATAAGACCATGGATCAAGTTACAACTATTATAAAAAATTATGCTCCTTTTGACATAACTCAAGTCTTGTCCCAGATAAAGGTCTCTGTTCCTTTGATGGAACTGATGAAGGTTGAAGGAATCAGGAATAAAGCAGTGTCCTTAATTTCAAGGGTAGCTTGTCAGGCTGATTAGAATGCTGAAACTCAAGGTAAGAAACAAGCCCTATGTGTTGAAGAGGATGAGGTCCCTAAAGTTTATTTGGGGGTGACCATGACAAAATTCCCTTCACAGGTTGAACCATTTTATGTTTCCCTTGTTATTAATGGCAAAATAATCAGAAATTGTATGCTTGATTCTGGAGCATCAACAAATATCATGCCTTTGGCTATCATACAACAAGATGGATTGAAAATAGATAAGGCATGTAGAAGATGCTATGTAATGGATGCTAGAGAAGTACTAGTTATTGGAATTATGAAGGATGTGGATTTCAGGTTAGCAGCATATCCAGAAAAAAAACAAATAGAATGAACATAACAGTGGTTGATATAAAGCCACAATATGGTATGTTGTTATCAAGAAGATGGACAGCGCTGATTGGTGGAAGTATGCAATTAGATCTGTCATATTCCATGATTCCAATGAATGGAAAAGATGTCAAACTGGTCAGAGAAGAAAGATCACTAGAAACGGTTGAGGATCAAGATTCAGAAGAGCATGTGTGTTTTGTTGATACTGACTGTGATAATTTCAAAGTTGTCTCTGATGATCAGGGAGGTAAGGGGAGAGGCATTTGCATTCAAGAGCTTGATCGACAGGATCTATGGACCATGTATTTTGATGGAGCTTGTGCAAAGTAAGGCTCTGGTCCTAGAGTTGTGTTTTTGTCTCCAGCTGGTAAGCTTCTAAAATTCTCTTTCTTTCTAAAGTTTGCCTGCACAAATAATATTACAGAATATGAAGCTTTGTTACTTGGATTGAATGTGGCTTTGAAGCATGGGATTAAGATGTTGAGAGTGTATGGAGACTCAGAGTTAATTGTTTCCCAGGTTAGAGAAAAGTATGCTTCAAAAAATAAAAGGTTAAAACAATATAAACATGTTGTCTGGGATACAATTGAATTGTTTGATGCATTTTCAATAAGTTGGATTGAAATATCAAAGAATGTCATGGCAGATTTTTTAGCTAATGTGGCCATAAGGCCAGATGATATAACTCTATCTGATGTTACAAATGTTGAGGTTAAAATTAGACCTACAGTACCAAAAAATATATGTAGTTGGCAAGTATTTAATGATGACAAAGATTTGTTGAGATTCCTACACTGCATAGATGAATATGAAAACCAAGAGATTAATTTTTAGAATTTTGTAGAGGTTGTAGATGGAAAAGAGACTCTTTTGGGGAAGGAAGTAATTCAGCTAAAGACAAACAAAATCCCCAGAGGGTTGGTTGCTTTAGAAAGAGCATTTGACAATAGGGACCAATTTGTTACAAAGGCACCTCCTACAAACAAGGATGACTTGGAGGAGATAAACTTGGGGACATCTCATGCCCCCAAAAGGGTATATATTGGCAAACAACTCAAACCACACATTAGGAACATGCTGATTGCATTGTTGTAGAAGTATAAGCATGTCTTTGTCTAGTCATATGAGGACCTAAAGGCATATAGAGAAGACCTATTCCAGCATAAGATCCCATTGAAGCCTGGAGCTAAGCCATTCAAGCAAAAACAAAGACCTATTAATCCTACTCTAGCTCCAAAAATGCAGGAAGAACTCAAGAAGCTTAGGGAGGCTGGAATAATTGTGCCTATCAGACATTCAACATGGGTATCTAATCTTGTCCTAGTTAGAAAAAAGAATGGTGATATAAGAATTTGTGTTGACTTTAGAAATCTGAATGTATCCTCTTTAAAGGATAATTATCCTTTACCTAACATGGAGGCTATGCTGCAAAAGGCAACCGGCTGTGAACTTTTATCCATGATGGATGGATTTTTAGGATACAATCAGGTGAAGGTAAAAGAGTCTGAACAATATAAAACTGCCTTTACCACTCCATGGGGGACATATGTATATGTGAGAATGCCATTTGGATTGACGAATACAGGTGCTACATTTCAGAGGGCCATGGATGTTGCTTTTGCAGGATTAATTGATTCAATCTTGGCTGTATATCAGGGTGATCTGATTGCCTATTCAAAAAAGGAGGAGCAACATTGCATGCACTCAGAATAGATTTTTATTAGAGCACTAGAATATGGCATTTCTTTCAACCCAAAGAAATGTGCTTTTGGGGTAGTCGAAGGAAAGCTTTTGGGACACATTATTTCCAAGGATGGAGTAAGGATTGATCTTGAAAGGGTTGCTGCAATTGACAGGATTCAAGTTCCCAAAACAGTGAAAGGTATTCAGTCTTTCTTTGGACAGATTAATTTTGTTAGAAGATTCATCCCCAACTTTGAAGAAATCACAAAAATATGTTTCTAAGATGTTGAAGAAGGGTGCAACTGTCAATTGGGAAGGTGAAGCAATTAAATCATTTCAAAACATCAAAGAGGCTATAAAGATGACTCCTGTGTTAAAATCTCCTAATTTTTCTAAGCCATTTCAGTTGTTTTCATTTGCTTCTTTCCATACTGTTGCAGCATGTTTATTACAGAAAAATGAAGAGGGTTTTGAACAACCTATTGCCTTCTTTAGCATGTCATTATAGGCAGCTGAGTTAAAATATGACATCATGGAGAAGTAGGCATATGCATTGGTTAAAGAAGTCAAAATCTTTAGGCCATATTTAGTAGGATCTCAAACAATTGCATATGTGCCTCATGCAACAGTCAAGGATATTTTTACTTAGTAGGAGGTAACAAGAAGAAGATGCAGGTGGATAAACAAATTACAGGAATTCAACATAGAGATACAGATCACAAAATTGGTAAGGGGACAAGGTTTGGCTAAAATGGTGACACAGTCAAATATAGAGGCATGCCAAGTAAATGTAGTTCAAGATGAAATTGTAAATGTGTTAGAATCTAAATGTTACAAGGATATCATATATTATTTGCAGAATTTGAATTGTCCTTCCCATCTCAGTGATAGTCAGAAAAGGACTTTGAAATTTCATGCAATCAAGTACATCATTCTTCAAGGGGAGTTGTTTTGGAAGAATCCTGATGGTGTACTACTTAAGTGTGTAGATGAAAATGAAGCTAAGAATGTTTTAAATGACATGGACAAAGGAGTGTGTGGTGGACACTATACTGCCTAGACAACAACTCACAAAATTCTTAGAACAAGATATTGGTGGCCAACTCTTTTCTCAGATGCACAAAAGTTGGTGAGGAGATGTGATCCTTTCCAAAGGTTCTCAGGAAGGTTAAAGTATGAAAGTGCACTACACCTTAGAACTATAACTGTGGAAGCTCCATTTCAGTAGTGGGGAATTGATTTTATAGGGGAGATCTCAGAAAAATCAAGTGGAGGACATAGTTGGATTTTGGTTGCTACTGACAATTTCACCAAATGGATTGAAGCCATTCCAACTAAAAAAGCTACAAGCAGGGTGGTGATGGATTTTATTCTGGAAAACATTATTATCAGGTTTGGAGTACCATTCAAAGTGGTCACAGATAATGCCATGTCCTTCATATCTGGTGAATTTATTAATTTTTGCAACAAATATTTGATTAGTTTGTCATATGCATCACCATATCATCCACAGGGAAATGGTCAGGTAGAGTCCAATAACAAAAGCCTCATGAAGATCATCAAAAGGATGGTAGACAAGAACAAAAGAGCATGGGATTCAAAGCTGAAGATGGCACTATAGACTGACTGGATAACGGTGAAGAAATCAATTGGGAGGTCACCTTTTGAGCTAGTATATGGCACAACAGCTAGGCTGCCTATAAATAATCTCTTGCCAATTTATAGATTCATACAAGAAAGTGATGAAAAGATTGAAGATTCAATGATTGAAAGGATAGATCATCTGGTTGCACTGGGGGAAATTAGAAGGGAGGTACACAAGACAAACATCAAGAAGTGACAGTGTAAAATATTTGTTTGATAAAAGGACTATAGAAAGGAAATTTCAAGTAGATGATTTAGTCCTTATTTGGAATGCAAGGAGTCAAGATATGGGAAAGCATGGTGGTGTAGGAGTACCTCGAGACCTGAGAATTTGGAGGATTCTATGCATTTTCTGTTCTGTCCAAAGTGTCATGTTGTAAGGCCTTAGCACCATTTTGAATCATGCTTAGCCAAGTAGCAGTATAATGTGAGTCTGTATACATGTCATTAATGTGTTGTAACCAAACTAAGTGGATGTAACTGAATGACAGAGGTGGTTGTAGGGTGGTTTACCTTCCACCTTATGTAACTACTAACATGAGTCTATATAGTCAGTCTGTGTTCGTGAAGAAAGTGTGAGGCACAGACGGAGAAAATCAATTTGTATGTATAGTTTCTGAGGAATAAGAAATTTTGTTTTGAGTAAGGTTCTGTTGCATGGAATGTAGATCAGAAGCATTCCACTGGTTGATATTTCTTTGAAATCAGTGGAATAACTTCCTTAGGAGTAGATCACTTTCCATTCTGTTGAGTTTTTGGTTGTTTCTATAGTGGGTTGTTCAATTGCAGCGTTACCGAAAGTTCATCGGTGAGGAATGGTTTTAGTCTCACCGAAGGTGAATTGCGAATGCATATCACAAATGTATGTTGAGAATATATGTGAGAATATACATTGTGTCGGATGTAAAAGGTGATCGGTCGCAACGATGAAATTGGGGTAAAGATACATTAATTCACTGGTAGTAACAAGTCATGTAAAGCATATACAATATTTTGGCATATCAGCATGAGTGATAATATCAAGGGGCAAGTGCAAGATCCTGCCGATGAAGGAAGTCATACCAAAATGTCAAGTTAGTCAAAGGAAGCCTGGTGTATCGGCACATCAGCGAAGCTCATTTCCAATGTGCCGATAGTGATCATCTTCCTGACAAGTCAGAAGTGCAGAGTCTCCCATCGGGGAGAGTTACATCGTCAGAATAACCAAGTCATGACCAACCGATGGAGGATAGAAGTGTTTGCCAAAGACCAATGTCACACCGAAGTCAATGTGTATTGGTATATCAGAAGGAGAAATGAAGTGTTCACTGATGATCCAAGTCACACCGACTATTGAGTTTGAAGGTGTCATCGATGTGATCGGTGCGTAAGAGGAAAAGTATTTGGGTTGGCCGATAGTATATGGTCTCGCCGATAGTAAAGAAAGAGCATGTTTTAGTATTGTGTGGACCTAGAGAAGAGTATGAAATCTGATTAAGGAAGAAACCGTTCTCTATTGAGGGTTAGATGGGTATTCAACCCCTGTTTTGAAGCTTCCTCTATGCACTCTGCATCACATGGCAAACTTGAGACCTTATGGATTGGCCCATACTTGATCAGAAATATTCATGGAGAGGACTCCTACTTTCTCCAGGCCCTAGATGGTGAGAGATTGGAATTGCCTGTGCACGGTGAATTCCTTAAGCTTTATATTTCATAAGTGATTATCTTCTATGCACATTTGTAAATTATGTAAATTGTCTATAAATGCACTGTATAGTCAATGTTTTTGCCTTTTTTGTGTTTTGCCTAGTCTGCCCAAAGGTGATTTGGTTCTCGCTGCAGCCTTGTGCCTGCACATCCCCAATTGAAGCCAATGTTGGTACCTACACATGAAGTCAAGGTTTTAAGAAAAAATTGTGTTAAGGCAATGTTTCAATATGACTTGATATTCTGAGGGGGCGTGATATTTTGAATATCCATCATCTTAGTGAAGATCACCCTGATGTTACGATATCACCTTGATGTTACGATATCACCCCGATGTTGCTTTATCACCTCACCATCACTTGATCTGCGAAGTGCCTATTTAACAACTTCATCATATTCCATGGGGGGTCATGTTTCAAATATCACCTCATCTTACAAGATCACCATGATAGTGCAGACATCATTTTTAAGTGAGGGTTGATATCTACCTGTCAATCTAACTTCATATTTCTTGCAGGGGGGCCATATTCTCAAACATCAATCATCTTACGAATATCACCCCTGCCGCTGAATATCACCCTTTGCAATATGGTGGTGATGTCATTAGGATTTGGTGGGATGCATCATGTGGTCTTTGGCATGATATTATCAGCAGCTATGATGAGGGTCCCACTGATCACCTATAAGGACATGAGCAAGTAGAGGTGGATCATCGGTGAGGTATTTGGCTTGAATATGATGAGGAGGATTTTTCTTTGATGCATCAGGTTGCATCAATGAGGTTGGTTATCAGGGTGATGTTTCCCATAGCGTGATATTTCATATTAGGGTGATATGAAATATCAGGGTGCTATTGCTTGTCAGGATATCATGTAGGAGGTTTGCCGATGGCGCGCATCATGATGATGAGGTCTTGGCGGATGGTTCATTCGTCGCACAAGGTAAAATTGTGCGACATCATATGTGCTCATAACTTAGTTTATAAAATATTGAGGAGGTCGCTGCAGGGTGAATGTGGGATAATTAGTTCCCACATGATTTGAAAAAGTCAGGTCATGATTCTTGGTGGGAAAATTTCAAAGGTGCACAGTCTACTACATTTCCCAAGGTTGTGAGTTGGTATGCCATTAATGGTGGATGTTACAGGGTATGGGCGAAGGCATGGATGGATCAAGTACCCTATTGAAGTTGAAAATCCCCAGGTGGCAGCACAGGGCTCGAGTTCAACCACCCTATCTCCTCCTCTACCTATTGCATTCAATGTTGAGTGCCATTTTCTCATGATACATTGCATCTAACAAATTTTGAATTGCCATGTGATTAATGCTAAGTACACCTTCCTTGTTGTATATAGCAGATGGTGTTACTCATTTATTCTTGTTGAAAGCTAGATACATTTTGGTACTGTGATAAGATACAACTTCATTGGTGGCCCTGTTCTGGATGTCTTGTGAGTTTATGAGTCTCATGTTGTATGTCTCATGCATAAATTTACTGGTTTCATGTTGATTTAAATGATTAATGCTATATTGCATGTGTTCTGTTATCTATCTCCAAATTGAGTGTGTTCTTCTTCTGAATCTAAGCATTTAAGGGGTGTTTATGGTTCTAGAATATAGGTTTACTATATTGAATGCTTGATTTCTTACTTCTGCTCAAGGAGTAGATTAAATGTTTTAGATCAAGTGTTGGGAGGAATGTACTATAGTAAGGATGTTTGTAAGTAGAGATAACTGAATACTCAGTCTTGGGAAGTATCTGTAAGGCATGTACTAAACAAACCCCCTTGATATCCAGTCTTTGGTATATGTTTATGCTGATCATTCACATGTGTATGTCTATTGACTCCAAGCCCTGGACAAGCACTAGTCTAATCTTGTATTGAAGTTACACCCAAGGTACTAGCTTTGCATCCAATCACCAAAAATCAAACTTAAAACTTCAAAACCAAACCATTAGGACCTTATAAGTAGTTTTAGGATCAAAATCCTCTATCTCACAACTGAACATAGGCCCAAAGCTACCCCCTTTGCACGTATCTCATAGTTTTTGTCTACATAAAGGGGGATTTATTTTCTTTGTGTCAACATCCCCTAGTTCATAAGCATATCTTTATGGATGTTGAATAGGGAATACCCCCCTTGGTTCTACAGAGCCTAAAGAAGAAGAGGAGATATCTATAGAGTCTATCTCCTACATTGTTGGCCCCTGGCCAAGAGATCTTGTTGATCATTGGTGGCTACCTTGTAGGGATAACTGGGTAAAAGCATCCAGTCTAGGAAAAAACCAACACCATGTAAACACATTATAGCTCCTCATTGGAGTTTGTGATCTTCCTTGGCTGATGCAAAGGAATCTTATGATCTAGAGATGATATATAATCATGTAATAGAAGCCTAGGAAAGTAGTTAAGGATAGTTAGAAAATTTACAATTTTGACATTTCAAAATTCTTCTGTAAGGTGTTTCAAAGCTATATCTTGTGCATATTCTATAATTAAGGAATCAGGATTGTGAGCCTTACTTGTAAGTCGGCATGATGTTGGCCAATTTGTATTTTGAATCAATGATATACTGAATGACTAAATATGCATTTGCATTATATCTTTGAGTTGTTTTTGTTGTGTTTACTCTTGCTACATGGTTTGGACTATTCACTTTGCGGACCCTCCTAACCATGACTAGACCAAGTTGTATCAGAGCGAAGTTTGAATCTTTGGGAGAAAATTGAGTGAAGTTGGTGAAGGAATTCTATAAGATCTTGTTGTGCACAAATTGCCAAATCCAAGGTAGTCTACTTGGGTTGTCAACTAATCACTGATTGTGAGGTAGTTGTCAACTTGTAGCCCAATCACCAAATTTGAGACAGTTACACTTGATTTGAGGAAGAAATGCCACCAAGGAGAATCCCTGTTGTTCGTAATATGGCTAGAAGAATGGATGAGATGATAGAAATGATGAAAATAATGTGAGTTCACTTGGATGCTATTAAAGAAGATCAGAGAAGAAGACTTACACCTCAAACTAATGTTGAAAGTGATGATGATAAATAATTTCAATCTGCTGATCAAAATGAAGTAACCCTAGGAGATGAGGAAGAAGAATCAAATCAAGTCAGGATGTTGTGAGCTATTTCAAAGATGGGAAAAGACCTAGAATGGATGTACCGAACTACATTGGTAATTTGAATCTTAAGGAGTTGATTGATTGGATAAATCACCTAGAAGAATATCTTGAATATGAAGAAATTGAAGATCTGAAGAAGGTGAAATTTGCAAAGACAAATTTGAAAGGACATGCTGCTATATGGTGGAAAGAATTTTAGTTGGATAGAAATAGGACATGCAAAGAGAAGATTACAAATTTGGATAGAATGGTGACAAAGTTGAAGAATCAGTTTATACCTGCTGACTATGAGTTGGAACTGTTGAAGAGATTGTAGAACCTAAGACAAAAGGAGAAATCTGTGGAGTATACTAAAGAATTTCATAAGATGATCATAAGGATAGGACATAGTGAAGCAAGCAAGAAGAAAGTGGCTAGATATATCAATGGAATGAGATTAAACATACAAGAAGAATTGAGTTTGGTAAGGATGACGACATTATAAGAAGCATATTAGTTTGCCCTAAAAGTTGAAGAAAAGTTGAACAAGAGGCATGATTAGAGATAGAAAGGTAGAGATGGTAAATTTTAGAGAGGTAGAACATTTTCAAGAGGAGAAAGATCATATGCAGAGAAGAACAAACGAGACAACACATTCAAGAAAGAGGACAGAGATAACAATACATACCAGAGAGATGACAAAACTTTCTACCATAGAGGAAACCCTAATTCATACCAAAGTGAAGGATACATAAGAGAAGGAAGATGACCTAATAGGAGAACATTCAAAGGAACTGTTTTAAGTGTGGAGGTGAAGGACATAGAGTATTTGAATGTAATCAAGGAAGTACAAGAAAGAAAATAGAGAACAATGGAAGAATACCCTATGTAGAAGAAGAACCTGTTGGATCACCTAGTTTAGTTGGTAAACCTGAGAAAGGAGAATCACTTGTCATGAGTAAAGCACTATTTTAAGTAGAAACAAATGAGGAACCACTATAAAGGAAAAGTTTGTTTAGAACTAGATGCAAATTAGGAGGTAATTGTTGTAATTGATAGTGGTAGTTTAGATAAATTAGTTCCAGAGGAGATGGTGACTAAGCTGAAGTTGGAAAGATCAAACACCCTAAGCCATATTAGATAGCATGGATTCAAGATGATCATAAGGTACTGGTGACTGAACAATGTTTGGTGAAATTTCATATTGGGGCTTATCATGATGAAATATTGTGTGATATTATGCCTATGGATATTTGTCATATATTGTTGGGTAGACCATGGCAGTATGATAGAAAAGGTATACATGATGGGAGGAAGAATACATATACTATAACATCAAATGGAAAGAGAATTACATTGATTCCTTTGGAAGATGATCCTAAGAGTGAAGTATGTGGGAATGCTAGAATCTATTTGGTAGATGGAAGAAAATTTTTGGATGGTTTAAGACATGATAATATGTGTTATTCTTTGATTCTTAAGAAGCTTGAAAACCTAAAGATAGACATTGAAGAATCACAACCAGAGAAGATAACTGAGTTGCTGACAGAATATGAAGACATCATATTAGATAATGTACCTGAAGGATTACCACCAATCACGAGTATTAGTCATTACATGGATCTTATACCTAAAGCTAGTTTGCCTAACATAGCATCACATAGAATGACACCGGTAGAGAAGGAAGAATTGAATAGACAGATACATGAGTGGTTGAGGAAAGGTTTGATCAGAGAAATCTTGAGTCCTCGTGCAGCACCTATAGTGTTAGCACCAAAAAAAGATGGAGAATGGATAATGTGTACAAACTCTACAGCAATAAACAAGATCACAGTTAAGTATAGATTTCCTTTACCTAGGATTGATGATATTATGGACTGTTTGAGTGGAGAAAAATATTTCACAAAGATAGACTTGAAGAGTGGATACCATTAGATTAGAATTAGAGAAGGAGATGAATGGAAGACTACTTTTAAGATAAATGAAGGATTGTATGAGTGGTTAGTGATGCCTTTTGGATTGACAAATGCACCAAGTACTTTCATGAGATTGATGAATGAAGTTTTGAAGAAATTCTTGGGTAAGTTTGTTATTGTATATTTGGATAATATTCTAATTTTATGTAAGACAAAAGAAGAATATTAGTGGCACTTGAGACAAGTATTGTAGAGGTTGAGAGAAGAGAAATTGCTGACAAACATTAAGAAGTGTAGTTTCATGAAGGAAGAACTAGTGTACTTGGGATTTGTGATTTCTATAGAAGGATTGAAGATGGACCCTGAGAAAGTTAGAGCAATTGTGGAGTGGCTTACACCTAAAGGCATTGGAGAAGTTAGATCATTTCATGGATTAGCTAGTTTCTACCAGAAGTTCATAAATTTTTTTAGTTTAGTATGTAACCCTATGACAGAGATAATGAGAGGTGACAGGAAAGACTTTAAGTGGACATCAGTGGTAAATAAAAGTTTTGAGTTGTTGAAGTAGAGAGTGACAAAGCAACCTGTGTTGGCATTACCGAATTTCAATAGGGTATTTCAAGTAGATTGTGATGCAAGTAGAAATGCAATAGGAGTAGTATTAAGTCAAGAAGGTAGACTTGTAGCATATTTCAATGACAATTTGAATGATGCAAGGAGAAGATATTGAATTTATGATTAGGAGTTCTATGCCATAATTCAAGCCTTGAAGAAGTGGAGACATTACTTGTTGCCTAAGGAGTTTGTGTTGTATATAGATCATCAAGCTTTACAGTATTTGAATAGTCAAGTAAAGTTGAATCATAGACATATGAGATGGGTAGAGTTCATGTAGAGTTATACTTTTGTGTTGAAGCATAGGAGAGGAAAATCAAACAAAGTTATAGATGCATTGAGTAGAAGAAGGAACTTGCTAACATAGATGAGAGTTGAAGTCTTAGGATTTGAAGAATTGAAGAACATGTATGAGGAAGATCTTGATTTTGTAGAACCTTGGAAAGAATGTAAGGAGCCTGTTGTGATAGATAGAAGTAAGTGGTTGGACTATTTCATTTAGAAAGATATGTTGTTCAAAGGAAACCAGATATGTATACATAGGAGTTCAATGAGAGACAATTTGATGAAAGAGAAACATAGTGGTGGATTCGAGGGACATTTTGGCATTGCTAAGTCAATGGCTCTAGTAAGTGAAAATTACTTTTGGCCTCAAATACATAAGGATGTTAGGAAATTTGTGTGGATTTATAGATTTTGTCAAATTGCAAAAGGGAGTAGTCAAAATACTTAATTGTACAAACCTTTGATTATACCAGAGATACCTTGGGAAGACATAAGTATGGATTTCATAATGGGATTGCTCAAGACATGAAGAGGACATGACTCAATATTTGTAGTGGTGGAAAAATTTTCAAAGATGGCACATTTCATACCTTGTAAGAAGACAACTAATGCAATTCATGTAGCTAACCTATTTTTCAAAGAGAATGTGAGATTGCATGGATTACCTAAGAGCATAAATTCAGACAGAGATACAAGATTTCTTGGATACTTTTGGAAGACACTTTGGAAGAAGATGAAGACATATTTGAAGTTTAGTTTAGCATTTCATCCATAGATTAATGGATAGATAGAGGTGGTAAATAGGAGTTTGGGAAACTTATTGAGATGTTTGATGGAGAGAAGGTAGAAAATTGGGATTTGATTTTATCACAGGCAGAGTTTGCATATAATAATTTAGTTGATAGGAGTACTTAAAGAACACCATTTGAGATTGTGACAAGAACTAACTTTAGAGGAGTAGCATAGTTGAGAGATATCAGTAGGGAGGACAAAATGAGTACAAAAGCAAAAGAATTTGTAGGACACATGGAGACAGTGCATAATCAAGTTAAGAAGCATTTAGAGGAGATGAATAGTAAATATATGGAACAAGTAGATGAGAAGAGGAGACACAAAAAATTTGCAATTAGAGATGAAGTGATGGTGCATTTGAGAAAAGAAAGATTTCTAGTTGAGACATATAACAAGTTGTAGATGAAGAAGTTTGGACCTGTTGATTATGATGTTAGTCATAAACAAACATAGATAAATAAATGCAAATTAGACCTTTATCATCTTGAAAGATACGATGAATTCTAAGAATTCATGATCCCAAGTCTTCATGGATTAGTTCATAATCATATGACATTACACAGTAGTTTAATGTGCATTACTATTTTCCATTCAAGGGGCCTTGCATTTTTGATTTAGAGAAATTTGTGTTCAGATAAACTCAAGTGTACATGCTCTCTATAAATTTCTTAGCAAACAAGGTTAAATCCTACTGTACTTAACCAGATGATGCAGATATTTATGTAAGTTTGATCAATTCTTCTGCACATTACTCATGTTAACTAGATTTTACTTCTGTATTGTAAATTCATTCAACTGATGTGCCTATAAGCATATTTCCATGATTACTAACTTTATTTATATTTCCTTGCATGATATTTGTCATTTCAACATGCTATTTGCTCAAATATCCTAAAGATGTTTAGTTGTCTATGGGATATCTACATATTTCTTTGTATTTGCTTATTATTTTCTATGTATTTACAATTATGATGATGATTAAATGAACTTAAAAAAATTTGAATGAATGCTTTTTAAATTTTACTGAAAGAAAGTGAATCTTTAGCCATTGATCCATATATACTCTTGATACTATCATGAAAAGGAAGAAATCAAACCATATGTTCACTAGGATGTTCCACAGCTAGATATCATTGATGCTAGCTTCAAAGGAAAGGAATGAAGACAGCATGCACAACATGAAATGCACTCCAAGGGGTGCAGTAAATCAAAGTACATGTTTAGAATTCATCCAGTGACTACTCAAAGTTTATGATTAGTTGTAATTGTAGACACCTAAACTTCTTCATTAAATATGCAAAAGAGTATGTATTTACATTTGACTTTGAGAAAGGACCATGAAATTCAACAACTCCTCAATTAAGCTTCTGAATGTTTTACAAAATTCACTCCATCTCCTTTTATAGAACAAGGAGAGGAGGCAGTTACAAAAAATTCCTATGATCATGATTTGTCTACTATCATCAATGGTTCATATTTCTCTCACCATGTCAACATACAAGACACGTGGCATAAATTACTAGTTGGTAATCCTCTAGTGGGTGTAGCTATCATTCTAGAATATTCCATGTTCTTCCACTTTATCTTGTTGGAAAAAACCTTTATGCCAATGGATCCTATTCATGTGTTTGCATTCTTGCATCTATTCTCTTATAGTTATCATATGCCTACACAAATGTGTCTACTTGAAACTTGCTTATCATTGTAGATCGCAGTTTGGCATATTTCAATGTCTTTATCTGCTCATCCAATGGCTCTAACATTGATGTCCTTTTATCTTCTTCTTTACTATGTGCCATTACTTTTACATTTAACTTGGCCATCTCATCCATCACATCTTCTATGAAAATCTCTTTAGGATCTTCAGCTATTTATTTAAATTTTTCCTTGAACATTTGTATAGCATTATCTAGATCTAGCATTTCTTCTTCTTCCACATCATCCTCTAGTAATTCTTCCATTACTCTCAATTCTTCATCTAGCAAATCATGTACTTTAGTCTAGATGTCTTTTAATTTATCCATGTTATCCTTTAATACATTAAGTTCATAATCCATTTATGTTATCCATGTGCCCATGAGTGGCAGTGTTGCATTTGTAACAATTTTGTTTTTCAGCAATTCACTATCTGTCATGCCTTTGGCTCTCTTAAGTCTATCCTTTGCATAGTTACACTTATGAATCTATTGGGTGAATTCACCTTTCAAAGAATCAATATTTTCCTTTAGTTTGGACAATGTGTCCCAATTGGATATGGATGTCCTTATTAGTTGTTCTCTAGAAGTCATGAATTTGGAGTACCATTTCTCCATAACATGGGCTTGATGTTTCTGGATATCCAGCCCAGTTATATCTGCTTCACTTATTAAAGTCAATATAGCTAGCTTTTCAATAGCTTGTAAGGTGGAAGCCAAGGTGTTTGGCTTAACCAATCCCTGTATGAACTATTGTAACTACATATTTTTTTTTTAGCTCTTTGTTCCTTGCCTTGAGCCTCCTAATTTTAGCTACCACTGCTTCAACACTCTAAAGATGTTCTTGAGCTTCTTGCTCAATGGTCACATGGCCTAAATCATCCTAGGCTATTTGATATTCCTTTGGCCTTATTTCACCTTTGACCTTATCCAATGTAGGTACAACAATCTGGGCTATCATTTTCCCATTTTTTGGATCCCTCTTGATACTGGAGACTATCCTAGCTCTCCATTTTGCTTTGGCATAATCAATTGTAAACAAAGATTTAAAATCAAATGGTACCTTTTGTACCTTCCCTTCACTTACCTCTGATATAATCAAGGTCAAAACATCAAACTGTGATCCTATATCCTGATCTGATTTCTCAATTTGAGCATCTTTATCCTACTCTTTCTCTGGATCCTCTAGATCCTATACATTCTCTTGATGTTCACTTCTGGGATCTGGATCCTCCTCTTCATGTGATTCCTCTTATATTTGTTCTAGAGGTAGTTGATTATCTGGTGTCAGATCTTCATGCTCTTTTGGAACATCATCAGATTTAGGCCCTTGGACTTTATTTTATTTTTCAACCTGATGTTCTTTTTGTTCATCATCTTTTCCTTCTATGGCTCTAGGTGATGCAACTACCTTGTCTTATTTAGACTTGTCCATCAAGACATTCTGTTGTGCCATTTGCTCTTGCACATTATCACCTTTATTATCTACTTCTATGGGAACACACTTCCATTGAGAATGATCAGTATTGATGACCTCTTCCTCCTTATCCCCATCTTTGGGTAGATGAGCTAAGATTATCATAGCTGGATTACTAACATTTTCAATCAAGCTATCTAGGGATCCCATATGCACTTCTTCCTTAAGGGTTTCTTCCCTTTCTTCCCCTTCATCACGTGTTTCACCTATTGTATCAGCATTATCTACTACTTCTATGTGTTATAACATAGGTCTGATAGGGTGATTTGTTATATCTTGTACCACATCTTCAGTTAAATCTATTATCTGGCTTAAGGGGAGGGCTTTTGTTGCTTCATCTTCTTCAGCTTGGCTCCTAGCCATTTGTGTCATCTCTATTTTCACTTTCACTATAGTTTCTATGGGCACAACATGCTACATTTCTTTAATTACACCCATCTACGGATCAACCAATACTACTAATGGCGATGGTGAAATAGTACCTCTCATGTGAGGGCTTTGATATCTACTCTACTAAGGTACGTTGACACTCTTCAACACATCATCTTTCCTTTTCCTTTTGAGTGTTGATATGAGGCTTTCATCTTCATGCTCACCATCTCCTTCTTCTATAGTAGTCCCAACTAAACATTGTGCCTGTTCTCCTATAGTTTCTTGTTGAGTTGTGGGTATTTGGGATGCAGAAACTAATATAGTGTTGGGATAGGTGCTGTACACCTTGCATAATATTGTACTATTTTATTCAGTTACGACTTGAATAAGTTGTATTGTAACATTGGGTTAGTTATTTTATGTGTGTGGGACACATAGAGTAATTAATTATTATTTGTATTATTTGATTTATTAGGAAAAAGTTAGTACCAATAGTCAAATGTGGGGTCAAGTGGTTTTATAAGTTAATGGTTTTGTGTTACCATGGTTTTTAGGGCACATGGTTTTATCCAATACAAGTCGTATTTGTGTGAGCTTGGTCTATAAATGCAAGCACATGGTTAGTGGTTTGGGTAATGTTGGCTATTTCATTGTAGGTGGATTGGAGGTTTGAGTGAGGCTGTCATTGTATTGAGCTCTCTCTTGTAAATGCATATTGTGAAGCATGGAAGGTGATGTGTGGATTCATGCTTGTACACATGGAGGTTGCATTGGAGGTGCTTGATAGATTTAGAGGTATTCATGGAGGCTCATGGATTGTATTGTAATACTCCTATTGTGGAATAATACATTTGAGCGTGAATGCTTTTGGAGGCTGGGTTTTTCCCTACAAAGGGTTTTCCCAAGGTATATCTTGTGTTATCTTGTTGCTTGTTCATTTTATCTTTGCATTATGGTTTGTTTTAGCATCTTGTTTCTCCTATTGGGTTATGTGGAATTGGTTTAATTAGACCTACAAATTCCTAATAGTTGGTATCAGAGCCATGTTCATGGTTGAGGGAGGTGTGAGCTCCCTGGATATGTATAACCCTTATGTGTGTAGATCAAGTGCAAAATGGAAGCCATGGCAATGCATGTAAGGATTTGGGACACTACAAGGTTTTGTGTACGTTGTATTGCAGTTTAGGGGTTCTGGGTATTGGTGATTTGTTGTGCATGTTGCAGATCGGGTGATTGAAAAATCATGGCTGAAGAGGGTTTTTCAAGTTTTGGCTTCATGAGGGGTTTGAGTAGGAACTTCTACAGATGACCTCCTGGGACAAAATGGACCTCGCCATTGAGTCCAGGAGGCCTAAGCAACAAAAAATCATATAAAATTTGCCATGGTTTGGTCACAGGAGCAAAATGCAAAATTTGAAGCCCCCCTGGTTCGCCAGTACGGTCGTACGGTCGTCGCAATGTGCAGAGGTACGCTGAAGAAAAAAATACCTATGCATATCAAAAAAAAAAAAAAATTCTATAGTTTGTTGAAAAATCAAAAAAGAATTTAAACTATAGTGTTTTGTTTCAAAAATTGCAAGGTTAAAAAAACAAAAAAAAATGAAAATTGCAGGGGGGCGGGTACTATCATACCCCCTACACCACTGTTGCAGAGAGGTACTGGTAGATACAGCCCCACCGGTCCCCTCAAACCCTCCATTTCCCAAGGCAGCACTAACGGGCTTTAAAACTTAAAAAGTTTTATATAAAACCTTTTTTTAAAAAGGTGTGGGGTTTGGTTTAGCCCGTATGGGCTTACAAGATTTTTTATTTATTTATTAAAACCTTTAATAGGTTTGGTGGGGTATGAAAAGTATAATGACAGCATTTTTAAAACTTTTTTTTTAATTTGGACCCTTTATTATTATTAAATCCTCGTGGTGGGGTCCATGAATAAAATTAAACCTTCGTGGAGTTTGGTGAAATTAAACGAATTGGAAAACTTTTTGGAGTCCGCCGGTCAAAGATGAAGATGCCAACTCAGATGCCACATCAGCAGCCACCTCATTTGTCTAGTCAATAGTGATGATGTCATCAATGATGTCATTCCACGTCATCAGGGTACAGGGGCCCACCAGGGGTCCAATTTTAGCCCTCAGAGTGCCTTTTCTTTCGGGAGGCATAACTTTCATATACGGTATCAGTTTTTTGACTTCTTATAGGTGTCAGAAAGCTCTCTCTGAGAACTACATAGTGGTATAGGTTTCATGATCAGATTTTGTTGTTTGTGTCATAATTTGGTGTTTGAAGCCTGCATTGCTCAGGTACAATTTTATGCTCATAACTTTTGCATACCGAATCAGATTTTAGATTTTGGATAGGCATTGGAGAGCTCTTATAGTGTACTACAGTTTGGATCATGTAGATTTTTAGTTTAGTGTATAGAGAGAGTTTGTTACTTGTTTGATCACTTGTAGGAGCCTAAGATTCAGAGTGCATTCGGATGGATTTGTTGGCACAAACTTGTGGGAGTACATGTTGCTATGAGACCATCAGCATGGTATAGCAGGTTTTTAGATTTGGTGCTCCCTAATATAGGTTTATAGGTGTTTTCAGAGTTATGACTTTGATGGAGACAGGTACAGTTTGTCTTCTAGTTTGAGGACATGGTTGATACTCGTTTGAGACTTGGAGTCTCATTTCAGTGGGAGTTGAGTACAGGTACAGTGATGATGATGATTATGGTGTCATGGATATGCAGATACACTTTTGCATTGACATGACATGATCATGTATGTGATTGATAGGTATGGGCTATGATTCTTGATTCATGATTACAGGTGGTGTTGTGGTGTTGTTTTAGGGGATTGCTCTTATCTCCTAGATGCTTGATTAGTTCCTTGACTATGGTATTCATTTGTGGACTTGTTGGCAAATCAAATATAGAGTTGATTTGGTGTTTGAGTCTTGGAGTCTACAGGTTATCTTCTTTGATATCTCAGTTTGTAGTTTACTAGTGTGATGATGAGTTTGCATTTGACATTTGTTTTGGATCTACGAGTTATGTAGTTTTGTGGATTAGCTACCCCTTGGCTACAGTGGGATGACTCAGATGTGGACTATCTTTATCCATTAGATTGATTCAGTGTTTATGTAGACTTCGTTAGTTGGCCTTGTCTGTGGTCATTTGTGCATTGGTATGTTGCTTTGGGATAAGAGGATGGATGATTAGAGTGCTTTGATAGTCAGTTGATTAGGACTTGTAGCATATTTATCATGATGTCATGTAGACCTTGGATACATGAGTCTATGTTAGCTTTTGACAGTGATGGTTTTATCTTCTTGTTTCAAGATTTTGGTTGACTAGATCTTTTGGGAGTTGTTGATGTTACAGTGGGATTCCGTGATTGGTTTGGGGCCATGGATAATCTTCATTTAGGAGATGGTTATTTTATTGTCATGGATAGCTCAGTATCATGGTTTAGTGGGAGCTTTGGCAACACGTTGGATTCATCATACATGATGGATGATCTTCTGAGTGGATGTTGGTGTCATGGAGGAGCTCTTGGTTTTGAGAGTTCTTTGACATTTTTAGTTCAGTTGTCAGTAGATGGTTATCTTCATATGAGTGGAGATGTTTGACATCTTGGTTTACCATGGAGGACTTCTTTGAGTCTTTGGTTGAGGTGTCAATTTATGATTTATCAGTTTGACATGTTTATCCTTGATTTAGAGATGTTGATATTGTGTCTTGATTCTTGATGCCAGATTAGAGTTTTGGCATGATATAGGTTCTTTTGAGATAGGATGCATGCATCATTGTACACTTTGTTGCATGTGATCTTCTTACGAGGAGATGGTTAGATCATGATGTCATGATGGGCTTCTTGATTATGCAGATATGAAGTAGGAGCATTGATAGTGGTCTTGTTTGTTCTCTTAGTATTGAGTACTTTGATCATTTGCTTGATTACTTCATGGTGGTGCTATGTTGCATTCAGAGTTTGGCATGTATTGGTCAGTTACAGGTGCTCATGGATACTTAGAGACTTAGGTGAGGCTAGATTTCTCTTGTGATTAGAGACACTTGTTGAGACGGTTACTCTTTGGAGGTTTCAGTAGATAGACCGAGTAGCCTTACACCTGGACATGGATGTGAGTTCATTATGGACCTAGAGGAGATTGTTCTTGGAGAGACTCATTGTGACTTGGTGTATCCTGGAGGAGCATTCTTATACCCCACTCTTGGTCTACTCAGCAGTTTATCATCTATGAGGTATTGCCCATCCTTTTAGATGTGTTTTACTTTATGTTTCATCTTCTCATAAGATATGGATCTTGAGCTATAGTTATTGGTTCTGGAGGGTTCAATTGAGGGATGTTAGAATGGTTATCTCCTTATTCATATGGTTTTATTTATCATGTTCATTATGAGCAGTTTAGGAGATGTGATTGGGCTTATTCTTGGTTATGGAATGGTTATGAGTTTGATCTACCTTGAATAGAGAGGCTTACATCCATGTTGGTTACATGTTACATATGCTCATTTGATCTTATGAGATTGAATGGTTGGGTGTTGTTGAGGCTTTTCATTTGGGGTTGTAGAGGAGATCATACTTAACACAGCATAGCACTTTAAGGTGTTTTGTAGAAGGACAATATGATTTACAAATTTTCTCTCTTTGTCTTATGGCTACATCCTAGAGGATCATGTTGATATGGTTGGACTTTGGGAGAGTTATGGTGACATGTTGTGAGAGAGTATGCAGTGATTTATCATGCATGTGTGGATCATTATGATTGTTCTTGGTACTACATTGGCTTGTTGATTAGCCACACCTTGGTTTGAGTGTTGATTGATAGACTTGATATGCCTTAGATTTATTTTCACATTTGACATTACCCATGCAGTGGGAGTTCCTGGATGTAGGTGTTCTTCATTGACAGGTTTTATTCATGGAGCTTGTTATTGCGGTATATGGGTTGGATATGTTTGTTGGCATAAGTTTATTGATGTTGTTGATACCTACGAGGTATGGATGGTTGGATGTATTAGCATATGTTGTGGGTGCTATTTCTAGTCATGTGGGTTTTTTACCTTTGACAACAACTTGGAGCCTTATGTTATCACTTGGATTTGATGCTTGTGTTCTTTGGATTGGTACATCTTCACCTTGGCATGTTCCTTTTCTTCCATAGGTGGAACATTGGAGGATGACAAAAGTTCTTGCTTGAGATGGTGGTCACTTTATTTTGTTACAGGTATCTTGTTGGAGCATAAGAGCATTCTGGAGATTCATGTGATTTCATCTTTACCTATGATGATGTATTTCATGTATTGACCCTTATGCAATGTATACAACAAGTGGGAGAATGTTGGGATAGGTGTTGTACACCTTGCATAATATTGTACTATTTTATTCAGTTACCACTTGTATAAGTTGTATTGTAACATTGGGTTAGTTATTTTATGTGTGTGGGACACATAGAGTAATTAATTATTATTTGTATTATTTGATTTATTGGGAAAAAGTTAGTACAATAGTCAAATGTGGGGTCAAGTGGTTTTATAAGTTAATGGTTTTGTGTTACCATGGTTTTTAGGGAACATGGTTTTATCCAATATCACAAGTTGTATTTGTGTGAGCTTGGTCTATAAAAGCAAGCGCATGGTTAGTGGTTTGGGTAATGTTGGCTATTTCATTGTAGGTGGATTGGAGGTTTGAGTGAGGCTGTCATTGTATTGAGTTCTCTCCTGTAAATGCATATTGTGAAGCATGCAAGTTGATGTGTGGATTCATGCTTGTACACATGGAGGTTGCATTGGAGGTGCTTGATGGATTCAGAGGTATTCATGGAGGCTCATGGATTGTATTGTAATACTCCTATTGCTGAACAATACATTTGAGCGTGGATGCTTTTGGAGGCTGGGTTTTTCTCTGTAAAGGGTTTTCCCAGGGTATATCTAGTGTTATCTTGTTTCTTGTTCATTTTATCTTTGCATTATGGTTTGTTTCAGCATCTTGTTTCTCCTATTGGGTTATGTGGAATTGGATTAATTAGACCTGTAAATTCCTAAAATATAGGAATTGCTCTAAGTACAGATCTGATAAGAGGTGAAAGTGGTTGATATGCCAAGGATACTCCTTTAGAAGTGATCTCCTCAGATGATCTAGGTTCAAGTATTTTTCTCCCTAGGATTTTCCTTGTATGTACAAGGAAATCATTATGTCCTTGTTCTTCTCTCTCTTTTCTTTTTTCTTTCTTGTCACTGGTGATTTCCACCCATTTTCTTTTAAGCTCCTCTACTTGCTCAGCAACCCATTTCTTGGTTCTAGCCATAACCTTAGTAGTGAGGACATCAATAGAAGTCTCCTCCCTCTATGTTAAATCTAGAGTAGAATTAGTGTCATTGTATATCTTTTTCTCCTCGTATTTTGGATCTATGAGATTGTCATCTTTTCTAAGTTGAGGAGGCACCTCAAGTTGCCCTATGGTTCTCATCTAATCCAATGATAATATATGATATTATCTTTCTCTAACTTCATGTTCATCATCACAATCTACCTAGTAATCCTCAAGGTGGATAGTGTGCTTGTATTTCATGTTGAACCTTTGCTCTATCCTATGATAAGCATCATAATCTCTAGCTAGGGGAAATGATTTCAAATTCAAAGCTTTCAACTCTACATGTGCCTTTCTTACATTTTCTATGGCTCCTACCACAGACCAGTTTATATCAATAGGAAACTTCCTGTATGGTTTTCCTTCTTTAACCCCTGACATTTCAAATGTAGGCAACTATTGCCTCATCATTTCCATAATGAAAAAACTAATTCCAGCACTCAAAAATACAGTTGTAAGGTGTTAAATGTCACTACTTTGAGGCTTGCAACAGTCATGATTAAAATTTTAGACTAATGCTATGGTAATACCTAAACTATGGCAGCAAATAAAGTAGTCTCAACTACATCTTCGAAATCCATCAGGGTACTACAATGGCCTATAGGTTGTAAAGTATGAGGTTCATCATATGAGGATAAAAGATATCTTCATTACTATGCTGATTAAAATGTCTACAATAAGCATACTAGGTATCCAAAGTATAAGAGCAGGCAGGGGCAATAAATTGATCTTTATCAAATGGGGTACAGTGAGAATATCTTCAAGATGTTTAAGATAAATGATTGCAAGATAGAAGTTTCAAAGATACAATAAGAAAAGGTTCCTATATGATCCATTTCTTGTTGAGAGTCACCTTGATCAATTTCTCCACAATCATATCAATGTTGAAGTTGTTGTGAGCACCATTGGACCCAAATTACTATAATCTTCAAAGTGTCAGCCATAGGCATTTATCAGACCATCTTTCTGAGCTTGCATTCTAGATGGACATACCATAGTCCTTCATGCCAGCTTGAGTGATACAGTTGATTCTATTTACATGATGAACCAGTTGAGAACTAGGTTACCCTCATATGAACAACATCTCATCTACTGAGGAAAGCAATTATAGAAGGATCAAACTTTAGCATACTATAATATTACCAATGATGCAATGCTTCATTTGGTTGGTTGCATAAGAAGAACAACACTTCCACTTTCATGGTGTCTTGTTAATGATTTAGTGGGCATTATCTAGTTGCTATGTGGCAAAAGGTGATAAACCAGATATGCTATAGGATATGGTCCATGACTAAGTGTAAAGTATTTTTGAAGATGGTTATAGAGCCATTACCTCCTTCAAATCATATGTAGGAGCTACACAAGCTTTGGTGATGTTACTCTTTTTCCCCCAAGATAGCAATTCCAAGTGTGCAAAGGAGTGTATTATGCTATCTACCTCATCTAATGATAAGTATTTGCCAAATCATATTCACTGCTATTGTGCTCCTATTCTCTTGGAATTTTGTGAGTTGCTAGCTCATAATGCTCCCAATCATAGTTTATACCCGATCTATCATAGGTCTCTAGTATCTCTACTTGACAAAATTGGTGCTACCCACGGAAGCCCTCATTTTAATGAAGCAAGGGCATTAAATATTATACAAGAATTTTCTCCTTTTGTGAATGATCTGTCAATTAGGTTGTCATCAAATCTGTATCGGAATAAAAGGACTTGTGCTCTTGAAGATATTATAGTAAATAATTTGCTACCTCTCAAAGAGTACCAGGATTTCACGATTGTGGAATCTTGAAAGGAAAGTGGAAAGCTACTACATAGTCTTGCAAGCCTTTGAAATTGATCAAATGTTATTATAACAATGCTCCCATGATGGTAAAAAGAAATATGCTATAAATTTATTCCTACATTACTTCCAGCCTTCAAGAATGAGCTATAGCATATCAGCCTCTATACAGTAAACCATAGAGTATGCACCCAACCATAGCGAGCAACAAGTCTCAGCCACACTTTTAAATAAGGCACCACATTTTTTAGAATGCATTATGAAGATAGAGTGTAAGGATAATATGGTAGCACCACCTTTCCATGATGTCCAACCAAATAGAAGGAGAGCAACTACAAAATAGAGGGATGTCAAGGGCATTTTTAGATAAAGATGATTTGGAAAATTAACTTGCTATGGAGGGAATTACTCAGGTAGTGGAAGCTATTGATGAAAATGAAATGTTCAAAGGAGGTATCTGTGCAAAATTTTCTTCAGAAGCTATTTTTCATTGTAGAACAAAATTGACCTAATCCATGAGAGTGTAGCCAACAACCAGTGTGATGAAATCTAGTGGTACCAATATCTGAACAACTAAAGTATAGCATCGACATTATATGTGAATAAATAATAAACAAAATTCCTATTCCTAAGCATAATTTTTTTGCCTCACCCAACATGATTGTAATCAGATCATTTGGTGTGAATAAACTTGGTGCTAAAGTGATGAAATAAAAAATAGTGTTCTGAAGGTGAATCAAAAAATTGAAGTCTGTCCTGCCATTGTAGTCAAAGATGAGGGTGGCAATATTAAGTCTACACCTATGTTTTCAAGAATAATTTCACTTTATGCTAAGAAAACTAAGGTGTAATTCATTGTTTTAGGAGGCCTTATTGGAGTGGGGATGACAATAGATCACACACTCACACGTGCTAATAGGCTTGTAGGGCAGGTGTGGTGATTTTCAAATTTAGTGAAAATATCAGTGCAAAAGTTGCAGAAATCAACCTAGAAGATCAAGATAGCAAGGTATTCTCTAGTTTCAAGACATTTACCTAATGTTGTGGAAGGATAAATAAAAGAATTCTTTCTCTGCCACCATGGTGAAAGTTGTGAATTACAATTGGTTTGTTAAACATGCCCAACAGGACAACTATTAGAGTTATAAGAACCTTCGAATGTCTACTAATTGCCAAACCACAATTTCCAAATTGTCACAAGAGAAACTATTGTGAAATGAGAACTGTTTCAATCTTTTTAAATAGGGACAATGTTCTTGTGGAGATTATTGGTGATGCTAAATGAAGCAATCTGAAAATAGGCTTGCACTACAATAATGCACACGGTGTCAGACTTCCAATAATAATGAATGGGAATTTTCGTTGGATATTATAGTTTGAAATACTCTAAGAGACATGTTTGCAGAGTGTGGAAACCTGGACAAAACATGTGAACCATATGTGACCTCATAGAATGCCAAGATTATAGGAGTAAAACTAATAACCACAATCGTTGTCAACATTTCCACTGCCCATGACAAAAATGAAAACTTAGCAAAAACCCTAAAGTCACATATCAAAGAGACATGTATGATCAGAGTGGGATCTTTAGGTCTCTCTAACTATGTAAGTCACTCTGATAAGGAAGACTAGAAAATCTTTTGTGGAGAGTCCCACTAAATTATCCAAAGGAACAAAGCGATAAAGGAAACATATCAGGAAGACTAAATATGTCGAAAAGACATTTTATTCTCTTAGCGATGATACATGTCAGCTCGATGATGATCAAAATGATTATTATTTATCAAAAAGATACTACAGGTAGGCTTGATGAGGCCATAGCTCGAGCTCTCCAGAGGCCAACAATGATAATGCACATGCAGGATGAAGACACGACCTAAAATAGCATAAACCCTAAAACCCAATGCAATAACTAGAATAAGCATAAAATTGGAGGAAGAATATTATATTGATGGAATACATAAAAGGAGTGAAGTTGTAATTTAATTTTTGACAAAATGAGAAATATTTTTCATGAACAGTGGAGAACTATTTTGCCCAGAGAACATAATGAATATAGCAAATTCTAAATTTTAATAATCAAAGTGGGAGTGTTTTCATACAGAAGTAAAATATTATGGAAAAATTCACCAAGTAGATTATATTTCCCAATACAAAAATGAGTTTCCAGATAAAATACTCATGTAAATAGATTTCACAGAGGAGAAATGAAGTAAAACAACAAGGGGTAATAATTTTTACCCAAATGAATATCTTGTCAAACAAAACTGAAAAAAATGAAGGAAATATAATCAAGAAATGGAATAAAGATTAAAGTATTGAGAAATATTTTATTTCTGACATAAGTGCCTAAAAGGTTAAATTAATTGATTATTCTACATACGGAAGATAATTAATTAAACAAAGAGGTGCACCTAAGAAGAAAGTTGTATGAAGGGTCACAACCCTAAAAAATGTGCAGTATAAATGGGAGGTCAAATCAAGCAATAAAAAAATCATCAATAGTAGTAGATAGAGGATCATCTACTCAGTCATAATGTCCATATGTCACCTTTCACTCATCTACTCTCATTTTGAAAACTTCTACTATTAATGTATAAATTTTGAAGTATAATCAATGGAGAAGATTGCTCAAATCTGGTGATTCATTTTCAGTGTTCAACTATTGTGTCGGGATTAAATATTATATGTTTATGTATTATCTCCAAAGTGGGTTTTCCTTGTTATTCAAATTAACACAATTTGTCAGGACACATTTGATGTTACTGTGTGATTTTTTGATTAGTTTCTGCCTAGAGTGAATTAAATTCCTTTCAAGTAATTTGTCTTAATTGGTTCCTACCAAGGATTAAAATCCATTTAAACTAATTATTTTGATTGGTTTCCCTCAAGTCAAGAATTAAATATCCTTTCATAATATCACACTAATTTGGGAAAGTAGCACTAGGATTAGTAAGAAGAGTACTGTGACTGACAAATTTGCATGTTTGTACAAACTACAAACATTCAAAGTGCCCAACAAGTTAGAGTTAAGTTGTAAAGTAGATCAACCAATCCTTCACATCTGTCTCCATAATCATCATTCATCCACTGACTCCATCCACCTAATAGATTAGGCACTGATCAACTTTAGAACACTTTATATAAATCCAATCTATACTCTTGATAATTCAAACACATTCACTTGGAACTAGTAAGAAAGCTCTACATCTACCTCACATCTATGTGCCATAGTGAGTAGATTGCTCAGATTAGAATCAATTCAGACTTTTAAATCTTATTTATCATTTAGGTACACCTACCTAGGTTTGGCAAAGCCTAAAGAGTAGGGGGTTTTCGATTGCATAAACCCTGTTTCATTAGCCAAAAACATATCAAGAGATTGGCACCCTCTTGTGGTCTAAAAACCTACATTTTTGAGACCCAACAAATTGGTGACTCTGTTGGGGAGTAACTCTAGAATACTTGGTTTCAGCCTATCCATTCATAGAGTCAAGAATTAAACAAATTGGTAACTTTGCTAGCAAGAAGGACCCGAAAGGATAAAAAATCATTCATCTTTTAACAAGAGGTGGTGACTCTGAAAACAAACTTAATGAAAAATACAAAACTATCTTGTAACAGTACCATTCACAATCAAAATGAATATGTCAAAAGAAGAGGAATAACTGGAGTTGTTAAGGGAAGAAAAAAGGTTGATCCAAGAATTACAGCGATTAAAATCCAAACATGCTTCAAATTCATCATGATATATATTAGCATCTAATGAGGATGAGTATTGTGATCCTCTGAACTCACAAGTGTCTCATAATTCAGGCAATGGATATAGTGCATATCATACACAACAAGACATTTTTTCACAAGCCTCAAATCAATAAATAATTATTGTGTCTTACCTGATCAAAGACTAGCAACATACCAAGATTATGAATACTATCAGTATGCCAGGTATTATCAATATCAAGCCCCTCATCAGAATAATCAGCAATACCAATCATGTCCATTAATAAAAGGGTTTGTCCAAGACATTGATAAACCATTCAACTTCAATAATATACAAGGCTACCCAAATCATTATCCCATTGAGCTTAGAGATCATATCCCTAAATTTTATGGAAAGATATATGAATTGGCTCAAAGGCATGTACAACTATTTTGGGATTTTATTGAGAACTTTCATATTTATCTAGAAGATATAATTATAAAATGTTTTGCAATATCATTGAGGGATTATGCAAGAGATTGGTGTATCAGCTTACTGTTGTGATGTTCACAACATGCCCCATTTTACTCCTTAGCAAAAGGAGGACCCCTGCTGTGGCTAGCTTCTTTGCTTGTGTGTGTGGGTCTACTTGGTGGTAAAGGGAAAAAGAAGTGAAAGATACAAACCTTTTTGAAAATAAAGAAAAATTGCATTGAGTACCAGGGCAAAGTATGGGTGAATTCCTTGTCAAAAATGAGTAAGGGTTGCTTTTTGAACCATTTTAGAACTCCCTGTATTTTACAAGTTATGCATTTTTTTTGGTAAATGCACTATAAAAGGTTTGTATGTTGCATACAAAGTCCTTTGTATATCGGGTTGCATATACAAAGTTGTTTGAATGTACAAAGTGATACATATCCAAAGCCAGATGTATATCAGGTTTGTATGTTTGAGTAAAAGAGAAACATACAAAGGTGACATATAAATCTATATACAAAGCGTGGAACTGAAATGATTATGAAATTACATTAAGTCCTTGTATGTATCGGGACCTACATTGCATTACATACAAAGTGGAATATACAAGGCCAGAACTGAAATGGTTATGAAATAACATTAAGTCGTTGTATGTGTCATGCATTGTATGTACATTACGGTATACATGCATTGCGGACATACAATGCGGAATTCAAGAGAAATTAAAATTTGGTTAAACTTATGTATCATTACTTAACGCATATCAAAAGATGCATTACACTTTGTACATGTCACTGAGCCCAAAAGTGAGTAAACTATGGTTCTTAAGAGTTGAAGTCTGAAATGCATATACAAAGGAGTTTGTATGTATTCGTGCATGTATGCAAGGGTTTGATGCAAGTGTTATATATATTGCATTATTATCGGTGAGATGGGGGTTGTCAGCCATGCCTTAGGTTCTCTCTCTGATCGCCTGAGCTATGTCAATCAGTGTTACTTATCACTATTGATGAAGTGTTTTGTGGTCTTCGTGATCCTTGGTGTCTCTTCGATTGAAAGGGTGTTTGGCTTAGCTTGCACTATCAGCTAAGTTCTTAGATGTTACTCCGATAGGATTTGGTCTGTCTATTGAAAGTTTGGTATTAGTGGGACTGGAGCTATCAGCTTCCAGTGAAATTTTCACTCTGATGGGTTTTGATTTGTTTGATGGGGGTTTGGTGTCAGCGTAATGAAATTTATCAGTGAAGAAGGATGAGGTTGCTCTAATAGTTATGGTCTCTCCGATAGTTCATTGATTGACTGGCTGGGGTCGTCGATAGCAAAAGCACTGGCAATAGACTTACCATGTGTTTGTGCATTTATACTACTGCTGAGGATGTTAGCTGGTGCATGTGGGATTATTTTGTCCTCGTGAATATGAAGAGAGTGGTTGCAAATGGTTAAAAAATAAATTGTCATTCATTTTACTTAAGCTACAATGTTTGTTTTTTGTGCTAGGTGTTGAATGTGATGTTTAATTCTTGTCTGTTTGTTGTAGGACCTTGGAGCGGTTTGGAGCTAGGTGGGATGTCACAAAAAAATAGAATTACAGAGTTGTACACAGAGGCAATGTGAACCTTAGCTGAGGGAGATATTATCAAAGGCATTGTTTGCTAGTTGGAGAGTGAATCAAGTCTAAAATGCTAGAATATTCTATGCCAGCTGTGTAATTGCCAACTGGCAAGCACGTGCTATTCATCTGGACTGTTGATTATTCTAAGAGGATCCTAATCCTTGGATCATTGTAACCATTTTCTAGACTCTGTCCTATAAGAGGGCCATGGTTTGTCATTAAAGGGGGGGAGATACATAGAGGTCAATCATTATATATCTGACCAAGAGGCTGTAGATCCAATAGGAGATCAGATTACTGAGACTAATGAGGACTGAATTGTTTAAATGTCAAGGTTCTTTCTTTAGATCATTGTAAATATACTTGTTCTAAAGCATACTAAATGGAGATGAAGCTTTAGATTATATCCTAATTGTAAACTTTACGTAATCTTCAAGTTGATTCCTAGATATGTAATGGTGAATGCTATGTTCAATAGAAGCGCTTTCATTTTATTGCATGTTGTTGTCAACTTTTTCTTTGAAGATTTGCACTAGATCATGCAGATTTGTGGAATGTCCTGGTGAAGTATGATTTTAGTTTTCTTCTCTTCATTGCTGTATTGGAACATGTATGTGGATCAGTGATCTTAGTCAAGTAATTTTGGGAATCTCATTCTTTAAACCCTATCTTTGTCATTTCTTTTTCTTAATTTCATTAAATCATTTCCATAACTGCAAATCATGATAAATAATAAGCAGAAAGAAGAAATATGTTGACATCCTATAGATAACTGAACATCACTAGCACATTTGAGCTAAATGCATGTAGTGTTGAAAATATCATGCAAAGAATTACAAGTAATGGTAGAAATCATGAAAATATCAACTTGTAGGCACATTATTTGGGTGAATTCATAGTGTAGAGGTAGAATTGTTGGAGATTTATGTAGATCAGACATAAAGGACAAGATATTTGGAGGAATACTGATGAACTTTGCAGTAATAATTGAAGTATGTAAGGCCCATGAATGATTAACAACAACACACATTAGCCACTAAGTAACATCAGTAGATTATGAACTAATCAACGGAGACTTGGGATCATGAATTCTTTGAATTCATCGTATCTTTCAAGATAAATAAAGGTTGTTGTGTAACTTTTATTTCATGTTTTTTTATGAGTAACATCATCATCAACATAAATTGGCACTAGAAGGAGGGCCAGAACAAGGAATTTGTGGATTTCTTCAAATGTTGCATAAATATTTCATCATTTGAGTTGAATGTTTGCACATATCTCTCATTTGAGAGGTTTTGGTTGCATCTTTGCAAAGATCTGGCTCCAAGCTTCAAAGATTCATTTGATTTTTTAAGCTTTCAAGTTTTATTCTGAGATATGATAGATCTCATTAAAAATTCAAAAAGAAAGGATTAAAGCAGAGTCTCATTTCAATGGATACATATGAAAACAATTGTCAAGTTAATATTCCTTTAATTTGGGAAACTTTGAATAAGCAGCTTTATCCTCAAAGTTTATCTAACTTTGTTTTATCCAGTTGTTGTAGGATACGCAAGTCTATGGAGCACAATGAAATTAATTATATAACTTTTCTTACAAGGTTGGATTTATATTTGAAAGGACTAATATTTTTTATAGATGTGTTTAGGACTGAAGTCTACCAGGAAAATGAAGAAATTATGGAGCAACAAGTAGATACAACACTAGAAGTTATTAGTAGTCCAAACACTGAAGTGGACCGCTCTAAAGATTTTGAATTATATTTGTCTAGAAATATACAGTATAGTCAAATATTAGGTTTATCCACTGATGATGTCCTGATTGAAAGTTGGTGCAGATTACATGACAAAGAGCATTCAGAAAGGGATTGTGACACTTTCTTGGTCATGTTGGAAAAGACTTGAATTCTAGAATAGCAAGAAGAAGCAACACTCGCAGTCATGAGTTGTTAAGAAAATACAATAGCTAAATCAATTCTAGAAGGTAAAGAAGAGGAGACATCTTTCCTTGAGTCATTTTATGGTGAGAATTGGAGTTCTCTACTTTATAATAAGGGTGAGGCAGAGTGTAGGTATGAGTCTTTTGAAAATCATAGAGAAGAAAGTGCTTCTTGTTTCACGTCATCAGACAATCAGCAAGAAAGATTGGATGGGGGGAAGATAAATATGAAATTGATCTTGATACACTAGACAAATATATTGAATTATTAAACACTTGTCAGGATAATGTTTCTGGATCTGAATTTAGCAATTTTGATAGAGATGAGTTGATAAAGAAGTGTAGACAAGTGGTGGAACAATTTAAACACACTACTGTTGATGAAGTTCCTATTATAGCAACTAATGGAGTCATAGAATAGAAAGTAAATCCTAATTTCATAGCTGACTTCCTTAAATTAAATGATCAAATGCAAGAATGTTGCAGGTCAATTGAACCAGATACCTTACTAGATGGAAAATGTCAGTTATTTGATGAACAATTCATGAAAGTTGAGGATGCAGAAAGCTTTGGAGTGGTTGTGCATGATCATATGTCAATCTGACACTATTTTGAAAATGAAACAAGGGAGTATTCCTATCAATCAAAAGTTGTTTCACCTTTATAGTCAGATGATTTAGAAATGATAAATTTCTGTATATTAGATTATGATTATAAAGATACTCATTTAGATGCTGATGTGTAGAGAATTAATGAAAACATTGAGGTGCTTCTTGAGGTCAAGAATCAGATATATATCTAGAGTGAAGGAACAAAGCTAGATAAAGATGAAGAAATAATCCATCAAGAGTCATACATCCTTCAATTCGAAGTGAGACCAGACACTGGGCCAAACAACAAAAATACAAAGTCAAATGGAGGACCAGTTGTCAATGAACCAGCATGTCCAACATCAGAACCAGAGATGCACCAGGTTGTATCTTTCCTTTCCATAGCAAATGATGTTGATTATTATTTGGATTATTGAAATTCAAGAGATAAGACATGCATATGGATATATCATGAACATGATGAGCTTCCTTAGTTGCTGATAATCAGAGGTTATTCTATTAAACATGATGAAATTAGAATATAAGAATATTTTTTAGAATACAAAGATGAATTTGCTAGGATCAGAACCATAACTAGTGCCCTGATGCTCCTGCACAATCTAAGGAAGTATGCAAATGCAGGTGTCTCTGGGTCTTTTCCTAGTTTTATTTGCCTTATAGGGTTTTGTTGTTTCCTTTCATAGGTTAGTTGTTTGTACAACTTGTTTGTTTTGTTTTGTTTGTTGTTTGAGTGTGTTGGGGTCTTTATTTTGATATAGAGTATGAAGGAGCATACTAACAACCACTGAAAACAATGGAAAATTCAGAACATTCAGGTTAATTATTTAAAATTTATACATAACTTGTTATGACTATCATGAATGTAGAAAGTTAGTTAACTTGTGAAATTTTGTATTCAATAACTATGGGTTGAGTATTCAAGGGAAGTTTCTCACAATAAGACACCTAAAATCCTTGGGTCTGTTGAACCTACTAGTGACGCTATTAGGTGAAAAATCAGAGGTCACCCTTGCTACCATTACAATTCTCAGCTTAATTTCAGCAAGTGACCATTCCTTGCATCATGAAGTTACAACTATAATATCTTATGAAATTTCTATCAAATTCAAACTATAAAATAAATAAAATAATAAATGGATTTTTCTAAAAATCTAGGTTAAGCCATCTAAGTAACTCTACTGGGGCTATAGACACTTGTTGGTAGTGGGGCTCTACTTAAAAGAATTGTAATGATAACCTTATTGGGGCTATGGACGCCTGCTAGCAGAAATGCTCTATTTGGTTGGCTATGAGGGAATGACATCAACTAGATAGTCTAATATCAGTCACTGGTTTGTTCAACCAATTTTCAAGATGAGGATAAGTAATCACATGCACCCACTTAAACTAAATGTGAAAATTCATGCACCTTATTGAATACCTTAGGTCTCAAGTTAAATGATAATTTGTAGAAAAGATAGTTGGAAATTATGAATTTATTTCATTTAGTTTTCTTTAATGGTTTTAATTTAATTATTTTTTTTGGTTGCTATTTTTTGTGATGTTCACAACATGCCCCATTTTACTCCTTGGCAAAAGGAGGACCCCTGTTGTGGTTGGCTTCTTTGCTTGTGTGTGTGGGTCTGCTTGGTGGTAAAGGGAAAAAGAAGTGAAAGTTACAAACCTTGTTGAAAATAAAGAAAAATTGCATTGAGTACTAGGGAAGAGTATGGGTGAATTCCTTGTCAAAAATGAGTAAGGGTTGCTTTTTGAACCATTTTAGAATTCCTTGTATTTTGCAAGTTATGCATGTTTTTTTGGTAAATGCACTATAAAAGGTTTGTATGTTGCATACAAAGTCCTTTGTATATCGGGTTGCATATACAAAGTTGTTTGCATGTACAAAGTGATACATATACAAAGCCAGATGTATATCGGGGTTTGTATGTTTGAGTAGAAGTGAAACATACAAAGGTGACATACAAATCTATATACAAAGAGCGAAACTGAAATGATTATGAAATTACATTAAGTCCTTGTATGTATCGGGACATACATTGCATTACATACAAGGCAGAATATACAAGGCCAGAACCAAAATGGTTATGAAATAACGTTAAGTTATTGTATGTGTCGTGCATTGTATGTACATTACAGTATACATGCATTGCAGACATACAACACAGAATTCAAGAGAAATTAAAATTTGGTTAAACTAATGTATCATTACTTAACGCATATCAAAAGATCCATTACACTTTGTACATGTCGTGGAGCCCAAAAGTGAGTAAACTATGGTTCATAAGAGTTGAAGTCCGAAATGCATATACAAAGGAGTTTGTATGTATTTGTGCATGTATGGAAGGGTTTGATGCAAGTGTTATATACATTGCATTGCTATAGGTGAGATAGGGGTCATCGTCCATGCCTTAGGTTCTCTCTTTGATTGCCTAAGCTACATCAATTGGTGTAACTTATGACTATCAGCAAAGTGTTTTGTGGTCTTGGTGACCTTTAGTGTCTCTCTAATTGAAAGGGTGTTCAGATTAGCTTATTAAGTTCTTAGATGTTACTCTGATGGGCTTTGGTCTGTCCGATGGAAGTTTGGTATTGGTGGGATTGGAGCTATTGGCTATGTTCTTATATGTTACTCCAATGGGCTTTGGTCTGTCTAATGGAATTTTGGTATTGGTGGGACTAGAGCTACTAGCTTCTGGTGAAATTTTCACTCCAATGGGCTTTGGTCTATTCGATGGGGTTTGGCGTCGGCGTAAGGAAATTTGTCGATGAAGAAGGATGAGGTTGCTCTGATAGTTATGGTCTCTCTGATGGTTCATTGATTGACCAGCTAGAGTCGTCAGCAGCAAAAGTGTTGATGATAGACTTATCGTGTGTCTGTGCATTTATACTACTACTGGGGTTGTTAGCTAGTGCATGTGGGATTACTTTGTCTTCATGAATACAAAGAGAGCAGTTGCAAATGGTTAAAAATGAATTGTTGTTCATTTTACATAAGCTATAATTTTTATTTTTCGTGCTAGGTGTTGAATGTGATGCTTAATTCTTGTCTGTTTGTTGCAGGACCTCAGAGCATTTTGGAGCTAGGCGGGATGTCACAGAAAAATAGAATTACAGAGTTGCACATAGAGGTAACGTGAACCTTAGCTGAGGGAGATATTATCAAAGGTGTTGTTTGCGAGTTGGAGAGATAATCGAGTCTAAAATGCTAGAATATTCTATGCTAGCTATATGATTGCCAACTCGCAGGCACATGCTATTCATCTGGACCGTTGATTATTCTAAGAGGATCCTAATCCTTGGATCATTGTAACCATTTTCTAGACTCTATCCTATAAGAGGGCCATGGTTTGTCATTAATGGGGGAGATACATAGAGGTCGATCATTATAGATCTGACCAAGAGGTTGTAGATCTGATAGGAGATTAGATTACTGAGAATAATGAGGACTGAATTGTTGAAATGTCAAGGTTCTTTCTTTAGATCATTGTAAATATACTTGTTCTAAAGCATACTGAATGGAGATGAAGCTTCAGATTATATCTTGATTGTAAACTTTACGTAATCTTCAAGTTGATTCCTAGATATGTAATGGTGAATGTTGTGTTCAATAGAAGCACTTTCATTTTATTGCATGTTGTTGTCAACTTTTCCTTTGAAGATTTGCACTAGATCATGTGGATTTGTGGAATGTCCTGTGAAGTATGATTTTAGTTTTCTTCTCTTCATTGCTGTATCAGAACATGTATGTAGATCAGTGATCTCAATCAAGTAATTTTGGGAATCTCATTCTTTAAACCCTATCTTTGTCATTTCTTTTTCTTAATTTCATTAAATCATTTCCATAACTACAAATCATGATAAATAATAAGCAGAATAGAGAAATATGCTGACATCCCATAGATAATTGAATATCATTAGCATATTTGAGCTAAATGCATGTAGTGTTGAAAATATCATGCAAAGAATTACAAATAATGGTAGAAATCATGCAAATACCAACTTGTAGACACTCTATTTGGGTGAATTCATAGTGTAGAGGTAGAATTGTTGGAGATTTATGTAGATTAGACATAAAGGACAAGATATTTGGAGGAATACTGATGAACTTTGTAGTAATAATTGAAGTATGTAAGGCCCCTGAATGATTAATAGCAACACACATCAACCACTGAGTAACAGTAGTAGATTATGATCTAATCAACAGAGACTTGGGATCATGAATTCTTTAAATTCATCATATCTTTCAAGATAAATAAAGGTTGTTGTGTAACTTTTATTTCATGTTTGTTTATGAGTAACATCATCATCAACACTTACCTAGGCTAAGTGTGTCCTCATGGGAAGATTTCAAAAGGCTATTCCTAAACCAATTTGATTACAGTTATGAAGATCCTAGACAAGATGTGGAGCCTCAACATATTACAATGGAAAATGAAATGGCATATGATACATTAGAAAAAGAAAGTAGTCTTCAAAATCTAAATGCTCTTATTGTCCCAGCCCACCCACCTCAATACTGAAATCAGCAATTTGAGGAGGAAGAAAATGAGTATGTGCATATTTAGGAAAGAGGACAAACTAAAAATGATTTTTAGAGTTGTTCAAATCCATTGTATAATGACATGACAGAAGAAAATCAAATGACAATTCTCCAAGGTATGCCAAAACATGATTTTCACATATTGTCAAATCTATGCCATGATGAGGATGAAGCATTTCCAGATCATCAGGATGATATGTTATCTTGTGAGAGAAATAATTATGCCAAAGAAAATGCCATCTCTAATTTTAATAATCTTGAGTATTGTGGTGATAGTGAAAGAGGTGAAGTCAGCAATGGGACAAATGAAGAAGCATGCTCACTTAACAGTGAGTAAATTTCAAATTTACTCACCATAGAATATCAGAAATATGCGCATAAGGATGATACTAAATTCCATGCCCAACATACATATGCTTTGACAGTGAGGGTACTTTGTGTGACAATGATGATGAACCACATGATTAGTGTGAAAAGACAAAGTCATGACCACATTCTGATGAAATAAAGACAATTGGTGGTTGTGAATTTCATTGCATCAATTTTCCAGAGACATAATACTTCTATTGAATCTTATGTTAATGGAATTTCAAGATCTCCATCATATGGACAAGCTATATGTGATGTTGAAAATAGAGCTGATATTATTGGATCTGATATTGTGTCATTAGATGGTACCAGCACTCAAGAAAATAAATATCAAATGCATCTTGATTTATTTTGCTTCCCAGTCTAGATAGAGAGCCATCAGTTGGTGGATAATAGCAAGTATGATTACACAAGACAACACATAAAATTTGGGTCTGACCTATCACACAAATATCAAAGTTTTTAGATCATGTATGGCCCTTAGATGCATAATAATGAAAAATACACCAGCAACATGGAACATAGTAAGTTTGGGGAAGATAGGAACATATTCAACCAAGCAGATATCAGTAATATTTTCAGATTGGTTTCATTACAATGTGATGAAAATAAGGTATATGACAGAGGTAAAGGAGGATTTTATTTCTCTGATGGCCTTGAGCCATTACTTGTGGTGTGGTTTTTAGACCATACCATTTTAGGGCAGAAGTGATATTTGGACTCTATTGCTCAATGGGGTAGGCACTAGTCTATTCCCCAGAGATCTGGGATCTTGCTATGCCTGCAAGGAGCATACATCCCCAGATAGAACCACTATTGAGACCTAAAATTTCCTACCATATTTTTGCAAAAAATTTTAGGTTACCATAATGAAAAAACTAATTCTAGCACTCAAAAATATAGTTGTAAGGTGTTAAATGTCACTGCTTTGAGGCCTGCAATAGTCATGATTAAATTCCTAGACTAATGGTGTGGTAATACATAAACTATGGCAGCAAATAAAGCAATCTCAACTACATCTTTGAAATCCATCAAGGTACTACAATGGCCTATAGGTTGTAAATTATGAGGTTCATCATATGAGGATGAAGGATATCTTCATTACTATGTTGATTAAAATGTCTACAATAAGCATTTTAGGTATCCAAAGTATAAGAGATAGACAAGGGCAATAAATTGATCTTTATCAGATGGGGTACAGTGAGAATATCATCAAGATGTTTAAGATAAATGATTGCAAGATAGAAGTTTCAAAGATACAATAAGAAAAGGTTCCTATATGATCCATTTCCTGTTGAGAGTCACCTTGATCAATTTCTCCACAATCATATCAATGCTGAAGTTGTTGTGAGCACCATTGAACCCAAATTACTATAATCTTCAGAGTGTCAGCCATAGGCATTTATTAGACCATCTTTTTGAGCTTGCATTCTAGATGGACATGTTAGATTTAGGATAGACAACTGAGAGGGGGGGTGAATTAGTTATCCAAAACTTTCTTGCAATTAATCACTAAAATCTTTTTCTTAATTCATCAGCATAATAATAAATCAATCATGGAAACATAATACAACAATTCAAGAGCAGAAACACATTAACACATATGACACCAAGATTTTTGACATGGAAAACCCGGTTAAGGGAAAAACTACAGGGTGACTAACCTAAGATATTATTTTCTGTTAAAAGAATAGAAAGAACAAAATGACACATGCCAATTAGGGCTCATTGTGCCATGCCCACATTTCCCATGCGGTCACAACATGTATTCATGCATCATGTCCACATGCGTCATGTGGTCATGATACGAGCTATCAAAAAATTTTCCCACGCTTCCCTAGAAATTGCCTCGCATGCATAAGCGTGCTCAGCGGCATACGCTTAAGGCAGAAACCATACAGTTGACGGTGGTGTACCAAGTACATGAGCACACACCCTATGCAAAGATATGCGTGGTTTGCTGACTTAGGTTAATCTCATGAATTATACTTGAACAACAGTTGTTTTAGGTGATAGATCATTTTTCAGAAAAGCACAATCATCTGATTCTTCTTTCCATTTTCTAGAATTTAATATTAATTTCTCCTCCTTCAGACTTAGTATTTTCAACCAAGCCCGTTCATTTGCCCTCTCTTCCTTTTCTTGGAATTTAGTTTTGATTGTATTTCTATCACATTCATTTTACCATTTCTCTGAAATTTAATTTTGATTGTATTTCTATCACATTCATTTTACCATTTCTCTGAAATTTAATTTTGATTGTATTTCTATCTCATTTCCCTTCCCATTGTGCAAGATCTTCTTATGTTATCCAATTGTTTTTTTTCATGTTCTTTATCTAACAGCAATATCACCACATCCTTTACATTATTCCTAATTTCTTGGTAAACCAGATCACTTACAAAGGGTTGGCTAACTTCATTTGACTTAGTGCCCCTAGGGTTCCGTTCTAGGTTTTAGTTCAATGTTTGAATTATTTTAATAATCAACCTATTCTTAAATAGGATTAACGGTAGGTTAAACTTACTTAGTTCTCTTAGCCTTGTTCGGAAATGCTGCGCATTTTCTCCTCTTTGTTTTCCAAGGTTAGTTGTTCTTTCTCTGTCTCTTTTTTTATTAGACATTTATTCTCTAAATCTACAGTTGAGTTTAAAATGGCCACTCATGGAATGCCTGTGATGGCTTATTTGCGTTTATTTTCAGTGTCCTTTGTAAATGAAGGGATCATACTTTCCTCTTCATTTTCCTGTCATTTAATTTGGGATAATTGTTAAAACTTTCGAAAAACTCTTCCTTAAAATTAAAATATATTTACCTATGCTCTTTTTAAATTGTAATTGTATAAACAATATATTTTTAAATTGCAACTCTGAGTTTAAACATCTATTCAATTCGTATTATACATTATGCATAAATAAATCCCACTTTCTTTGATTAAAATTTCTATCTCAAGTCAAATGTTTTAAACTACATATAGTTTGCCTTCAAATGAATAGTGAAAAGTGAATAGTAAAAGTAAATAGTGAATAGTAAAAATGAATAGTGATTAGTGAAAAGTGAATAGGAAATAGTGAAAATGTGAATAGTAAAAGTGAATAGTGAATAGTGAATAGTGAAATGAATTTAATTAATACAAATCTATTTAAATCAGCAACTAACTCTCAACTTTACAGATTAGGAATACAAGAAATGTAAACAATTCTAATGTCCTTTGAAAGATAAACAATTTTCTTTATTTCTTTTCCCACAATGATAAAATGAAATAAACTATAAAATCATATCTAACAACACATTAAGGGAGGAATTACTCTCTTCTCCCAATTACAATTTTTACAACTCAGAGGGAGAAAATCTCTCCTCTAGAAAATTCAACAAGAATGAAAGTTTAAGAAACAAGCTCTCTTTACAAGAAAAGAAGAGATACATTTCCCTAAACAATAAAACTCCTCCAACCCTCACAATAAGCTTCAAGAGAAACCTGCATAACAACAAGGAAGAAAACAACAACCAACTAGCTCTCCTCCCTACCATAGACTCGTAAGAGAGTCACCCCTGAGCTAGGGAGACCATCCACATACCCAGGGTACATTATACCAAACACATCATAGCATTGAACAACAACAACAAATAACACAGACACACACACCTATGGTATACTCACAATACAATGAACCAACTTAGGTGAGTTCAGGAGGGTAGGGGAGTAGACAATCTCTACCTCTAGGTGTCATCCTTTACACATTTTATCACATTTTATCACAAGGCCTCAAGCCAACAATTTATCTTTCCACAAGGCCTCAAGCCTTCTAATTAATCAAATTACTCGAGATTTCCCAATAAGCTCTCAAATCCATAAGCCCTCTAGGCTAAAAATATACTAACATGCCCTCAAGGAATTTCTTACAACAAGAACCAAGATGACACCCAAGGAGGGTCACACCTCCCCTTCCCTATACAAGATGAGCATTGCCTTCCAATTGGAAGGAGCTCTTTCTACACCCAACACAAAACCCCAAAACAATAACAGAATACTCATAGAAGACATTTGTAAACTTATTCAACAAGCAAGAAACAAACATACATATAAAAACAACAGATACACAAGAGAGTAGACTTGATTCACTAACCTTCCAAAGCCCAATTATGGAATGAAAGTTGATGAAGATCTCCACTCTAGCCTCCTTCTCCAAAATTCTCCTTCTTTCCACAATAATCCAACCCCAAAAATAATCTCTCTATAATCACAAGCAAGGGATAATGAATGGAGGATATAGGATGGCTAGAATAATTTCGACATTATGAGGCTATGAAGAGAAGAATAGAGAAGGAATTGGGCATTATGAGGATGCCAGAAGAAGATTTCCTAGAGGAAATTAGGCATGATAAGAATAAAAGAAAGAAGTCCCCCTACAAGAATGAAGTTCCCCTACAAGAATCAAGTTCCCCTGCAAAAATTCCGTCTCCCCAATTGCTTAGAGAATGGTCTCATTTATAGATTTTTTGAAAAGGGAATGGAAGGTGAGGATCAAGAGTTGAGATCAAGGGCTCACATTATTTGTGAATTTTAAATTCATAGTGGATGAATTAAAAATTCATTTTTTTAAGATTGTAATATTTAAATAACTCCACTATCCCAAGTGGAATTAATAAAATATCCCCACTATCCCAAGTGGAATTAAAAAATATCCCCACTATCCCAAGTGGAATTAATAAAATATCCCCACTATCCCAAGTGGAATTAATAAAATATCCCCACTATTGCTAATAAAATATCTCCTCTATTCGTGGTTTTGTTAGAAATACCTGCACACTCAAACTCGAAGTTAATAACACATAAAGATATCATAGCCGAAGCAATTTAAATACATGCATTCCTAAACATTCTACCAACTAAAATCACATTAAAGTTCTATTTCTAATATTATCCATTCATCATTATTTTAAAAGCATACATCTATCTATCATTGCACAATTTGTTTTCTTAACAATCAATTAGGTTTAATAATCTAGATTCTGGAATCAACAGTCCCCCAATCATAAAAGTAATAACAATAGTACTGTAAATAGTCTCATGAATAGTAGTGAAAAGTGTGGGCCTCACACACTGCTCAAGCACACTACTCACAAGAGGCTGACTGCCTACATGAGACACACTATCTATAGAATAATAAGTATTACATACTTGAACTAAAGAATAGCATCTTCACCATGCTTGAGTTAGTTCCATTTAACCCCAATACTTCTACTCTACCTTTCGCTCTTCTCCTCTCTACCACACTCTCATCTATGCTAGATTAATTTGAAATGACTTTACAACTCCTTATCTATACAAGACATCGAATTAGGAATAATCATCCAAGTCGGCATATATTACAGAGAAAATACATAAATACAACATGACTAATTACAAAAAAACTTCACGCGGATCAACACACTATTGGCCACACAAATTTGAGACTTCAATCTTTCTTTAGGAACACACCATTCTTCACAGAAGATCTTCAAGATCATCTGTAGGATTTGTAACTCATCCGGTTGGCCAGACTTAGGAAGAACACCATCATCCAGAAGTAATTCTTCAATTACGAGTTTAATCTTTAATGTGGACCACCAACACAAACTAGACACAATCCAAAGATCTTCACAAGATTGCATGAATCACCAAGAACATCCACACTACTTTTGCTTACTGAAATCATTTTCTCCTTCATCTAGAACCTCAAGAACACAGTCTGTCATCACTGTTATATTGGAATAGATGCTTGCGGACCTCCAGACCTTGAACCAATTGAGTTGTCAATTTAAATTAACTTACTAAACACTCCACCAAATCCGCAAAACAAGATATTGCATTTTTGGATCTCATTGGACCTATCTGTGTCACTCTATCACCTCTGAATATCTGCCAAAACTAGTTTTACTTAAGTGGCCATAACTTCTTCATATCTTAGCTAGGATCTTTACCTCACTATTTTCACTGTTCTTCTCTGTTCCTGATAGGACTAATTTTCTCAATATCCTTAGCATATAGCTTATACAATCCTTATCATCAGTGCAATAGGAGTATGTTGACATTAATGACAACACCAGTTAGGCCCATACTTGAAACAATCTCCCCCTTTGTCATTGATGGCAACATATGATGTGAAAAACTATTTTAACCATCAAGACAAGGACTTCTCCTTACTGACACAACTCCCCCTAACAACAATAACCATTCACATGTCTTCTCTTCCTTTCTTGCTCCCCCTTTATTCAGTAATTACTTGTTCTTCACATGACTTCTCTCCCCCTTTGACATCAATGGAAAAGGGCACATACTTGCATTAATTCAGAATCATACTGGCTGCTCACCCTGAGTAGTAGCTTCCCAAACATCAATCCAGACCACAAGATATGACTGTGAGATCCACCAAACTGATGCACATCAGTGCATCTTAATATAGAACAAAAGGGGTAATAACCCCTAACTTCTCCCTGAGATACTCAAAAGAGTCCTTAGGTAGAGGTTTAGTAAAAATATCTGCAATCTAATCCTTGGAAGGCACAAACTCCAATTTAACTTCATTCTTGTTCACTTGCTCTCTCAAAAAGTGAAACTTGATGGATATATGTTTAGTCTTTGAATGCAACACCAAATTCTTTGATATATTTATTGCACTTGAATTATCATAGAAGATTGTGATAGGTTCCTCATACTCTATTGTGATGTCTCTTAGCATTTGCTTCATCCACAATACTTGAGTGCAACTACCTACTGCTGCAATATATTTTACTTATGCAGTGGACAGAGATATTGCCTCTTATTTCTTGCTCAGCCAAGAAACCAATCTCTTCCCCAAAAAGTATGCTACACCATTGGTACTCTTTCAGTCATCCACATCTCCTACCCAATCCACATCTGTATATGCATGAAGAGAGAAATCATGATCTCTAGGATACCACAAACCATACTCAACTATCCCTTTTAGATATCTAAAGATCCTCTTGATTACCATGACATTAGATTCTCTAGGATCATCTTGGAATCTAGCAATAAAACCAACAACATTCATAATGTCAGGTCTAGTTTGAGTGAGATACAAAAGTCCTCCAATCATTGACTTGTACTTTTTTTGATCAACCTTAGGAGAGTCATCATCTTTGCTCAATTTACATCTAGTTACCATGGGAGTACTCATTGGTTTTGAGTCTTCTAGCCCAAATTTCTTCAACAATTCTTTCACATATTTGGTTTGAGAAATGAAGATTCCTTTCTTTGTTTGAGTGATTTGCAAACCCAAGAAGAAATTCATTTCCCTAAACATAGACATCTCAAATTCACTTTTCATTTGATTTGCAAAAGTCTTACACATACTATCTCTTCCTCCAAAAATGATATCATCAATAAACACTTCAACAATCAAGATATTTTCATGATCAATTTTGAAGTACAAATTACTGTCGGTAGTACCTTTGTTGAAACCAATCTTCAAAAGATGCTTATCCAATCTTTCATACCAGGCTCTTGGGGCTTGCTTGAGTCCATACTGTGCTTTCTTCAACTTGCAGACCATATCACCATGATCAGACAATTGAAATCCATTTAGTTTCTCAATGTATACTTCTTCCAAGTCACCATTCAGGAAGGTAGACTTGACATCCATCTGATATACTTTGAAGTCCTTGAAGGTAGCAAAGGCAAGAAATAGCCTGACTACTTCAATTCTTGCCATTGGAGCAAAAGTTTCTTCAAAATCAACTCCTACTTGGGAGTAACCCTTGCAGACCAATCTAGCTTTGTTTCTGACTACTTCATCATCTTCATTCATTTTATTCCAAAAGACCCATTTGGTTCCAATCACATTCTTGTTTTTAGGTCTGGGAACAAGATCCCAAGTGTGATTTTTCTCAATTTACATCAGCTCTTCCTCCATTGCTTTAGTCTAATTTTCATCATTACATGCTTCATTCACTGTTCTGGGTTCAATCTTTGAAATCGGATAATACTCTTCTAAATCTTGAGCAATCCTTCTTATTGTTTGAACACCTTTGCTTTTATCACCTATGATCTAGTCTTCATAGTAATTTAGTTTTACATACCTAGGAATTTTGGGACTTTCTTGCACTTCTATATCTTGAACAGGTTCATTCAAACTTATCTTCTCTTCCTTGTTCACCAGATCAGTCTGAATCTGAATCTCAAAAGGGGCTTGGACTCCTTGGATCAAAACATCATTTTGATCATCTTCATCATATTCATAAAATCTTGAGGGTTTTTCAATACCTTCATCAACCTTCACATTTGTACTTTCTATAATATTTCTCAATCTCTTATTATAACACTGGTATGCTTTGCTTTGAGTAGAATAACCCAAGAATATTCCTTCATCACTTCTAGCATCAAATTTTCCTAGATCTTCATCTCTTTTAATGTAACACTTGCTACCAAAAACTTTAAAATACTTCACAATGGGAGTGATGCCAAACTAGAGTTCATAAGGAGTCTTACCAGTATTGCTTCTAATTTGAACTTGATTAAGATTGTAGACTGCAATGCTTATAGCTTCTCTCCAGTAGATCTGAGGAACATTTGCTTCCATCATCATGGTTCTAGATGCCTCCTCAATGGTTTGGTTCTTTCTCTTCACTACTCCATTCTGCTATGGTGTCCTTGGAGCAGACAACTATCTTTTTATCCCATGTTTCTCACAGAATTATATGAACTCACTGGATGTGAATTCTCCACTTCTATCAGACCTTAGACATTTTATGTTCAAATCTAGTTTCATTTTCTACCATAGCCTTGAATATTTTGAATTTCTCAAGGACCTTAGATTTCTCTTTTAGAAAAGTTACCCACATCATCCGGGAGTGATCATCAATTAATAACACGAAGTATCTATCACCTTGCACACTCCTGATTCTTTTCAGACTACATAGATTAGTATGAACTAAGTCCAATAATTTGATAGAAGACTGTTATTTACTTTTGAATCTAACTCTACTCTGCTAACCAAACTGACATTCTTTACACAAACTATTAGTAGGTTTCACCAATCTTAGAAGATCTCTTACAACTTGAGTGTTTCTTATCTTGATGATATTATCAAAATTCACATGACACATTCTCCTATGCCACAACCAACTCTGATCAATTTGAACAAATAAGCAACTTTTACCAATACCAACCAAGTGGAAGATATTACCTTTAGTTTGAGTACCAGATGCAATCTCTATTCTAGAGATTTCAAAGATCTTGCATTTTCCATTTTTGAATTAGAGATCATAGCCTTTGTCTACTAACTATCCAACACTGAGAAGATTGTGCTTCAGGCCTTTAACATACAATACATTATAAGTTTTGTTCTTTCCATCAAAAGAAATAGTTCTTCTACCTTTAATTCTGCCAATAGAATTATCACCAAATTTTACCATTCCTCCTTCATACCTTTCCAAATCTATGAACTTATTTCTGTCACCTGTCATATGGTAGGAGCATCCACTGTTAATGACCCAATCATCATTTTCTTCAACTTGGACAGCCAGAGCTTTTTCTACAATTTTATGATTGACAAATTCAAAGGGCATTGGATCTTCTTCCTTGATGGAAATAAACACCCAGTCACTTCTGGATTTGTTTTCTATCTCTAATTCATCATCTGTTACTCCATCATCATCATCTTCATGAACATAGTAAAATTTCTTTTGGAACCTTGATCTGATAGGATTTGGCCTTGAAAATCTTTCTGGACACCTTGAGGCAAAATTACCAATCTTATTGCAATTAAAACATTCAAAAGGCAATTTCCCCTCATACTTACCATATCCTCTTGGTAGACTTTTTGGAATAAGGGCTTCATGTTGAGTAGCTTCTATTTCATCTTCTTCCAAGTCTTTTCTTGCTTTTTCATACCATGATAGTTTCTTTGAAGAGTTCTCTCCCTGATCAAACTTTTGTTTTCCTTTTACATAGGCACTAGCTTTGAATGTAGATTTAGTTTTGGGAGGGGCATCTCCAAACTTAGTCAATTCAAATGCAGCTAGTTTACCAACCAACTGATCTCTTGTGATACTTGAAAAGGATCTAAATTCTTCAGTAGCAGCAACCTTATATTTATAAGAATCACGAAGGGATCTGAGAACTTTGCCAACAATCTCATCTTCATCCAACATTCCACCAACACATCTAATGCCGCAAACAAGATCATTTACTCTTGGCATAAATATAGTGATATTTTCATCTTCTCTCATCTTCAAGTTTTTGAATTTTCCTTTCAGACTTTGGAACTTGGCACATTTAACATACTTATCTCCTTCATGTAGAATTTCCAATTTTTCCCAAATCTCATGAGCAGTTTTTAGGTCAATAACATTTGTCAGCTCTGAATCAGATAAGGCACTTAAAAGAGCTTCTTTAGACCGTAGATTGTTTTTAGCATCTCTAATTTCATCTACTATACATGGACCATTCTATGGAGGATCATACTGTTGGCAAGAGACACTATATGGATTCATGGTTGTTGTCATTGATGGCAACAAAGGTCATCCCACATATCCGCAAGTCATGATGTGCCTCTACCGGAAGTCAGAATAAAGAATGTTGTGGTCCGGTGAACAAGAACAGAGCATGTGGCAAGGTCTGACAGATTGGTCCGGATCTCTCAGAGGAAGTGTCTTGGTGCAGTGCGGATTTGGGGAAGTCAAGAGGACTACCTTGAGTGGTATATTCCAAGGATTTAGCCTCCGGTGATGGACAAGGAAAAAGATATGAATGGTTGAGTACCGGATTCCTGAGAGACAGTGAAAACAGAGGAAGAACTGACTGGCAGAGTATCAGACTGCTTTTCGGATGTATTACTGTTGATGACAGAGGTTGTGAAGGCATGAATCATGTTTGGCCGACATGATTAATGATATCTACAAGTACATGATTGATCCGCATTGCTTGGTGAGGAAGGATTCAGCCGACAGAACAAAAGTTTGTAAGAAACTAGACTGTTCCGAATGCCGACTAGAAAGGTGATGAAATTACTTGTGCGGATATATATAGAGGATGGATTTAGTTGTGAAGTGTGTGTTGATGCGGTGTTACATGCGAATAAGTCCAGATAAGAGCAGAGGTAGCAAAAAGGATCCGGTATGTGAAAGATAGCAGAATAAAGAACAGAGGAAAGATGAAGTGCAGTAGATCAGTGTACTGAGCCTAACCGGAACTGAACTCCAGCATATGCAGATGCTTTCAATCAGTTCAAGATTGTGATTCTCATCACTTTGTAGACAGTGTGTCTTCTTGTAGGCAGTGGGCCTCTTGTGAGCAGTGTGCTCGGGCAGTGAGCCCTAATTGGCAAGTGCCATTTTTGTAATTTCCTATTCTTCTAACAGAGAATAATTTTGGGTTAATCACCCCGTGGTTTTCTCCCTTAACAGGGTTTCCACGTCAAAATACTGTGTCATGTGTTTCTTATTTCATGGTTAATGTTTTTATGTTTGATTTTATGCTGCATCAATTAAAAGGAAAGTTCAATAAGGGAAATAATTAGGATAACTGATTCACCCCCCCTCTCAGTTATCAACAATTGGTATCAGAGCTAAGTTCCTCCTTATAGAGCCTAACAGCTTGAGGAAGATCTGGGATTTCAAATGGATGCATATGGTTTAAGGGAGCAACTCAAGACTGCTCTTGAGGATCTTGAACAGTCAAATTCTGAAGTCAGTGAATTAAAGGAAAGACTCAAACAGGCTGATGAATTCATGAGAGAATTAAAAGACAAATTAAGTCTCTCTATGAAAAAGAGAAAGGAGCTGCTTCAACAGTTGGCAAGACAAAGTGAAGAAAGCAATACAAATGAGGAATTGACTGAGCAAACCAAGTTATGTGAAAAGTTATCAAAAGAAGTCATTATGTTAAGACATGAAATGGAATCAGGAACTATAAAGTTTACTCAAGAGATTGAAGAAAAAAGAAAGGCTGAAGACAATCTAAGACAATCTCTTAAAGAAAAATCAGAAGAATGCCACCAGATGGACAGGATTATCAGACATCTTGAATCTGATCTTGAAGATGCCAAAGATATTGAAGGAAAACTTGAGGATCAAATTGCCTCTCTCAAAAGAGACCTTCAAACAGCAAATGAATATAAAGAGAAATTCAAGATAAGTTCTGCTCAACTTGAAGTTCTTCTTGGAAGTCAAAAGAGGACAGATGACAAGTATGGTTTGGGATATGAGAAAGGAGAAAGCTCCGGATCCGGTCAGAAGAATCTTGGATCAGAAAATCCAAGGAACAGGCCTAGAAGACCTCCGGTAAGACAGCCAAATGCTCAAAGATATCCATCCTTCAATGGATACTGCCACAGCTGCAACCACTTTGGTCACAAAGCTGATCAGTGCAGAATGAGAATGAATCAGATCAATTCATCCTTCTCCGGACAGTGCTTCAACTGCAAAAGGTATGGACACAAATCCCATGAATGCAGAATTATGCAAGTAAATAAATCATTCAAAGGTAGATGCTTCACATGCAATAGAATAGGTCATAAGGCTAATCAATGCAGATCAAGAGGATATCAGTCAAATATGCAAAGAAATGTTATTTGCCAAATCTGCAATAGGTCCGGTCATAATGCTAAAATCTGCAGAAACAAGAATCAGGACAAAAGAGGTCCGGTGTATAATCAGAATCAAGACAAGGGTAAACAAAAGATGAATGCGGATGAGGTTAGGAATAAGATGAGCAAGATTTGGGTGAAGAAAAGTTCAGAGAATGTAGAGGTTGGATCCGCACCAGACTCTGGTGCTGATATTTCTTCCAGAAATTAAAAGGTGAGCTCAGGCTCAGGGGGAGACTCAAAGAAAATCTTGTTCCCCCAGCCAAACAAGTGGTGCCGGATGTGGCACAAGATGCGGATCAAAGGGTTTGTAGATATGAGTCTTGAGATACTTCAGTCAAGTTTTCAGAGGTCCGCATGGAGTTATGAAGAAGCTGTGATCGATCAAATAAGACCTGTTCAGGGAGATGCTCCGGTATGATAAAGGATTACAAAAAGGTCCAGAAAGATCTAGAAATGCACTATCTTGTTCTGCGGATTGGACAGAGTGTTTGAGATGATCTTGTAATATGTTACCTCGATTTATTCATGATTGAAAGATCCGGATGATATCCACAGATCAGGACTAATCCGGGATACTCCAAGCTATCCAGACAAGGCAAACCGGAATGATGTAGGTGAAGCATTTATTACAGACAGATATTAGGGTTCGCGGAGCAATTTAAGGGATTTCTCAAAGGTCATTTGCTCATTCTGCACTCGAGAAGAAGCGAAAAGTGGAGCTCTGCAACAAGGTTCATCAAGCACACCAAGGATCTCCTGCCGAAGTTATTGCATAAAGAAATCAATCCAACCACTCTGTGCAAACCGAAGGCACATAAGGTATTCTCTGTTTTTCATTACCTCACTGCAAATCTTTGAAGAATGGCTACTCCAAACATAGTTAAGATCTCTGATAGACCTCGCCCCTCATTCAAGAAACATCCCTACAAATCATTGGAGGTAGACCCACTAGGAGCCTTCTCTAGTGTTCCTCACGGAGTTTTACACACCGAAGACATTAGGGTTTACATACATGCAAACATTGAGGAATTTGGGGAATTTAAATTAAGAGACCTCTATCACAAGCAGCTGATAGACAATGCTTTTGAGCTTAAACCAGAGTATAAGGATATTCAGAAGAAACAATTTGAGCAATTTATTCATTTCCCCTGCTTTGAAGAAGATGAATGGGTCCGGTATGTACTGAGCAGGATGCATGACAACTTTCTATGGCTAGATAGACCCTGCAAGATCACAAAAGAGGCAATTAGAGCAGTAACTGGTCTATACTCTTCCGGAGGGGTACCTATCCTCAAATCTGTCAAGAACAACATTGTAACTGAGGCCACCGGATCAAAATTTGACAAGAGGGCAATGACCATTGAAGATATTTCGGATCCGGATATCAAATATGCATCAATGATAATAGGATACAAGATCTATCACTCCAGCAGGGAGAATTCTGTATCCGGAACTGCAGTATACACTGCCTTTGAAATGCTAAGAAAGAATGCAGAATATGACCTCTGCGAACTACTGCTAAGCCAATTAATGGAAAATATATAGAAAATCAAGAAGGATAAGAAGAATTCCTTCAAGTATGGTACTCTTATTGTATGTCTATTCTTCTACTTCATGAATGAGCTACCCGGAACAAGTGGATGGGTATGGCAGAATGACAAACCTGTTGCAGTCCAGATAAGAGACTACTTGCATGGACTTGGGGATGCAAAAGCGAGAAATTCAGCTCTATGGGGATACTTCAAAAACTTTCAGAGCATGATGCAAGCAAGAGAGAGAATTCCCCAGTCTCTTGTTGAAAAATACAAAGACTCAGTGTGCTTTATGGTTGACACTGATCAGTGCCTAATGGAGGCAGTAGAGCCAAGGACTGTCTGGATCATGCCCATGGGGTATGAAGTGGATGAACAGATAGTGGAGCTGCATGTTCAACACATGCTAAGTCAGCCCAAAGATCCTAAGGCAGAAAGGTTTGGAACCTTTGAGGAGCTGAGTGTAAAAATACATGTAGAACTCAGGGAACCTGAGATTAAAAGAAAGGTGAGAAAAGAAGTAGAGCACATTGCTCAAGGCCTAGGCATCTCAAAGGAGGCACTTGACGCCAGCCGGGAAAAGAGGAGGAAGGCTAAGGAAGAAGAGAAAAGTAAAGAAAGTGCTCCGGTTGAAGCTCCCACCCGGACCAGATCATCAAAGAGACCTGCACCTCCCACAACCAAAAGTTCAAAACCGGAAGTCTAGGCATCCGGTAAGAGATCCAAGACAAAAGCCACAAGGGCTTATGGAAGCCAAAAGGATGAAGAGGAAACAGAATCAGATGAGGGAGTAAAAGAAATAAAGAAACAGAAGAAGAAAGGATCCGGTAAGCCCTCCACAGGCCAAGACAAGGATGAAATGGCAGAAGGATCTGTTGAAAAGCCCACTCTGTCTCTAGAGAGCATAATCAAGTCGGTCACGGTGGATGGAAACCTTCAACCAATGACTGAATCATATGATGACTTCAGTGAGGCCGACCAAAAGACTCTGCAGGAGGCCACAGTAAAATATCTTAACATATATAATAAGGCTTTCATTGAAATAATATCTCTTATTCCTAAAAGCCTAGAAAAGGAATTGGAAGTAAGAAAGAATAATGCTCATGCTAAAGATCTTGAGATCCGGGAGCAGATAGCTATTCAGCTATATCCTCAAATTGATCCCAAGACAATGAACATTATCTTCAAGGACTGCAAAGATGAGTTCAGAAGCAAAGCCAGGATGAATCAACTCATGCTTGGTGAGACTGACAAAGTGGCCCAAGAAACAGAAGAGATCCTCCGGAAGGCCTTCAAAAGGTTCAATCTTCCTGTTGTAGAGGATTTGGGTACAGAAACAGCTGAGGACTTGGGACCCTCTGCTCCAGAAGAAGTGGCCCATGAACAAACTAGCATCTCTCCTCCGGTTTCCCCTACAGTCTCCGGATCCAAAGAAGAAGAGCAATTACAGGAGAAGGAAGCAGTGGTGAAAGACAAAGAGGTTGACAGTTCTAAGACTGCAGAAGAAAAGAAACATCTATCTCCGGCAAGAGACACTGCACAAACTGTTCAACAATTTTTGAGCAAAGAAACTCTAGAGATTGATGAACTAGAGCTTCTAAAAGGCCCATTTGATTTTGACTCTCTCTCTCCGGTACAAACAATGAAGATAGCTTCATTTGCAAATGCCAAGGCAAATGAAAAGCTCCTGAAGTCTCATATGGAAGACTGTGAGTTGATAGAGGCTGCTTCCGGAGTACTTGTAAAGATCATGCCATCAATCCAGATAGATCCGACAGCCTCCACTTCCGGTAATCTAAAAACCTTAGTCAGCAGTGTTGATACACATTTTGATTCTCTAGAAAAATCAGCTGAAGAAAAGGTCCGGAAGGAATTTTTGGATAAAAGATTTTCAGAAATATTAGAATTAATCTCTAAGGATAGGAAGATTGTAAGCATTGGAATAAAGAGCTTAGAGAATGCTCTTAAGGATGGCGGTGACATCTATAAATTTTGTATATCCTGGTCAAAGGCAACAGCAGCATTTGACAAGAAAATAAAAGAGGAACAGGATAAGCTACAAAGCTTATCTCAAAGTTTTGATCCTCTCTCTTCCTCTATAATAAATCAAGAATGTCAGACTATTGCAGTCTTGAATGAAATAAAGAATCTTGAGAAGGAAAGGAAGAACATCACCAACCGGATGGGAGAACTTAGAAGGATTATAATCCCTAAGTTGGAAACTATGCATGAGGCCATCAGTGATGCTCAGACCACCGCCCAAACAAAAGATCCGACATATCTCAAGCGGGCAGAAGCTTTTGCATTTTTGTTAAGTGGTCACATTTCAATTTTGGATAGAATGAAGCAAAGTTGGGCTACAGAAATGATCCAATTGCAGACATCCTTTGTAGACATTCTTCAATATATGTGAGTATGTAAATATGCGGCTAAGTATAAGAAATTTTTGAAAATTTTGGTGTGCGGACCCTACCCTTTGCCATTGATGTCAAAGGGGGAGTGAGGAGCAGTGAAAAATGAGGGATCCAACTAAGGGGGAGTTCCGGAAATTGTATATAAGGACAGAGCATCAGCAAAGGGGGAGCATAGTGAAAACACTTAGTCATTTTTCACTAAGTGTTGCCATCAATGCCAAAGGGGGAGATTGTTGGCAAGAGACACTATATGGATTCATGGTTGTTGTCATTGATGGCAACAAAGGTCATCCCACATATCCGCAAGTCATGATGTGCCTCTACCGGAAGTCAGAATAAAGAATGTTGTGGTCCGGTGAACAAGAACAGAGCATGTGGCAAGGTCCGACAGATTGGTCCGGATCTCTCAGAGGAAGTGTCTTGGTGTAGTGCGGATTTGGGGAAGTCAAGAGGACTACCTTGAGTGGTATATTCCAAGGATTTAGCCTCCGGTGATGGACAAGGAAAAAGATATGAATGGTTGAGTACCAGATTCCTGAGAGACAGTGAAAACAGAGGAAGAATTGACTGGCAGAGTATCAGACTGCTTTCCGGATGTGTTACTGTTGATGACAGAGGTTGTGAAGGCATGAATCATGTTTGGCCGACATGATTAATGATATCTACAAGTACATGATTGATCCGCATTGCTTGGTGAGGAAGGATTCAGCCGACAGAACAAAAGTTTGTAAGAAACTAGACTGTTCCGGATGCCGACTAGAAAGGTGATGAAATTACTTGTGCGGATATATATAGAGGATGGATTTAGTTGTGAAGTGTGTGTTGATGCGGTGTTACATGCGAATAAGTCCAGATAAGAGCAGAGGTAGCAAAAAGGATCCAGTATGTGAAAGATAGCAGAATAAAGAACAGAGGAAAGATGAAGTGCAGCAGATCAGTGTACTGAGCCTAACCAGAACTGAACTCCAGCATATGCAGATGCTTTCAATCAGTTCAAGACTGTGATTCTCATCACTTTGTAGACAGTGTGTCTTCTTGTAGGCAGTGGGCCTCTTGTGAGCAGTGTGCTCGGGCAGTGAGCCCTAATTGGCAAGTGCCATTTTTGTAATTTCCTATTCTTCTAACAGAGAATAATTTTGGGTTAATCACCCCGTGGTTTTCTCCCTTAACAGGGTTTCCACGTCAAAATACTGTGTCATGTGTTTCTTATTTCATGGTTAATGTTTTTATGTTTGATTTTATGCTGCATCAATTAAAAGGAAAGTTCAATAAGGGAAATAATTAGGATAACTGATTCACCCCCCCCCTCTCAGTTATCAACACATACTTCATTGAAGCCATGATCCAATACTACATTCCCATACATTGCAAGTGGCATTCCATGCAACTTTTCCAAAGAGTGAAATTGATTCCATCAAACCTCAAACTATCCTTTTTGTAGGACGACAGCCTAGATCTCCTCAAGTGGTTAAGCTCTTTTAGAGGAACTTGGCTCTTATACCAATTGTTAGATTTAGGACAAACAACTAAGAGGGGGGGTGAATCAGTTGTCCAAAACTTTCTCACAATTAATCACTGAAATCCTTTTTCTTAATTCATCAGCATAATAATAAATCAATCATGGATAGCAATTCAAGAGCAGGAACACATTAACACATATGACACAAAGATTTTTGACGTGGAAAACCTAGTTAAGGGAAAAACCATGGGGTGACTAACCCAAGATTATCTTCTCTGTTAAAAGAATAGAAAGAACAAAATGGCACATACCAATTAGGGCTCACTACCCGAGCATACTGCTCACAAGAGGCCCACTACCTATAGAAGACACACTATCTACAGAATAATAAATATTACATACTTGAACTGAAGAATAGCATCTTCACCATGCTTGAGTTAGTTCCATTTAAGCCCAATACTTTTGCTCTACCTTTCACTCTTCTCCTCTCTACCAAACTCTCATCTACACCATATTAATTTGATATGACTTTACAACTCCTTATTTATACAAGACATCGACTTAGGAATAATCATCCAAGTCAACATACATTATAGAGAAAATACATAAATACAACATGACTACTTACAAAAAGACTTCACATGAATCAACACACTATCAGCCACACAGATATGAGACTTCAATCTTTCTTTAGGAACACGCCATTCTTCACAGAACATCTTCAAGATCATCCGTAGGATGTGTAACTCATCTGGTCGGCCAGACTTAGGAAGAACACCATCATCCAAAAGTAATTCTTCAATTACGACCTCAATCTTCAATGCAAACAACCAACACAAACTGGACACAATCCAAAGATCTTCACAAGCTTACTTGAATAACCAAGAACATCCACACTACTTCTACTTCCTGAAATCATTCTCTCCTTCATCTGGAACCTCAAGAACACAGTCTATCATCACTGTTATTTTTGAATAGATGCTTACAGACATCCAAACCTTGAACCAATTGAGTTGTCAATTCAAATTGACTTACTAAACACTCCATCAAATCCACAAAACAAGATATTGAATTTCTGGATCTCACTAGACCTATCTATGTCACTCTGTCACCTCTGAACATCTTGTTGGTAGGTGGTGACTAATTAGGAAAGTACTATACACTAGCCATGTATCCTCACCATAAAAAGTCCTATTTTTGTGATCGACATAAGAAAACCCTATTTTTGTAACTGATAAAAAGGCTTGACAAAAAGTAGCTAAGGGTTAGGGTTTTGATATGATTGTATTGTAGCATTTGCAACAGTATTGAGTTGCAGGGATTGCTAGTTGTAATCAGTTTGATTTACTGGATAATAATATTGGACTCTCTGTTTGGTGGATGTAGCCTGAGTTTGGGTGAACCACATTAAAACTTATCTCTCATTGTTATTAATTCTATGTATTTCCATTCCTCTATTTAATCTTTATTTGCATTTAATTGATATCTTCTACTGGCTAACCCTAACACATCTGCCAGAACTGGTTTTACTTAAGTGGCCATAAATTGTTTAGATCTTCATGTAGACCTCTAAAATATTAACTAGATCATCTTAAGACACATATCTACAAACCCTTTGATGCACATACTTTGATCTTCATCTTAGCTAGGATCTTTACCTCACTGTTTTCATTGTTCTTCTTTGTTCCTGATAGGACTAATTTTCTCAATATCCTCAGCATATAGCTTATCCAATCCATATAATCAATGTAACAGGAGTATGTTGACATCAATGACAACACCAATTATGCCCATACTTGCAACAGGACATATCGTAGTACTTCATGCCAGCTTGAGTGGTACAGTTGATTATATTCACATGATTGTCTAGTTGAGAACTAGGTTACCCTCATATGAACAACATCTCATCTATCGAGGAAAGCAATTGCACCAGGATCAGAGTTTAGCATACTATAATATTACCAATGATACAATGCTTCATTTGGTTGGTCACATAAGAAGAATAGCACTTCCACTTTCATGGTGTCTTGTTAATGATTTAGTGGGCATTATCTAGTTGTTATGTGGCAAAAGGTGATAGACCAAATATGCTACAGGATATGGTCTATGACTAGGTGAAAGTATTTTTGAAAATGGTTGTAGAGCCATTACCTCATTTAGATCATATGCAAGAGCTACACAAGCTTTGGTGATGTTACTCTTTTTCCCCCAAGATAGCAATTCCAAGGGTGCAGAGGAGTGTATTATGTTATCTACCTCATCCAATGATGAGTATTTGCCAAATCATATTCACTACTATTGTGCTCCTATTCTCTTGGATTTTTATGAGTTGCTAGCTCATAATGCTCCCAATCACAGTTTATACCCAGTCTATCATAGCTCTCTAGTATCTCTACTTGACACAACTAGTGCTATACTTGGAAGCCCTCATTTTAATGAAGCAAGGGCATTAAATATTATACAAGAATTTTCTTCTTTTGTGAATGATCTGTCAATTAGGCTGTCATCGAGTCTGCACTAGACTAAAAAGACTTATTCTCTTAAAGATATTACTGTAAATAATTTGCTATCTCTCAAAGAGTACCAAGATTTCATGGTTGTGGAATCTTGAAAGGAAAGTGGAAAGCTACTACATAGTCTCGCAAGTCTATGAAATCGATCAAATGTTATTACAACAATGCTCCCATGATGGTAAAAAGCAATATGCTATAAATTTATTCCTAGGTTACTTCTAGCCATCAAGAATGAGCTGTATCATATTGGCCTCTATACAGTAAACCATAGAGTATGCATGCAGCCATAGAAAGCAATAAGTCTCAGCCACACTTTTAAATAAGGCACCATGTTTTTAAGAATGCGTTATGAAGATAGAGTGTAAGGATAATATGGTAGCACCACCTTTCCATGATGTCCAACCAAATAGAAGGAGAGCAACTACAAAATAGAGGGATCTCAAAGGCATTTTCAGATGTAGATGATTTGGAAAATTAACATGCTATGGAGGGAATTTCTCAGGCTGTGGAAGCTACTGATGAAAATGAAATGTTCAAAGGAGGTATGTATGCAAAATTTTCTTCAGAAGCTATTTTTTGTTGCAAAACAAAATTGACCTGATCTAGGAAAGTGTAGCCAACAACCAATGTGATGCAATCTAGTGGTATCAATATCTGTACAACTAAAGTATATCATCGACATTGTATGTGAATACATAACAAACAAAATTCCTATTCCTTAGCATAATTTTGTTGCCTCACCTAGCATTATTGTAATCAGATCATTTGTTATTAATAAACTTGGTGCTAAAGTGATGAAATAAAAAATAGTGTTCTAAAGGTGAATCAAAAAATTAAAGTTCATCCTGGCATTGTAGTCAAAGATGAGGGTGGCAATATTAAGTGTACAACTATCTTTTTGAGAATAATTTCACTTTATGCTGAGAAAAAAGAGTTGCAATTCACTATTTCAGGAGGCCTTATTAGAGTGGGGATGACAATAGATCACACACTCACACATGCTAATAGGCTTGTAGGGCAAGTGTGGTGAGTTTCAAATTTAGTGAAAATATTAGTGCAAAAGTTGTAGAAATCAGCCTCGAAGATCAAGATAGTAGGGTATTCTCTAATTTCAAGACTTTTACCTAATGTCATGGAAGGATAAGTAAAAGAATTGTTTCTTAGTCACCGTGGTGAAAGTTGTGAATTACAATTGGTTTGTTAAACATGCCCGATAGGACAACTATTAGAGTTATAAGAACCTTCAAATGTGTGTTGATTCCCAAACCATAATTCCCAAATTGTCACAAGAGAAATTGTTGTGAAATGAGAACTATTTCCATCTTTTTAAACAAGGACAACATTCTTGTGGAGATTATTGGTGATGCTAAATGAAGCAATCTGAAAATAGGCTCGCACTATAATAATGTGCACTGTGTTAGTCTTCTAGTAATAATGAATGAGAATTTTTGTTGGATATTATAGTTTGAAATACTTTGAGAGACATGTTTGTAGAGTGTGGAAGCCTGGACAAAACATGTCAACCATATATGACCTCATAGATTGCCAAGATTGTAGAAGTAAAACCAGTAACCACAATCATTGCCAACATTTTCACTGCCCATGACAAAAATGAAAACTTGACAAAAACCCTAAAGTCACATATCGAAGAGACATGTATGATCAGAGTGGGATCTTTAGGTCTCTCTGACTATGTAAGTTATTCTGACAAGGAAGACTAGAAAATCTTTCAGGGAGAGTCTCACTGAATTATCCAAATGAACAAAGCAATAAAGGAAACAAATCAGGAAGACTAAATATGTCGAAAAGACATTTTATTCTCTTAGCGATGATACATGTCAGCTTGATGATGATTAGAATGATTATTATTTATCAAAAAGACATCACAGGAAGGCTTGATGAGGCCATAGCTCGAGCTCTCCAGAGGCTAGCAATGATAATGCACATGCAGGATGAAGCCACGACCTAAAACAACCTAAACCCTAAAACCCGATGCAGTAAATAGAATAAGCATAAAATTGGAAGAAGAATATTATATAGATGGAATACATAAAAGGAGTGAAGTTGTAATTTATTTTTGACGAAATGAGAAATATTTTTCATGGAAAGTGGAGAATTATTTTGCCTAGACAACATAATGAATATAGAAAATTCATAATTTCAACAATCAATGTGGGAATGTTTTCATACGAAAGTAAAAGGTTATGGGGAAATTCACCAAGTAGATTATATTTCCCAATGCAAAAGTGAGTTTCTGGATAAAATGCTCACGTAAATAGATTTCATGGAGGAGAAATGAAGTAAAACAACAAGGGGTAATAATTTTTACCCAAATGAATATCCTATCAAACAAAGGTGAAACAGACGAAGGAAATACAATCAAGAAATGGAATAAAGTTTAAAGTATTGAGAAATATTTTATTTCTTATGGAAATGCCTAAAAGATTAAATTAATTGATTACTCTACCTATGGAAGATAATTAATTAAACAAAGAGGTGCACCTGAGAAGAAAGTCATATGAAGGGTCACAACCCTAAAAAATATGCAGTGTAAATGGGAGATCAAATCAAGCAATAAAAAAAATCATTAGTAGTAGTAGATAGGCTCATCTGCTTAGTCATAATGTCCATATGTCACCTTTCACTCATTTTCTCTCATTTCAAAAACTTCTACTATTAATGTATAAATTTTGAAGTATAATCAAAGGAGAAGATTGCTCAAATCTGGTGATTCACTTTCAGTGTTCAACTATTGTGTCAGGTTTAAATCTTATATGTTATTGTACTATCTCCAAAGTGGTTTTTACTTATTATTCAAATTAGCACAATTTGTCAGGACACATTTGATGTTGCCATGTGATTTTTTGATTAGTTTTTGCCTGGAGTGAATTAAATTCCTTTCAAGTAATTCATCTTAATTGGTTCTTGCCAAGGATTAAAATCCATTTAAACTAATTATTTTGATTGGTTTCCCTCAAGTCAAGAATTAAATATCCTTTCATAATATCATAGTAATTTGGGAAAATAGCACTGGGATTAGTAAGAAGAGTACTGTGATTGACAAATTTGCATGTTTGTACAAGCTACAAACATTCAAAGTGCCCAACAAGTTAGAGTTAAGCTGCAAAGTAGATCAACCAATCTTGCACATCTATCTCCATAATCATCATTCATCCACTGAATCCATCCACCCAATAGATTAGGTATTGATCAACTTTAGAACACTTTATATAAATCCAATCTATACTCTTGATAATTCAAACACATTCACTAGGAACTAGTAAGCAAGATTTGCATCTACCTCACATATGTGTGCCACAATGAGTTGATTTCTCAAATTAGAATCAATTCAGACTTTTAAATCTTCTTTATCATTCAAGTACACCTACCTAGGTTTGGCAGAGCCTAAAGAGTAGGGGGTTTTTGATTGCATAAACCTTGTTTCATTGGCAAAAAATGTATCAAGAGACTGGAACCCTCTTGTGGTCTAAAAACCTATGTTTTTGAGACCCAATAGAACCAAGACCCATATCCACTAATGGCCTTTGTAGCACCAACTAAGAACCTCTGTGTCCAGTCTCCCTCCATGAGTTAGACCAAGTGCATCAAAAAGGCATCATTAACCATCTTATAATAATGTATTGAGAGTCTCCTCTCTAGCTGGGTAAAATGCTCACACGGTGTTTTCTCATTGGGTAACTTCCCAATCCTTCCTACAATCTATAGGCTATTGAATGTACCTTTCGTCACAAAGGTATACACCAAGTACGATGTCATCTAGAAGATCATCCCTTTTCCTTCTTTCCATTTGACCATCTGGTCATGAATTATTTCACTAATTATCTTGGCCCATTGGACCTTTGCATTCTCTAGTTTATATTCTATTACCATTCTTATCAGCCCAAAAATCCATGGCTAAAAGACCCCATAGTCCACCAATCTATTCATCTTCCTCAGCATGAACATCATATACTACACTTCCTAATTGAAATCAAATTTATATAAGTGTACTACCATTTGGGTAGCTACTTTGGCTATGTTACTTGGGTGTCTTCATCCTTGGTATATGAATTTCCTATACTTTCTATCGTTGGCTTTAAATTCTTTAGCCAATGCATCCAAATCAGTTACATACAAGTTCTGAGAAGAGGAAAAATGAAACACTTCTGCAATTCCATCTATAGATAGATTTGCATATAATCTTTCTTTTTTTTCTATCCTTCTTGTGTTCACATCATAATGCAATGTAGCTTTGACCAATAAGTCAAAGGCCTCTGTAGAGTATAGAAATCCAACATCATGAAACAAACCAGATGCCACTATGTTTTGTAGAACTAGATCATCCTCTTGTGCATCAATTCACACCCTGAATGCTTCGATGTTTGTATTCCCACAATTTGTTTCCTTTGTGAATCCCAATTTTTTGTATACACTGCATGATCTAGAGAACATGGATGATTTGATTTATGTATCTCATTTGTCTATGTGTGGGTGTGACATTTTATCTTGCAATTTGAATATACAACTTCAAATAATAGCTTATATGTTTATCTAGGGTTAGCACATTAATGATTTTACATTCCAAGATAACATTATGTATAAACTTCATGAATTGAATGAATGTTATGCATAGCATATAAACATTATCACTATGCTCTTGTTACCATTACTTTGATTAATTATGATACAATTTTATAAATGTAACCAGAAGTATAAGTCATTATACATACCTATATATGCTCCGTTCACCTATTATGAATGTAGAAGTATCAGGATAAATCTCTGGATGCACGATTCCTTCTAACTTAGTCTTCTTAGCTCAGCTCTGGTTTGCAGCAAGCTCTTAATCACTTAAATTAGGGCTCTCAGAGTGCAATTGTGTCAATTATGCCAACAAAATTCCCTTTTAACTTATGCAATTTGTAATTTTAGGGAATATTAATGGCATTCGAAGGATTTGATAGCTTTATTTAGTAAGATTGCACAGGATTACTACAGGTGTTCGTTGGCACGAGTTTGAATATAAACTCCAATGACCACTTTTCAGCATTAAATGCAAAAAAAGTGTGGGTGCAATGAATATCTGGTGAAGGAATATTTGATGGATATCCAGAGGGGATATACGGATGATACAATGCGAGTTAGGGTGTGAATGTGGACACATGTCATCATCTCGCAACATCGCAGAGAATCTTTATTGATGATAGGAATCTCTCACAGAAAGGTGCTATCATACAATCTGAATCTCTTTTGTCAGGATTTATTTTAGATTTGGATAGTAAGTTAAGATATGGATATTAAGTAGATAGGCATATCCCTCTGGCTTAATGTCTTGATGACATAAGTATACATGCTTTTTTTTGTCACGTCAATGTAGAATGATGTCATTGGGGTATGGATGATTCAAAAGATCTAGACACTAAGTTAAGGTCTGGAAATTAAATAAGATAAGGATGAAGGCACAAATTGTCATTATGCCTATGGTGGGCAATTGGGTAAGTCTCTCAAAATTGGCATCTGGATATTAGATTAAGATTTAGGTACTATGTATGATCAGGATATTATAATATCCAAGCATTTTGACATTGAAACCACTAAGTCTTTTAAGATTGACATCTGGATATTAGTGCATGTCAAGATGCTATCTTAAGATCTGGACACTAAGCTAAAGTTAGGATATAGCACAATAAGATCAAGATTTTCCTACGTTTGAGATATCAAGTAATATGCATCTGCCCTAACATTTAAACTATTGGTGATTCAAAATTTAACGTCTAGATACTAGTGAATGTCTGGATACTAAGTAAATACAAATATCCTAATGACCTATTGACTGGACTTTGACTGGATATAACTTTCCTTTTTTAAAGAATTTCAAGATACCTCAAAAGGTAAACCTGCTTGAAATTTCACTCTTTCACATGACAATGTTCTTGAAAACACATTTTACTTTTGGATTTTGATCATGATCATGAGGTTCAAATATGTAGATAATAAATTTTTGACATGCATGTGGGACTAATTTTACCATACCGCCCAAAAGTTGGGTCCCTATTTTGCTGGGGCAAAATGGGATGTGTTGTGTAATCACACAACTTGCCACCAAAGAAAACAATGAAAATTCAAGAAAATCAAGAAATGAAGACAAACTAAAACATAGTTTTCCAACTCTTATCAAATATAAACATCTCAATCTTTCTAATGATATCAGGTTCATCAGTATAACAATAAATTGAGAAGCAATTAGGTGTGTGCATGTGATTCATAGCCCTCATCTTGAAGATGGGTTGAAAATACTAGTGATCGTATTAAGCTACATAATTTGGTTCATCCCTCATAGCCAACCTATATAGAGCCTTGCTGGAAGTAGGCATCCATAGCCCTAGAAAGGTTATCATTGTAATTCCCCTAAGTAAAGCCCCACTACCAACAGGCATCTATAGCCCCAGTAGAGTTACTTAGATGGCCTAATTATCTCTTTTGGATATTCAATATACTTCCTTTCTTTTTTTTTTAGTATTCATAAGATGTCATCATGTAAGCTCATTTTGCAAGGTATGATCACTTGCTACTTTAGGTTGAGAATTGCAATTGTAGAAAGGGTATCCTTTAGATTTTTCATTTAACACTACACGAGTATGTTCAACAAACTCAAGGCTATTAGGTGTGTCATGTGAAGATCTCCTTGAACAAGGAAAAGTAGTACTGATGAACAAGCTATCATAGACCTAATCACACATATGTACTTGACATGAGTTACAACCTATGTATGGACTTGTGTTCATTTCTTAAATTCCAAGAAATTTAGTGATTTCTAAAGAGTGATAACATGTCTAATTTTACCTAAGCAAAACAAGATCTCAACAACACACAAAGCAAAAATAGAAACACCAAAATTTTACAAATGGCTATACAAAATGTACATTATGATATAATGTCATGGCATGACTCTTTTAAGCCTAAAAATAATGTTTGAGGAACTATCCATTAACTAGCAATGGGACATCCTCACTTGTTAAGGTTTTCAGTCTATAGGTACAATCACCTAGGATTTCTAAGATCTGAAATGGACCTATCCAAAGTTTATCAAATTTTCCATGATCACCTTTCTTTTCATGTGCTTTGTCCCATGATAGGACTAAATCTAATATTCAGAAGGCTTTTATTTTAGCTCTCTTATCAAACCAACATTTGATAGTAGCCTAATGTTTGGCAAATTGGTCAATTGCCCTATCTCTTTTCTCTTCCAGGTGCATGAGTTGAAGTAACTTGACCTCTTATTTGTTGTCTATGCCTAAGTATTCCTATGTGAATTATAGGGTAGGAATTTTGAGGTTGACAAGAAGGATAGGATCCACCCCATAAATTAACTAGTAAGGGGAATTCCCTAATGCAGTCTTTATTCTAGTTCGATCCACCCACAAGGCATATTTAAGTAAGGTATTCCACTCTCTGGGGTTCTTTTCTATCAATTTCTTTATGATGTTCAATAAATTCTTATTGGTTGACTTTGCTAAGCCATTTACTTAGGGGTAATAATTTAAAGAGAACTTTAAAATGATACCATAATCAAAATCCCAGTTAAACAACTTTAAATATGCAAAAACTGGTCCATTATCACACACTAGGGCATATAAAACTCCATACCTGGTGATAATATTGCTCTCAAAGCATTTGATCACATCCTCTGTAGTACAAGTCTTGTTGCTAACTACTTCAGTCCACTTGGTGCAATAATTAGTAATTGTTAATACATACATGTGGCCTAAACATGATGGTGGATTAATAGGACCGATGAAATCCATGCCCCATTGGGCAAATTGGCACATCTCCATAACCATTTGTAGGGGTTGGGAAGCATATTTCTCTCTATTGGAAACAATCTGGTAGGTATGGCAGCATTTGTTATGTTCAAGAATATCCTTAAAGATAGTTCTCCAATAGTATCCTGCTCTTAGGATAGCATGTGTAGTGGCCGGGTGAGATCCATGTGCCATTATAAATTTATCATGTAATTCTGTGAGGATTTTATCAGCTTCTGGCCTATCGAGACATCTAATGTATATTCCTTCATAATTCTTCTTGAAAAGGATTCCTCCTTCTATCATGTAGTTTTATGATCTGATCTTTAAATCTCTCCTTTGATAAATTTGCATCTTTGGTGGGTACCTCTTGGTGACCATGATATGTCTGATATCTGAATACCAGTCATCATTTTCTTTTATGTTTACTGCATACTATTGGTTCACCAAGTTGGGATCAATTTTAGCGATCATCTAGCTTAAGGCTTTCCCTCTAACCAGCTTCATGGGAGTTATGTCCATGTCATATTCTTGGAGCATTGTTATCCATTTTTCTCTCTTCTCTCTAGGCTTGTTCTACATCAAGAGCATTTTGACTGATTCATCAGGCACAATAGCAATTATCTTGCTTCTCAAGATATAGTGTCTAAATGTCTTTACTGCTCTGACCAAAGCAAGGGCTTGTCTTTCAACATCCATATATCTAAGCTCTGCTTCCCTAAATGGAGAACTCAAGAAGGTGATGGGCTTCTCTTCCCTTTTATTCACTCCTCTATGTTAGGATTGTTGCGCAGGTATGCTCTAAAGAAAATTAATAAATGTAAAAATTTCTTATATAATCTAGGCTGATTAGGATAGGTGCATCTGCTATGGCCTTTTTGATATCCTCAAATGTAGCTTTTGCTTCAAGTGTCTTCAATTTTGGCATCTTTCGTAAGCATTGCATTGAGTGGCCTAACAATCTCTATAAATCTTGTGATGAACTTCCACACAAATTTTATCTTACCAAAGTAAGATTTTAGTTCCTTTTTACTTCTTGGAAGTTGTAACTTCATTATAGAGTCAAGCCTAGTAGGGTTAATGGTGATCCCATTTTCTGATATTACATGACCAAGCAGTTTACCTGTGGTCACTCCAAATATGCATTTCTTTGGGTTAAGTGAGATACCATATTGCTCACACTTCTTAAGTACATTTTTGAGGTCTTTTATATGTTCACCCCTCTTTTTTGAGAATACAATTAGGTCATCCATGTATATGACAATGCAATTGTGACCTAAACCTCTGAATGCTATGCCCATTGCATACTAGAATGTGGCTCCAACATTAATCAGGCCAAAAGGCATGCATCTATAAATAAATATCCCTGACTTGGTGGTGAATGTTGTCTTTAATCTATCTATTTTTTCTACCATTACCTAGTTGTATCCTGAGAAACCATCCAGGAAAGACATCCTTTGGGCTCCATTCACTATCTATAAAAATTCATCCAATGAGGGAAGAGGATAGTTATCCTTTTCTAAGGCTCTATTTAAATTCCTTAAGTCTACATAGAGGCGTATGTCTCAATTCTTTTTTCAAACTGGTACTAGATTGGATACCCATGTTGAGTGCTTGATAGGAAATATGATCCTGACATTTAGTAACTCCTTAACTTGTTTAAAAATTATAGGCTCTAGCAATGCATTGACTTGCCTTTGTTTCTATCTAAATGGTTTGGAATCTAGCTTTAGTGGGATAGTATGGGTGATGATTGATGTATCATATGTTTTTAGCTCATCATAGGTCTAAGCAATGACATGGATGTAATCTTTTAGTGTCTGACTTATTCCTTCCTTCTCTTCTTCAGAACAAACATTAGCAATCAGGACATTCCTGATGTCTTCACCCTATCCTATGTTGATAGGTGAATATTCTCCTCCATCTGTCTTGGGGGGCTCTTTTTGCTTTATCATGTTGTCCAAGTCAAAATCTATTTCAAGCTCAATCATGCCTTTGGGAATTTTGTTGTTTGGCAGGTCCATGATTTCTTCTTCTTCCCATACATGACCTTCCATGTTCCTCTCATATAGGTTCTGTGCTTCAAATATATCCCTATTTCCTAGGAAGTCCAAGATATGTTGGTCATCATCAAATACTTGGAAATTAGTCACATTATCAGGTATGGAGGGCACTGATACTAGTTCCACTAAGAATCTCTTTATTCTAGAGATGGATAGAGGCTCCAATGTACTGGCATCTTGTGCCAGTGCATCAACTCTATGGTTTTGTTCTCTAGGGACATGCATGATGTTGAATGCATCGAATCCTTCTATTAGGTCCCAAACTCTATGTCTATAGTTTGACAGTTTCTTATAGTTACATGCATAGATACTTATGACTTTTTTTACCATTAATTCTGAGTCTCCATAGACATGCATATTTTGACTTTCTATTTAGTGTAAAATTTGGTAGTTTGTTTAATTAAGGACTACTATTTCACCAAACTAAACATTGGGAGGACAAGGATTGACTATAAGGTCAATCTATGAGTTGCTTGTCTATCTCTTATGCTCACAGTATTTGATTTCAAGAGCCTAACTAAGGTTCTATGAAGTGCTTTTTCTCATAAACCAAATAAAACCCTAATTATGCCCTAAATAAAAAATATTCAAAAATCGGTAACAAAGCAAGCAAAACTGATCACAAAAATGTAGAAAGAGAGTTTTAGAGACTGTGCACCTAGATTTTGAGGGCTGATTGGACTAGGGCACCTACTCGTTAGTCCTGAAAGTTTTTGAAATTGGAAATCTTCTACATAGGCTATATGATGATCCCAAATGGCTTCTAGATCCTAGAAATTGCCCCCAATTGGACTAGGGCACCCGTTCTTTAGTCTCGCAAGTGTTGGAATTTGAAAACTCAAAAGTCTGTGATGACAGTACCTACAATATCCTCCTTCTTGTAGATTTTTTCCACCGAAACCTACAAAATATGATCTATAACTACAAAAGAAGGAGAAAGATGTTGTGGCTATATGGGAGCTTACCTTGGTCAAGCGCCATATTTGGAATTTATACCTCAACAATAGCCAGAGATAAAGATTTAAAGAAGTGTGTACAAACCTACCAATGTGCATGTAGAAATATCAAAGCCTAGATGTCTCAATCAAGGGAAGATCAACAATTTTCTTTGAATCAATAAACACATACAACTTCACCTCAAGGAGATGAAAATAAATGAAGACTTGCATGAACAAGAAGGCAAATTAGAAATGTCCATGGAGGATCTCCAAGCTTGATTTTGGAGGCTTCATCCCTTCTACCAATCATGCAAAGAGTGTACAAACCCTAGGAAGAGTAAGATAGTCTCAAGATATTGATTCCTAATCTCCATCCATTGTCTCTATGATAGAAAATATGAAACACTTTCAAAGGCTTCAACAGGTCACTGATCTTCAATGGCAATTTTGGTAAAGTTTTGGTATCAAGCTTGCATAAGCATTGTGTATGTTAAAACAATTTTCAAATGTCTTTTTATATCTAGCTTTAAGGAAATTCAAATCTTGAAATAACATCTCAATATTGCATGAAAACTAAGAATTTGAAAATGGAATCCTGAGGCACTTGACGGGGACTGACATCCTAAGAAACAAGGGAGGACTAGGGTGCGGGTGCCCAAGTCTAAGTCCCCAATTTCTACTTAGATCTACTTTTTGGGAGTCCTAGGGACCTATAATTCAAACTCCCTTTTCAGGTTCCATCAAAAGGTTACATCAAAAGTGAGTATTTTTGCAGTTAGACTTAGTCAATCAGGGTTTCGAGGTCAGAAAGAAAAAGGTTGAGAGGTCACTAAAGCAAGGAGATGAACTGAGGGAAATTGTACCATTCCATATAGGAGGACAATTTTTGATGTTACACTTTCTTCTTGAGAGTAAACAACAATCCATGAATTAAGGCTTCGTACTCAGTCACATTATTAGTACATGGGAATTGCAATCTATATGCTGCTAAAAATGAATTCCCTAATGGATCAATGAGGTCAATGCCTACTCCAGCTCCTTGTTTGGATTTGGAACCATCAAACCTGATAATTCATGGCTTATCTTCTATTAATGGCATATGAGAACCTTCTCTTTTCTTTTTGGCTCTTGTTGTTGCACCACTAGATATCCATTTTAGCTTTTGAGGTTCAATCGTTGTCACCTCTGGTGATTTATGTGAGCATGGCATATCTTTTATTTTCATCACTTTAATACTAATGTCTATCTTTAGGACATCTCACAATCTCTTTTTTTCATCCTTAGGAATATCTCTGGTATCATGTAATTTATCGCTGGAGCACAACTGTTCTTCTTTATTCAATATATGTAAGTATAAGGCACATGTTGTTTCTGAATGTGGTGCTTCATGGATTCTGCACCATCCCTCAATTAATGCATAGTGTAAAGGAACTCCTTGTAAAATATGTCCCTCAATTTGTTTAGACAAAAACCCCTCAAATTGTGTCAGGTGACTCCCTCTATCTTCATCTGATAGTTCATAATCTAACTCAATTAGGCAATTGGTCCCTGGGGTGATAACATTTTTTTTTCATGAGAATCTTCTTCATATATCAGAATTTCTTTTGAATTAAGCATTCAAGAATCATCCTAATGTAGGCTATGTTCATAAGTCTCTATACCTAGAAAAAACAAACAAGAATGAGTACCATCATCATCAGATATTTCGCTAACATTGGTTGGTGATGACCCTATTTCACTACAAGTTCTTTCTAACTTAATTAGATCCAGACATGCTTCATAGTTCTTTTTTTAATGTACTTCATCATGTAATCTACACCATCCAGATATCAGGATATTTTCAATGGATGTCCCAGTCAGTTGGCACCATTGCATTTCTCTAGAGAGCTCTCTATATTTTTCAAACTCAATAAAATGATCCACATCTTCTTCATCTGTGGAACCATAATCAGACTAAAGGATCACTCTCTCTTCTTTACTATTGTCTTCATGTATGTACACGTTATTCATCAAGACTTCTTCAATCCTAATTGTTTGAGGCCTTATAGCATAAACTCCCAATTCAACATCTACTTACAACACCTCGTTGGTATTGTTATACTCACTTATCATGCGTTTCATCTAAGGTTTAACTTCTATCATTATCTGGTTAGGGATTCCTTTCTAGGGTAACCACATATGACTAAAATCAGTGGCCATGTAACCATTAAGTGTTTTGGACCAATCCCTACTGAGAAAATTCTCATAGGCATCAGGGATATCTACTACTTGGATGTCAATGTAGTATTGCACCCTTGGGTCCGATGCGAACTACATATGGATATGAGTTAAATATCCTACCACACTCACTTTTGTTTTATCAAGTTGTGTCACCTTCTTGAGGGATTTGGCTAGATGTAAGCCTAAAGCATTGAAAATGGGTAGTGGCATCACATTTACTGATGCTCCTAAATCTAATAGACAGTTGTGTAGGTTCTTGCCAAATATTCATAGCGTGAGTATGAATGGAGGTGACTCAGACTTATCTCTATATAGAGTCATGTGTGATGTTTCAATAGCTTGGACAGTGGCCTAGATTTTATTCTTGACATAGTTATCTTTAGGTGTAGGGTCTCTAGCCATGATGTGATTAGGATTATGACTAGGATTATCATCCTTTGATGTGGATTTATCTAAGGATTTCAAGAAGGCTTTCTTGATGACTGGAGTCTTGATTTTTTGTCTTTTTTATCTCTTCAGCTAAGTATGTAATGAGTTTATTAGATTCTGGCAGTTGGCTGATGGCTTTAGCCACTGTATTTTGAGGTGTGACATATTGAGTATTCACCTTTGGAAGGTCATTATTGTTATTAGCTTCTGGACTAGAGGGATATTAAAATTGTTAGGAGGGACATATATGGTCAAAGGACTAGTAGGTCTATTAGGATTACTCTTCAGGTTATAATTATGCCTACCCTGATACTACTGTTGGTACGCATGGACCTCTTCACGTTTTGGCTCAGGTTCATTTTCAACTTCAAAGGGGAACACATAGTTTGACTCAAATGCTAATGCAAACTTTTCACATGCTAATGTGTAATTTTCTTGAGTTGAAATCATTTGATGATGCTAATGACTGATAGAACTTTTTGGCATAAGTGCAGATTCATATCTCAAGGGGAGAATTTCATTTCCTTCAGGGAAAGGAGGATCTCCTGCAGTATTAGATACTTCATCCTAGAAAATACTAGTTGCTATTTTGAACTGAGGGCAATCTAACTCAGTGTGTGCATTGGTATTGTGTACTCTGCACCAATTTGTGAGTGTAGCTTCCGCTAAATTCATCCTAGTAGTTTGTTTGGGTTTAGTAGGAGGTTGATTGTCTAATGGTGATGGAAATGAGCCATTGTTTGGTTTGGTGTTCTATGTCCTAGGTGGCCTAGGGGGAGCAATGTTATTGCTATTATTATTGACATTCCTATCATTATTGTACCCCCTGTCAGGATATTTGGACCTATCATTATTATTTCCATATCCTTTATCAGGATATTGTCTATTCTGATTTGACTGAGAATAAAAGTTTTGACTCCTCATGTGTGTAATCTTAGTAATTAATTTTCTCAATTGTGTAGATATTTCTTTAATGTCATATTTCTCTTCCTGAGCCTTAGCTACTACATTTTCTTGTTGAGGTTTGAAGAAAGAGCTACCATTGTTATTGTTTTGCACTGCATCCTGAGATACTTGTCTAGGATGAGCTATCATTTGCCCATTTCCATTTGGAGGAGGCATGATACTAAGTGGAGGTGCTTGCAGGGGACTAGGCATGATGGTTGGAGGTATCATGACTCCATTAACTTATGGTTGTACATGATATGCAAGATATCCAAAATTAGGTGTGAAACTAGGAGTTAACTGTTGATTGACTTTAATGGCTTCTTCAAAAGCACCTTCTAATGAAGTTATGGCTAGATGTGTTCTTCTAATGAACATGGATGTCAAATGATCTAAGGCTGAATAATATATGGCTATGGCTGCCTCATCACCTATGTTGTATGGATCAACTAGCTTGGAGTACATTTTCTGAAACCTAGCGTTGAAATTAGAAATGAGTTCCCCCTAAGATCTTTTGATTGTGGCAAACATGTGATAAGTGATAGCTAGGTATACTAGTATTTTAAATCTTCCTAAGAAATCTTTTTCTAAGGCATCTTAGGTAGGGATGGTAGACTAGGAAATACTAATGTACCATCTATAAGCTTCTTCTCCTAAAGAGTAAGGAAATACTAATGTTTTATTCTTTCTCTAAAGAAAGCTTCCTTGTAAGTTCGGATGTGATTTTCAATATCCTCGTAAGGATGGTACTTTGGACAATTTTTGTCTAGATTCTTAGGTAAAGCATGATATGCAGCAAACAGAAGTAGTGATTGAGTTGCAAAGAAATACATTGCAGCTGGTACCTAAGGTATTTGAGGTATAATTGGAGACCCTAGAGGTGTTACAATAGGTATGGATGGAGATGCTAGTGAATTAGGACTAGAATTGTAGTGAATATCAGTTCTATGAGGTCTAAGTCCATGAATTGGCAATTCTTCAAAAGGTTTGATGGATCTAAACTTGGTATTAGGTCTATGTGCTAGAGCTTCACAACTTATGACTAGATATGGCTATTTTTACTAGATTTTTGCAAAGATCAAGGTATTTACACTTCTAAAGGAGATATTTATGGTCACAAGTCTAAATTGGCAAGATATTTGCAATGTATTTGCAAAAATTGCAAATAATAACTCAAATTTGTGAATTCTAGACAAATGACTATAAAGATCATGATATTTATGCATGAGATTAGGATATTTGTGAATAGATCTTTCCAATGGCCAATAATAAGTAAGAACTTTACATAAATACTCAAAGTTAGATGTGTTCTTGAAAATATAACCTCATATAAGCATGGTAAAAATATCTAGATAGTGAATCTTCATTTCTACCACCACTTTATGTTGTGTTAGAGGCAAATGTTATGCAACTTGTGGTGGATTTTTCATAGGGATATAGAGAGTTCGAGTTGGACGAGGATAAATTACTTTCTCAAAAAAATATATGTGTTGAGGCCCTCCTAGCGCTATTTTATATTGATCATGATGTTAGTCATAAACAAACATAGATAAAGAAATGTAAATCAAACCTTTATCATGTTGAAAGATATGATGAATTCTGAGAATTCATAATCCCAAGTCTCTGTGGATTAGTTCATAATCGTCTAACATTACTCAGTAGTTTGATGTGCATTGTTGTTTTCCATTCAAGGGGCCCTACTTTTTTGATTTAGAGAAATTTGTGTCTGGATAAACTCAATTATACCCGCTCTCTATAAATTTCTTAACAAACAAGGTTAAATCCTACTATATTTAACCAGATGATGCAGATATTTAAGTTTGATCAATTCTTCTACACATTACTCATGTTAACTGGATTTTACTTCTGCACTATAAATTTATTCAACTGATGTGCCTATAAGCATATTTCCATGATTACTAATTTTATTTATATTTCCTTGCATGATATTTGTTATTTCAAAGTGCTATTTTCTCAAATATGCTAAAGATGTTCAGTTGTCTATAGGATATCTATATATTTCTTTGTATTTTCTTATTATTTTATGTGTATTTGCAATTATGATGATCTTCTTCATTAAGTATGCAAAAGAGTACATATTTACAATTGACTTTGAGAAAGGACCATGAAATTCAACAACTCCTCAATTAAGATTCTAAATGTTTTACAAAATGCAGTCCATCTCCTTTTATAGAACAAGGAGAGGAGGCGGTTACAAAAAATCCTACAATCATGATTTATCTACTATAATCAATAGTACATATTTCTCTAACCAAGTCAACATACAAGACACGTGGGATAAATTGTCAGTTGGCAATCTTCTAGTGGGTGAAGTTGTCATTCTAGAATATTCCATGTTCTTCCACTTTATCTTGTTTGAAAAAACCTTTATGCCGATGGATTCTCTTCATGTGTTTTCATTTCTATGTATATTCTCTTATAGTTATCATATTCCTACAAAAATGTGTCTACTTGAAACTTACTTATCATTGTAGCTCTCAATTTGGGATATTTCAATGCCTATATCTACTCATCCAATGGCTCTAACATTGATGACCTTTTATCTGCTTCTTTACAATGTGTCTTTACTTTTACACTTAACCTAGCCATCTCATCCATGACATCTTGTGTGAAGAGCTCTTTAGGATCTTCAACTACTTCTTTAAATTTGTCCTTGAACATCTGTATAGCATTATCCAGATCTGGTGATTCTTCTTCTTCCACACCATCCTCTAGTAATTCTTCCATTACTCTCAATTCTTTAGCTAGCAAATTATGTACTTTAGTCTGGATGTCTTTCACTTTATCCATTCTATCTTTTAATACAATAAGTTCATAATACATTTTTATTATCCATGTGTCCATGAGTGGTAGGGTTGCATTTGTAACAATTTTGTTTTTTAGTAATTCACTATTTATCATGACTTTGGCTCTCTTAAGTCTAGCCATTGCATAGTTCAACTTTTGAATCCATTGGGTGAATTCACCTTTCAAAGAATCAATATTTTCCTTTAGTTTGGACAATGTGTCCCAATTGGATATGGATATCCTTACTAGTTGTTCTCCAAAAGTCATGAATTTGGAGTACCATTTCTCCATAACATGGGCTTGATGTTTCTGGATATCCAACCCAGTTATAAATGCTTCACTTATCAAAGTTAATGTAGCTATCTTTTTAGTAGCCTATAAGGTGGATGCCAAGGTGTCTAGCTTAACCAATCCTTGTATGAATTGTTGTAACTACATATTTTGTTCTTTTAGCTCTTTCTTCCTTGCCTTGAGCCTCCTAATTTTAGCTACCACTTCTTCAATACTCTGAAGATGTGCTTGAGCTTCTTTCTCAGTGGTCACATGGCCTAAATCAACCTGGGTTATTTGATATTCCTCTGGCCTTATTTCACCTTTGGCCTTATCCAATGTAGGTTCAACAATCTGGGTTGTCCTTTTCCCAATTTTTGGATCCCTCTTGATATTGGAGACTGTCCTAGATCTCTATTTTTCTTGGGTAGAATCAATTGTAAACAAAGATTTAAAATCAAATGGTACCTATTGTACCTTCTCTTAACTTGCCTTGGTGTAATCAAGGTCAAAATATCAAACTATGATCCTATATCCTGATCTGATTGCTTAATTTGAGAATCTTTATCCTTATCTTTCTCTTGATTCTCTAGATCATGTACATTCTCTTGATCTGGATCCTCCTCTTCATGTGATTCCTCTTGTATTTGTTCTAGAGCTGGTTGATTATCTAGTGCCAGATCTTCATGCTCTTCTAGAACTTCATCAAATTTAGGCCCTTGCCCTTGCCCTTTATTTTCTTTTTTAGCTTGATGTTCATCTTCTTTTTTCTCATCTTTTCCTTCTGTGGCTGTAGGTGATGCAACTACCTTGTCTTGTTCAGACTTATCTATGAGGACATTTTGCTATGCCATTTTCTCTTGTACATTATCACCTTTATTACCTACTTCTATAGGAACACACTTCTCTTGAGACTGATCAGTCTTGATGACCTCTTCCTCCTTATCCCCTTCTTTGGGTACATGATATAAGTCTACCATAGCTGGATCAATAACATTTTCAATCAAGCTATCTAGGGATCACATATGCACCTTTGTCTTACGGGTTTCTTCCATTTCTTCCCTTTCATCATGTATTTCACCTGTTGTATTGGCCTTATCTACTACTTTTATGTGTTGTAACATACGTCTGAGAGGGTGATTTGTGATATCCTGTACCACATCATCTTCAATTAAATTTATTGTATCACTCAAGGGGAGGTCTTTTATAGCTTCATCTTCTTTAGCTTGGCTCCTAGCCATTTATGCCATCTCTATTTTCACTTTTGCTATAGTTTCTATGGGTATGTCATGCTGCATTTCTTTAATTACACACACCTGCAGATCAACCTATACTGTTGTTGGCAGTGGTGAAATATCACCTCTCATGTGAGGGATTTGATATCTACTTTGTCGAGGTACTTTGACACCCTGCAACACATTGTCTTTCCTTTTCCTTTTGAGTGTTGAGATGAGGCTTTCATATTCATCCTCACCATCTCCTCCTTCTATAGTAGTCCCAATTAAACTTTGCCCCTGTTCTCATGTAGTTTCTTGTTGAGTTGTGGGTATTTGGGATGCAGACACTGATATAGGAATTGCTTTAAGTATCGGTCTGGTAGGAAGTGATAGTGGTTGATATACCAAGGATACTCCTTCAGAAGTGATCTCCTCAGATGAACTAGGTTCAAGTATTTTTTTTCCTAGGATCTACCTTTTATGTACAAGGAAATGATCATATCCTTGTTCTTCTCTCTTTTCTTTTTCCTTTCTTGTCATTGGTGATTGCCACCCCTTTTCTTTTAAGCTCCTCTACTTTCTAAGCAACCCATTTATTGGTTCTATCTATAAACTTGGCAATGAGGACATCAATAGAAGTCTCCTCCATCTGTGTTAAATCTGGAGCAAAAATAGTGTCATTGTATATCTTTTTCTACTCATATTCTAGATCTATGAGATTGTCATCATCTTTTCTAACTTGAGGAGACATCTCAGGTTGCCCTATGGTCCTCATCTGATCTAGTGATAATCTCTGATGTTCTCTTTTTCTAACTTCATGTTCATTAGCACAATTTGCCCAGTAATCCTCAAGGTGGATAGTGTGCTTGTATTTCTTGTTGAACCTTTGCTCAATCTTGTGATGAGGATCATAATCTTTGGCTAGGGGAAAAATTTTCAAATTCACAGCTTTCAGCTCTACCTTTGCCTTTCTTGCATTTTCTATGGCTCCTACCACAGACCAATTATCAATAGGAAACTTCTTGTATGGTTTTCCTTCTTTAACCCTTGACATTTCAAATGTAGGCTACTATTGCCTCATCATTTCCATTAGTACTACATTATCAGTAGGGTATCTTGGTAACATATATGGTTTCCTGTTGAAACCCCTTATCTGGATATATGAATAAGATTTATCCTAGATGAACCAAGACCCATATCCACTAATCACCTTTGTAGCGCCAACTGAGAACCTTTTTGTCCAATCTCCCTCCATGAGTCACACCAAATGCATCAAAAAGACATCATTAACCATCTTATAATAATGTATTGAGAGTCTCCTCTCTAGCTAGGGAAAATTCTCCTAGGGTGTTTCGTCATTCGGTAACTTCCCAATCCTTCCTACAGTCTGTAGGCCATTGAATGTACCTTTTGCCACACAGGCATACCCCAATTAGGATGTCATATGAAAGATCATCTCTTTTCCTTCCTTCCATTTGACCATTTAGTCATGAATTATGTCACTAGTTATCTTGGCCCATTGGACCTTTACAATCTCTAGTTTATAATCTATTACCATTCTTATTAGCCCAAACATCCATGGTTGAAGGACCCCACAGTCCAACAATTTGTTCATCCTGCTTAGCATGAACATCATATACTACACTTCCTCATTAAAATTAAATTTATATAAGTGTACTACCACTTTTGTGGCTTCTATGGTTGTGTTATTTGCATGTCTCCATCCTTGGTATATGACTCTCTTGTAATTTTTATCATTGGCTTCAAATTCTTTAGCCAATGCATCAAAATTAGGTACATACATGTTTTGAGAATAGAGCAAATGAAACACCTCTGCAATACCATCTATAGATAGATCTGCATATAATCTTTCTTGTTTTTCTACTCTTCTTGTGTTAACATCATAACACAATGTAGCTTCAACCAAAAAGTCAAAGGCCTCTGTAGAGTATGGAAATCCAGCAGCATAAAACAAGCCAGACGCCACTATGTTATGTAGAATTGGATCATCCTCTTGTGCATTAATTCACACTCTGAATGCTTTGATGTCTATATTCCCTCAATGTGTTTCCTTTGTGAATCCAAATTTGTTGTATACACTTCATGATTTAGGGAACATGGATGATTTGAACTCTACATCTCATTTGTCTATGCATGGGTGTGACGTTTTATCCTGCAATTTGAATATACAACTTCAAATAACATCTTATATGTTTATCAAGTGTTAGCACATTAATGATTTTACATTCCAAGATAGCATTATGTATAAACTTAATGAATTGAATGAATGTTATGCATAGGATATAAACATTATCACTATGCTTTGGTTACCATTCCTTTGATTAATTATGATATGATTTTATAAACGTAACTAAAAGTATAAGTCATTTTACATACCTATATACACTTCGTTCACCTATTATGAATGTAGAAGTATCAGGATAAAGCTCTAGATGCATGATTCCTTGTAACTTAGTCTTATTAGCTGGGGTTTGGTTTGCAGCAAGCTCTTAATCACTAAAATTAGGGCTCTTGGAGTGTAATTGTTTCAATTATGGAAACAAAATCCACTTTTAACTTATGTAATTTATAATTTTAGGGAAAATTAATGGCATTCTTGATAACTTCATTTAGCAAGATCGTGTAGCGTCGTTACTAGTGTCCATAGCATTAAATGCAAAAAAAAGCATGTGTGTGATGAATATTCAGTGAAGGAATATTCAACGGATATCCATAGCGGATATCCCAATGCTACTATGTGAGTCAAGGTGTGAATGTGGACACGTGTCATCATCTCACAACATCATAGAGAATCTTTATTAATGACAAGAATCTCCCACAGGAAGGCGCTATCATATGATCTGAATCTCTTTCGTCGAGATGTTATTTTAGGTTTGAATACTAAGTTAAGATCTAGATACAAAGTAGAGTAGTGTATCCCTTTGTCTTAATGTCCTGATGATGTAAGCATACATGCTTTCTTTTTGTCACATCAAGGTAGAATGACATCATCAGGGTATGGATGATTCAAAAGATCTAGACACTAAGTTAAGATCTAGGTATTAAAAAAGATCAGAATGAAGGCACAAACTATCATTATGCCTATGATGGCCAACTGGGTAAGTCTCTTGTTGTTATATGGAGCCTAATTAGACTCGGAGGTTATATTTACCCCACTTTTATCAGTGCGATTTCCCCCCAAATTCCTACGGGGTCAAGGGGCAGCGCCCCCAAGACGGGGTCAAGGGGCAGCACCCCTGGCGCATTCCTTGTCACAATACAAGGTGGGGTCGAGGGGCAGTGCCCCTGTGGGGGCTCGAGGGCAACGCCCCTGAAACCTCACATGGTTTTTTATTATTTTATAATGCACTGGGAGTTATTTTATTCATTGACCGATATAAGAAAACCCTATTTTTGTAACCGATAAAAAGCTTGATAAAAAGTGGCTAAGGGTTAGGGTTTTGGTATTGTATTGTAGCATTTTGCAGTGGTATTGAGTTGCAAGGATTGCTGATTGTAATCGGTTTGATTTACTGGATAATAATATTGGACTCTCTGTTTGGTGGATGTAGCCCGAGTTTGGGTGAACCACGTTAAAACTTGTCTCTCACTATAATTATTTCTATGTATTTCCATTCCTCTATTTAATCTTTATTTGCATTTAATTGATATCTTCTTCTGGCTAACCCTAACATCTCTCAAACTTGATGTCTGGATATTAGATTAAGATACGAGTACTATGTATGAACAGAATATTATAAGATCTAAGCATTTTGATGTTCAAATTGCTAAGTCTTTTAAGATTGATGTCTAGATATTAATGTGTGTCAAGATGTTATCTTAAGATCCGGACACTAAGTTAAAGTCAGGATATAGCGCAATAAGATCAGGATTTTCCTACATTTCGGATATTAAGTAATATCCATCTCCCCTGATGTTTAAACTATCGGTCATTCAAAATTTGATATCTGGATACTAATGAATGTCTAGACACTAAGTTAAGATCAGGATACTAAGTAAATATGAATATCCTAATGACCTGTTGACTGGACTTTGACTAGATGTAACTTTCTTGTTTTAACAAATTTTGAGATACCTCAAAAGGCAAACCTGCTTAAAATTTCACACTCTTTCACATGACATGGTTCTTGACAATAGATTTTACTTTTAGATTTTGATAATAATCCTGAGGTTCAAATATGTAGATGATAACTTTTTGACTTACATCTGGGACTAATTTTTTATGCAGGAGCATCCAGTGGTGTAAGGGCAATCTTGCATCACCCAAAAAGATGATAAATCAAAATCATTGTAGTTGTTTTCATTTCTTTTCATAATTAGTGTTTTTGGTTCCATAATATCCAAAATAATGATGTAGGACTTTCAATTTTTCCAAAACTGCTAAAAATAACAACCTGCCTATTTTGGAAAGTGTACCTACTATTTTTAGAAAGTTTACATTTAGACACGGATTGAAGTGAAAACATACAAAAATTTACATAATGGAAATATAAGACCTTTGGCGAAGGAATCAGGCAAAGATCAATTGTGAGCTGAAAGATATTAAAGTTTTTATTTTCTGAAAAGCCCCTAAATTTTTTTGAAACAAGATATGAGGCACTAAAACATCCCATAACATCCCAAAAAGTTGATGGAAATCTATTTACAATTTTTTTGCATGATAGTTCACATTGCGATCTTTCTGGTGCTTAAAATGATTTGTCAATCAGACACTCAAATCAAAAGTTATGCTTCCCGGAAGTTGATCTACTTTTGGAGGGAGTTGCAAATTTTGAAATTTAGCTGGAGGCCATCAAAAGTGCTATTTATGACTATTTTGGGAACCCTAGGTAGTAGTAGAGTTAAGGGGGCCAGTGTAGAGTCAAGAAGAGGTGGGAAAATAGAAACCCTAGCTGATTTGGGGTTACAGAAGGCTAAAGATTCTAGAGTCTTGAGGTTGGGAAAGCTATAATGTGTTGCAGCTAGTAGAGGATTCATCCTCTGATTGTAATTAAGCTTTTGTAATGTAATGAGTTGCCCAGATCAATAAAGGAATAGTCTATTTTCTATGTTCCATTTCTTTTGTTGTGTGTATTATGATTTACCCCCTTCAACAAGTGGTATCAGAGCCAAGTTTTCCTGATTGCGTAGACAAATTGCTGACCATGAGGCAGTTCACACCAGGACCTGAGGTTGTGGGTTTGTTGTGGAGATCAAGATGCCTCCATGAAGAAATCATGTTGAGAGAAATGCTTTGACAGAAGAGGGTTTTAGAGCCCTACGAAGGCAAATTGATGTATTGCAAGAGGATCTATCAAGAGGGTTTGATCCAAGAACAAGAAAAGAAAGTGAAGATGAAGCTAAAGAGGAGATATCTAAGGAAGAACAAGAAGCTGCAGGAGATCCTGCAGAAGTTAGGTTGCTGAGGACCATTTCTAAGATCGGAAAGAGGTCCAGGATTGAAGTTTCTACATATTCTAGAGATTTGAATCTAGAACAACTTATTGATTGGATCAATGACATGGAGGAGTATTTCAAGTATGAAGATGTGAAGGACCCAGATCAAGTCAAGTTTGCAAAAACAAAGTTGAAGGGCCACGCTAGTATTTTGTGGAAGGAGGTCCACTTAGAGAGGAATAGAAGAGGAAAAGGAAAGATCACCAGATGGGATCAGATGGTGGAGAAACTAAAGAAGTAGTTCATTCCTGTGGACTATGAGATGGAGTTGCTGAAGAAGCTGCAAGGACTGAAGCAAGGTAATAAGTCTGTTAAGGAGTATACAGAAGAGTTTTATAAGATTACTATCATAATCAGTCATGCAGAGCCTAATAAGGAGAAGGTAGCTTGTTACATTAATGGTTTGAGACCAAGTATCCATGAAGAGTTGAGCCTCGTCAGAATGACCACCATAGAAGATCCATATCAATTTTCCCTAAAGGTGGAAGAGAAGTTGAATAAAAGATTTGACAGCAAGCAAAAGGGAAGAGGTCAAGGTGGAAGGACTGATAGAAAACCCTATGGAGGCCGAAATGAAGATACAAAGAAAAGTGAAGAAGCTGGCACCAGTCAAAATCAAAGAGGAGACAATACCTACCGCCCTCATGATGAGAACAATGGTGAGCAAAGAGGAAGAGGAAGAGGCAGACCTAGGCAAGGACCTAGAAGAGGAGGTTTCAGAGGAACTTGTTTCCAATGTGGAGAAGAAGGGCATTGATCAGACAAGTGTCTACAACATCAAGGAAGGACAAATAGAAGACCTAAAGGTAATGCACGAGTTGCACATGTAGATGAAGATGTACATTCTAAGCATTCTGAAGATGCTGAAAAAGGGAGAAATCCTAGTTGTCAGAAGAACCTTGCTGAATGAGGAGAAAGAACCAAATCAGAGGAAGAGTTTATTCTACATAAGGTGCAAATGTGAAGGTAAGTGTTGTGATATTATTGTTGACAGTGGAAGCACTGACAATATTGTTTCGGAGGAGATGGTTGACAAGTTGAAGTTGATAAGAAGAAAGCATCCACATCCATATCGGATTGCATGGTTATAGAAGGAGCATAGATCTTTGGTCAATGAGCAGTGTTTAGTGAAGTTCAAGATTGGGGACTACCATGATGAGGTGTTGTGTGATATCATACCAATGGATGCATGTCATATGTTGTTGGGGAGATCATGACAGTATGATAGGAGTGTTGTCCATGATGGCCATGCAAACACATATTCCCTAACAAAAGATGGAGTTCACCATAAGTTGAAGCCCTTGAAGGAGGTGGAAGAAAAGGTATGTAGTACTGTCAGAATTTGCTTGGTAGATGGTAGAAAATTTTTGGAGGGTATGAAGCATGAGTGTCAGTGCTATGCATTGATTCCAAAGATTAGTCAAGAGAAATGTGAAGATGTACTAGCAAAAGTTTCAGATATGTTGGAAGAATTTAAGGACATTATCTCTGATAATGTACTAGAGGGTTTACCACCAGTAAGGAAGATAAGTCATCAAATGGATTTGATACAAGAAGCCAGTTTGCCAAATAAGGTAGCCCATAGAATGACTCCTGTAGAGAATGAAGAGCTGAACAGACAAGTTTAGGAGTTGTTGAGGAAGGGACTGATAAGGGAGAGCCTAAGTCCATGTGCAGTACCTACAGTACTAACACCAAAGAAAGATGGAAAGTGGAGAATGTGTATAGACTCTCGAGCCATCAATAAGATCACATTCAAGTATAGATTTCCATTGCCCAGAATGGATGACATAATAGATTATTTGAGTAGAACCAAGTACTTAACAAAGATTGACCTAAAGAGTGGGTATCACCAGATCTGTATCAGAGAAGGAGATGAGTGGAAGACAGCCTTCAAGACAAAGGAAGGTTTGTATGAGTGGTTAGTCATGCCATTTGGGCTAATCAATGCCCCAAGCACATTCATGCAACTCATGAATGAGGTACTGAAAGAATTTTTGGGAAGTTTTGTTATTGTTTATTTGGATGATATTTTGATTTTTAGTAAGACTTGGGTTGAGCATCTGATGCATATCAAAAGAGTTCTAGAGAAGTTGAGGGAGAAGTTACTAATTAATCTGAAGAAATGTAGTTTTGCAAAGGAGTTGGTGTACCTGGGATTTGTTGTCTCAGAGGAAGGTCTTAAGATGGACCCAGAAAAAGTAAAGGCTATCATTGAATAGACTACGCCAAGGAGTGCAACGGAGGTAAGATCTTTTCATGGTTTGGCAAGTTTTTACAGAAATTTTATCTAGAATTTTAGTAGCATTTGTGCACCCCTAACTGAGATAATGAGAGGAGATAGAAAAGAGTTTAGATGGACTAAAGGGGTAGACACGAGCTTTGATACATTGAAGCAGAAATTAGAACAACCTATTTTGGCACTTCTAGATTTTAATAAGGTATTTCAGGTAGATTGTGATGCTAGTGGTAGTGGTATAGGAGCTGTTTTGAGCCAAGAAGGTAAACTCATTGCCTATTTTAGTGAGAAGCTTAATGATGCCAAGAAAAAGTACTTTGTTTATGATCAGGAGTTTAATGCAATAGTTTAGGCTTTGAAGAAATGGAGACATTATTTGTTGTCAAAGGAGTTTGTTTTATATACTAATCATCAGGCTTTACAATATCTTAATAGTTAAGGAAAGTTAAATCAATGGCACTTAAAATGGGTGGAGTTTTTGCAGAGCTATACTTTTATTTTGAAGCACAAGAGTGGAAAGTCCAACAAAGTTGCAGATGCCTTGAGTAGAAGGCAAAATTTGCTGACAGAAATGAAGATAGGAGTTGTTGGGTTCAATGAGCTTAAAAGTTTGTATCCTGAAGATCCAGATTTTGTAGAGCCTTGGAAGGCTTGTTTGGAACCTGTTACTTTGGATAGGACAAAATGGTTGGATTTCATAATCCAAGATGGCATGTTATTTAGAGGAAGTCATTTGTGCATTCCAAGGATTTCCATGAGATAGAACCTGATTAATGAGAAGCATAGTGGAGGATTGGCTGGACACTTTAGTCAAGATAAGACCATTGCTATTGTTGGTGAAAATTATTATTGGCTACAGTTGCAGCAGGATGTGAGGAAATTTGTGCTGAGTTGCAAAGTATGTTAGATGACAAAAGGAGCAAGTCAAAACACAGGTCTATACCAGCCATTACCTATACCAAAGAAGCCATGTGATGATATTAGTATGGATTTTTTTCTTGGTTTACCAAGGACACAGAGAGGACATGATTCTATTTTTGTGGTGGTGGACAGATTCTCAAAGATGGCACATTTTATTCCTTTCAAGAAGAGTAATGATGTTGTTCATATTGTGGAGTTATTTTTCAAGGAGGTGGTGAGATTAAACGGTCTACCAAAGAGCATAGTTTCAGATAAAGATACCAAGTTTGTTGGTTATTTCTAGAGGACATTATGGAAGAAGTTGAAGATAGATTTGAAGTTTAGTTCTGCACACCATCCATAGATTGATGGACAGATGGAAGTGGTGAATAGGATTTTGGGTAACCTACTATGGTACTTAGTAGGAGATAAGCCCAAAGGATGGGATTTGATTTTACCATAGGTACAATTTGCTTACAACAATTCTGTCAATAGGAGTACTAGTAAATCACCATTCCAGATTGTATATGGCAATAGCCCAAGAAATGCTTCTAAGATAAGGAAGCTGGACAAAGGAGAAAAGACAAGTGCTAAAGCCGAAGACTTTGTAGAACATTTGAAGAATTTGCATGAAGAGGTGAGAAATCACATTAATTAGATGAATATTTAGTACAAGGCTAAGACAGATCAGAAGAGGAGGTATAAGGAGTTCTAGGTAGGAGATGAAGTCATGGTTCACTTGAGAAAAGAAAGGTTCCCAATTAGAACATACAATAAGTTGAAAATGAAGAAATTTGGACCATGCAAAATCTTAAAGAAGAATGATTCAGGAAATGCATATGAGGTAGAGCTGCCAAGTGGGATCAATATTTCCCCTATTTTCAACATTACTGATTTATCAGAATATCATGAAGGTGGAACAAAGGATGGACCAATAGAAGTGCAGTGAAGTATTTCAGCATCTACTTCAATGGAGGAGATAGAAGAGATCTTGGATAGCCATGTGGGAAGAAGTACTCAGAACAAGCAATATGAAGAATATCTAGTAAAATGGAAAGCAAGGCCCGTTGAAGATTCTTCTTGGTTTTCTAAGGCAGAGGTTGACCATTTGGGTTTTCCTCACACAAACATCTAAGACATGATAGGGTCACTTCTCAAATTACCTTAGGTGTCTGATGCAGGAGCATCCAGTGGTGTAAGGGCAATCTTGCATCAGTCAAAAAGAAGATAATTCAAAATCATTGTAGTTGTTTTCATTTCTTTTCATAATTAGTGTTTTTGGTTCCATAATATCTAGAATAATGATGTAGGACTTTCAATTTTTCCAAAACTGCTAAAAATAGCAACATGCCTGTTTTGGAAAGTGTACCTGCTATTTTTAGAAAGTTTGCATTTAGGCACAATTGAAGTGAAAACTTACAAAAAGTTACATAATGAAAATATAAGACATTTGGCGAAGGAATCAGGCGAACATCATTTGTGAGCTGAAAGATATTAAAGTTTTTGTTTTCTAAAAAGCCCCTAAAATTTTCTAAAATGAGATATGAGGCACTAAAACATCCCATAACATCCCAAAAATTTGATGAAAATCTGTTTACAAATTTCTAGCATGATAGTTCACATCGTGAGCTTTCCGGTGCTTAAAACGGTTCATCAATCGGACACCCGGATCAAAAGTTATGCTTCCTAGAAGTTGACCTACTTTTGGAGGGAGTTGCAAATTTTGAAATTTCGCTAGAGGCCACCAAAAATGCTATTTATGACTATTTTGGGAACGCTGGGCAGTAGTAGAGTTAAGGGGGCTAGTGTAGAGTCAAGAAGAGGTGGGAAAATAGAAGCCCTAGTTGATTTGGGGTTATAGAAGGCTAAAGATTCTAGAGTCTTGAGGTTGGGAAAGCTGTAATGTGTTGCAGCCAGTAGAGGATTCATCCTCTGATTGTAATTAAGCTTTTGTAATGTAATGAGTTGCCCATATCAATAAAGGAATACTCTATTTTCTGTGTTCCATTTTTATTGTTGTGTTTTATGATTTACCCCATTCATCAATTTTACCATATTGCCCAAAAGTTGGGTCCTTGTTTTGTTGGGGCAAAATAGGATGTTTTGTGTAACCACACAATAGGACCATGTAGGATACTGAGGAAGTTTGATTCAGGAAATGCATATGAAGTGGAGCTACTAGAGACATTGGGGATATCACCTATTTTCAACATTGCAAACCTATATCAATATCATGAAGTAGAGTTTAGCCATAGCATTGAGAAAGACTTGAAGAAGCAGTTACCACAACAAGCACTGGAGTAGATTGAAGACATCCTAGACAATAGAATTGGACGCATCACCAAAGGAAAGCAATATAAAGAATATCTTGTGAAGTCGAAAGGTAGACTGAAAGAAGACTCATCTTAGATTTCCCAGACTAAGGTAGATCGTCTTGGTTTTCCTCTAGCCCCAACAAAGTGAGGGACTCACTTTTTTTCAACAACCCTAGATGTCTAATGCAAAAGCATCCTTGGTTCAAGAGCAATCTTGCATCAACCAAAAATATTTGAATTTCAATTTATTTCTTTCATTTTCTAGTTTAGTTTAGTCAGTAGTAGTTTCTAAATTTTGGCCCGCATTCTACCACGGTTGCATATCAGAACTTGTGGAGATGGACTTAACATCTAGACACATTCATACACATCATATCCAAAATTTAGATCATTTTGATCAGGTACTAGATGGTTATTGCTATCATAAGATCAACTATTTTCTCAGAATAGAGCATCCTGACAATCTCAAGCAATCAGCTAAAGGAGAAGACTTGCGGAGCATTTCATGACTTGCAAAGCTAAATGACACATCATTCAATGTTGTTTGGATCATGGCTGACCTTCCTTAAGATTCACACACTATTCTATTCATTTACGGAGGATTTCTATATGATTAGGTCTGACCTATCTATGTACACAAGTTATGGCTCTTCATTTGAGTTTGTGATCTTCCTTGGTCAATGCAAAGGAATATTATTATCCAAAGATGATAAATAATCATGTAATAGATTCCTAGGAAAGTTGTTAAGGATAGTTCACAAATTTACAAGTTTTACATATCAAAATTCTTCTGTAAGGTGCTTCAAAGCTATATCTTGTGCATATTCTATAATTGAGGAATCAAGCCTGTGAGCCCTAATTGTAAGCCCATGTGATGCTGGCTAGTTTGTATTTTGAATCAATGATATACTGAATGATTGAATATGCATTTGCATTATATCTTTGATTTGTTTCCATTGTGTTTACTCTTGTTGCACAGTCTTTGTGGATCCTCCTAACCATGACTGCACCAAAATCTTATGTGGAAAATTTATTAAGTCCAAGGATACTTCTATAGAGAGATTTGGGACATACAAGGACGTAATGGAGAAACAACACAAAAAGAATGTGGAGGAGCAACTGGAGAAAAACAAGGAAAAACTTCACAAACAATGGGAGATACCACCCAAGATAGGTATATCTACACTGCATCATTCATCATTAGCATCACAAGCCACTGTGGAGGCTTTGCAGCCCACTTAATCAGCTCTGAAAGTGACTACTTCACCACAAAATAGAAGGAGATCAAGGAGAAGCACATCTAGAATAGCCATTGCACAAACTATACAATAGCTTGCATCTTCAACACAAACAATTTCAATAGGAAGAAGGGTATCTTCAAAAACCCTTGTTCAAATAAGTGTGAAGAAAAAGGAAGAACCTAGATAGAAACATCAAGAAAAAAGGAAGAAAAATCAAACTTTTGTAGAAGAAATTTTAGAAAAATAAGGGGAAGAAGATGTCTCACAAGTACAAAAGAGAAAGAAAAAGAAGCAAATAGAAGAAGCCCCCCAAGAACCATTGAACATGGATGCAATAGTAAATGGAATGGAATACCATGGCTTATTGCAAGAAACAACAACATTATTTGATGAAGTATCTGCTAAAAATAATAAAATAATAGAAAGGGTAATAATAAGATATATAACTAAAACAAACAAGACTATGGACTAAATCTTAGAAAGGTTACCAGATGACCTAGTAGAAGCCTTGAGACAAAGGAGGGAGAAAGCCTTGTAGTTAGAAGAGGAGTTGAGACAATAAGATATTGATATGGTAGGTACCTCTATATCCACATAGGAGAAAGATAATCTAGCCCAATTATAGGCTAAGGAATTGAGGACAAAATAGAGGCTTGATACCCTAGTGAATATGGAACAAGAAAATAGGGACAAGATTCAACAAGAAATAGAATAGATAATAAAGAAATTGTATGGTACTAGAAAGAAGGAAGACAAAAATGTTGAACAATAAGAGATATCCTCTCCGCATAATGCACAAGAAGAACAACAAAGGGTATCTCCTCCTCACAACATAAATACACAACAAGAAGAGAAGGAAATTGGAGAGGATGCACAAAATACAGATGATAATTAGAAAGAGGAAGAGTTACAAAGATCAGATAGTCAAGATGCATCCTCCTCTACATCTCCCATTAAATCTATAAAATTTTTCTTGGTGCAGCAAAAACAAATTCATCCTATGGTAACACTTCAATTGTTACAATTACCATTAGTAGGAGGATAGGTAAACTTATCTGGGATTTCACCTATCTAGAAGCTACAGCTTGGTGACATCTTCCACTCCATAGCGAGGGGAAAAGCATTGCAACAACATATTGAAGGTAGTGAATTACCTAATTTAGAATGAGATGTCACAGGCACAAAGGGACACAACCCTACCTCTCACACAAAAATTGAGACAATTAATGCAAAGATTCAAGGTCCATTTTGGATACCTAGAGAATAAGGTAGAACAATGCATAATTGAGCAAATGAATAAGAAAAGATTAGCAGAAGCATCAAATAAAAGTGCTAAGGCACATACTAAAGTAGAAATACAAATAAGAAGCATCCAACAGGGCATGGATGAAGCAAACTTATTGTATCAGTTTTGTCTACAGTGGCCTACCACTACTAAAAATTTTAAGGATCAAATAGATGCACTAGAAGCACAAATAACACAAGTAGCCACCACATATGATCTTATAAAAGATATTAATGGAGCAATAAGGGCACAAGTAGAGATATTCCACACTTAGCTTTGGTTGTTACAAGACCAAAGGGAATAGATATAGGCCCAAATCATAACTGAGGGAAGTGGTGAGCATGAGACTTGCATCCCTGACTGGCATTTTCATAGAGGCTAAGCAAACAACCAAGAAGATTCAAATTCCTACTACACTAGGAGATGCAAAAGACACATATATACAAATAGAGAGCCAAACTCAAATTTCAGTGTCAACCAAAAATTAATGGGACACAACTCTGGCTCAACTCAGAGTCATCTATATGAATATCCTACCTTCATGTTGATCAGAGCATGTCTTGAGTACTAGATATAATTTGAAAAGGGGTAATGATGTTGGTGGAAGATAGGACAAGTAACAGATCTTACTGTAGGTTACCCTAGGTGGTATGCAGAGGACAATGCAAACATACAAAGAGGTATTTTGGGGAAAGATACACCTTTATGTTATATATAGATAGGATATAGGATGAAGCATAATGTGGGAAGAGAGAAGAGAGTACAAGAATGTATAGGAGAGTGTAAAAGGTAGACTTAGACCTACTAGTATGAATATATAATTACCCATTGAATATATATATATATATATATATATATATATATATATATATTTATATATAAAGTGGATATAAGGGTTCTACTATGTTTGTGTGTATAATATGAATTCTTGTATGTGATCTATGTGTACTACATGTTATTTTTCCTTACTGTTTCCTTACGATTCTCTCACTATATGACCGGAGTATAAACTAACTTTAGAGATCTAATTGAGGACCAGATCTCCAGACTAGTTCCTCCCCATTTCTTACCAACAAGCGTGCATTCAACTTAATGGACCAACATATCCTTTATCAAGAAATCTAATGGCTATAATGTGTTACATTTAAATATTTTAAACAAGGGAATGGTATTCTTCCTGGATGGAACTAGTATTGTACAAGCAGTTGAGGATTCCTAAGCTTATCCTAGAGGTTGTGTATAGAGAGATTAATGAAAAAGGAATCCTACATTAAGAACTTAAATCAATAGTGATTGATATAGGTATAAACAATAGGTAAATTTGTTAAGTTGTAAGTAAATTCTACTTCAACTATGCAAGGTTGTTGATGTGAATAAATGATTTAAACAGATTATAATCGAAATCCACTTAATGATCATAATCAATAACAATCTAATTTATCAAGTCATGAAAACTGATAAACTGATGACAACCTAAATTAATAGAGAACTATAGTTACCTCAAGTGGACCTTGCTTTGGTGACTATAACCTCACAGAATCCAAATCAAATATTAACAACATATTCCACACATTGATTGAATTTGATTAACTTTATTGATTTCTTAAAAGGTAATACAAATGTTGATAACAAAGTACTGATAATAATATTTTTTTTCTAAATCCTTTTTACATACATAATCTAGCACATATATAGACATGATCTAAACTCCTAATTAAATTGGACTCTAAACAACCTTTAACCATACATGTCAACTCTTCTATAATTATAAGAAAAGGACTTATCCCTATTCTAATTAAAACAAAAGTAGGAAACTGATTCATGCAAAGCTTATTCAAATAGAATAGTCCTATTATGACTTTGCATATTCATCACAAAGAGGGAAGAAGTAGATAATAACATGTAGACCAAAGCATAATCATGTAATTATTAACCATGACCTACTAATGTTATGAATTCTCCTTATCTTCTCCAGATGTCTTTGTTGTTGTTAATGAAACTATTGGTAAGTGGAATAGTTAATGGCTAAACCAACTCCTTTGGGTTTAGGTGCTTTCTCCTTTGGTAGTGGGTGTTGGCATCCTTAGTTGTAGGTTATTGCTCCCCTATTGATATGGTTTCACAAATAGCCTTTGTTGTGGGTGACTGCTTCCTTTCTGCATAAAGGTTAGTTCCATCCTATGATATATTCATATCATAAACTACCACAACTAACATAAATTTCTATTATATTTTGAAAACAATCATTAACACACAATCATTCATTAACATATCATATATCATTCTTAAGTGCTTTCAAAATTAAAGGTAACATGAAGTTTGATAGTATTTATAGAAATGTCTTTAAGGAATATAAAACTAAAATAAGGAAACTATGACAATTTTGAGACTCATCACACCCCCCAACTTAGTATGTTGCTTTTCATCAAGCAACTCAGGAGCTCTAATTGTATTAAATTGTAGTCACCCTACAATCCATTGGCTCTAATGCAGTAGCATCCAGAAGTCATTCAATGAATTAGGACAGTTGATGTTGAGATACATGGTGCCAGAAAGTGACATTGGGGACTACCACATTCTACCACAGATGAGTGTATGATCATGCAGTTTGGAGAGTATGTAGAATAGGGTAGGAGGAATCACATTACCAAGTTTTATAAGTTTTGGATAACTACAAAGAAATGTGGAAGTGTTTGGGTCAAGACTATGTAAGTGGTTATCAGGGGAGACATTGGAACCTACCACATTCTACTGCAATTGGGTATTAGGTCTCATAGTTTGGAAGTTAAGTAGACCAAGTTAGGAGCTATGTTATATCCAAGTTTGAAGAGATTTGAGTTATTGAAACAACATTTGGAGACATAAGAGTGAAGACTATATTACCAGACCACATGAAGGATGATTTGAGTTATGTAAGTTGGAAACAAGATAGATGACTAAAAGGGGGGGTGAATCAGTTATCTTAAATATTTAACTTTCTTTTCTTATTTAACAATTAGTACAACATCAAAACATATAAGCATTCATAATCATGAGATCATAAAAGAAATCAACACACATAACACAAGGATTTTAATGTGGAAAACCTTGTTAAGGGAAAAACCACAGGGTGACTAAGCCAAGATTGTATTCTTTGTTAAAAGAATAAGAAGTACAAAATGGCACTTGCGAATTAGGGCTCACTACCTAAGTACACTGCTCACAAGAGGCACACTACCTACAAGAGACTCACTATCTACAAAGTTTACAGAAGGTAACCAAATGTTTGAACTGAAGAGAGGCATCCACATATGCTAAGGTTTAGTTCCAGTTAGGCTCAATATACTGATCTATTGCACTTCAATCTTCCTCTGCTTTAGTGCTATTATTCTGTCACATACCAGACTTGTATTACTACTTCTACTCTTCTCTCTTCCTTTCCTCACACACTATATCAACACACACACCCTTTCATACTGAAATCCATTTGGTATATATATCTGCACCAAGGATTTCAACATCTTTCTAGTTGGCAACCGAAATACTCAAGATATTTCCAAGACACATTGAATCCATGCTTAATATGTGATACATATCAAAGACATAGACCTAGAAGTCATCAATCATGTCGGCCAACCATAAACAATCCCTCAAAAAGCTTGATCATCATCAGTTTCTCATCCGGCTTAAAGTCTGATGCTCTATCAGTTAGTTCTTCCTCAGTCTACTCTGCTTGTCAGGAACCCAACACTTAGATGTTCATATCTTTTCACTCATTCATCATTGGAGGCTTAATCTTTGGAATGTAGTAGTCATGGTACTCCTCTTGGCTTTTCCAAGTCCACAACTTGCTAAGTTACACCATCTGAGAGATCCAGACCTGATTGTTAGACCTTACTGCATGCTCTGTTCTTGCTCACCAAACCAAAACACTCTTCAGTTTGTCTTCCAGTATAGACATACTATGTGCTGCAGATGTGTGGGATGGAATTTTTTCCATTAATGACAACACTCATGAAGCCACATAGTGTCTCTTGCCAACAATCTCCCCCTTTGGCATTGATGGCAACACTTAGTGAAAAATGACTACGTAACAAACTCCCCCTTGGTTGATGCTCTGTCTTATGTACACATTTATCAAAGCTCCTCCTTAGTTGGATTCCACATTTTTCACTACTCCTCACCCCCCCTTTGAAATCAATGGCAAAGGGTGGAATCCACACACCAAAATTTGCAAAAAAATCAACCTATACATAGCCGCATAAGTATATATACATGTTATACTTACATATACTTAAGTATATCTGCAAAGGTGGTCTTCAACTATACAAATTCTATCACCCAACTCTGCTTCATCCTATCCAAAATTGAAATGTGGCCACTCAACAAAAATGCAAAAGCTTCTCCCCTTCTTAAGTATGTTGGATCACTAGTCGGGGTTGTGGTCTGATCATCAGTTAGGGCCTCATGCATGACCTCTAACTTAAATGATAATTATCCCTCCAAGCTCACCCATCCTACTTATTATATTCTTCCTCTCCTTTTCAATCTTCTTTATTTCATTTAGAATGGCAATAGCCTGGCACTCTTGATTCATTATGGATGTGGTGAGAGGATCAAAATTCTTAGATAAACTTGACACTTTACCCTCTTGTTCTTCCACCTTCTTTGCAATGTCTTCTATCACCGTGGACCAAGATAGACAAATTTTGTATATTTCTCTACCATCTTTAAGATCACTTTCTAGGCCTTTATCCCAATGTCCAAAGTTCTTCTATCATTAGCTATGAGTCCTTGTACTTTAGAGAATCTCTTTCCCAAAAAATATTTCTGGACCTTTTCTTCTACCGATTTCTCTAAGGAATCAAAATGAGTGTTGACAGAGTTTATCAGAGATTTAAGGTTATCAAATGGAGAGGCCAAAGGATCCTTTTGTAAGGATGGCATGATCTTCTCCAGCATTCTTGATGCAATCTCTATCAGCTCATAGTCTCCCATGTGAGATTTCAGAAGCTTTTCTTTTGCTTTAGCTTGTGCAAAGGATGCTATCTTCATTTTTTGGACCGGAGAGAGGGAATCAAAATTGAGCGGTCCATGAAATAGTTTTGGTTCATCTATTTCCATCATATCTTTGGTCAAGAAGTTCTTCACTTCTTCTATAGTGTATCTTTCCAGAGACTTCTTTCCTTTTGCAGCCTCAAAACTGTCATCAGAGATCTTCTCTATTTGTTCTTCTTCTCTTCCTTTTTTCTCCTCTTCTTGACTTACTTTCTCCTCTTTTCTTCCTTCTCCTTCAGTCCCTGAATCTGCAGTGGCATCTATTGGAGAGATGTTAACTTCTTCATGAATTTCCTCTTCTGGAACAAAGGAATCAAAGTCCTTAGTCTTTTCTTCATCCATCTCTTTGGACTCTTCTACATTTTTCTCAATAGATTCTTCTTTTGATGCACTTAATCCTTTGACATCCATGGTAGAAGGCTCTTCATCTATTTCCTCAATAACAGGAAGATTGAATCTCTTGTTGAAAGCATTCCATAGGATGTCTTTAGTTTATTTTGCCACCTAATCAGTCTCTCCAAGCATAAGTTTGTTCATTCTTGCTTTGCTCCAAAACTCATCCTTGCAGTCCTTGAAGATCATGGTCATTTGTTTTGGAGAAATGGAAGAATAGAGCTAAATTACAATCTGTTCCCAGAGCTCTAGGTCCTTTGCCTTAGCATTATCCATTCTTAATTCAAGTTCCTTCTCTAGACTTTTGGGAATTAGAGAGATGATTTCAATGAATGCTTTATTATAAATGTTTAGGTACTTGACTGTAGCATCTTCCAATATTTTCTTGTCAATATCACTATATTCATCATAAAATTTAGTGACTGGTTGTAGGTTCCCCTCTAATGTGACTGCCTTGATGATATCATCAATAGAGAGAGTAGGCCTTTCAACAAATTCTTCTGCCTCTTCTTCTTTTTTTTTTCCGGCAGAGGATTCCACAGATGTTTTCTTTTTCTTCTTCATTTTCTTAACCTTCTCATCAGTCTATGTCTCTTCATCATCCTTTTGACTTATGTAGGACCTTGTAGCCTTGGTTTTTGTTCTCTTTTCTCCCATTCTAGATGTCTTGGCTTCTGGTTTGGAGGATTTTGAGCTCTTAGAGGTGGTAGGTGCATAACTCTTTCAGGATCTAGTTTGGGAGGGGGCTTGCACCAGAACACTTTCTTTTTTTGCTTCTTGTCTCTCTTTCTCTGCTCTTTCTACTTTCTCTCTATTTGCATCAACTACCTCTTTTAATATGCCATATTTCTTGGCAATTTCCTCTACTTCCCTTCTCACTTTTCTTTTCATCTCTGGTTGTCTCAGTTCAACATGTATTTTTACACTTAATTCTTGATAGGTTCCAAACCTTTCTGCCTTAGGGTCCTTAGGCTGACTCAACAAGTGTTGGACATGTAGCTCCAGGATCTTCTCATAGCCCATTGGCATTATCCATACTATTCTGGGCTCAACTACCTCCATTAGGTATTGATCAGTGTCTACGATGAAGCATACTGTATCCTTATATTTTTCAACTATTTTTTGAGGAATTCTTTCTCTGGCCTTGTATTGAGGTTTAAGTTCAAACATTTCATCTATTAATTATTTGTGATAGATATCCATCAGTTTGGATTCCCCAAATTCCTCAATATTGGCATGTATGTACACCCTAACATCTTCTACATGTAGAACCCCATGCAGAATGCTAGAGAAGGCACCTAAGGGATCAACTTCTAGGGATTTGTAGGGGTGTTTCTTAAAATTTGGGCACGGCCTATCAGTAATCTGAATAACATTTGGAGTAACCATCTTGCAAAAGATTCAAAGAGAGATATTCAAGAATGGAAATTCCTTTTTGTGCTTCTATGGTTCACAATATGAGCCGGAAAAGATTACTGGTTGAATCAGATTCTATGGTTGATCTCTGAGAGGGTTGAAACAATCTTGATGCAAAGCTCTTCCTTTCTTTTTCTCGAATGCAAATGTGCAAATGATGAATAAAAGAAGCCTTTTATCTTTGCACAAACCCTAATTTCCTATTGCAATAAATACACAACTTAAGTTATTTTGGTTGCCTTGTTCTTCCTTATTCTAAGAGAGATCTTTCTGAATCACTGAGATGCACTTAGAATTATTTTTAGTGAAAATTGACAATGTATCTCCTTTCCTCCAACTATGCTATTTATCTGCAGATCAAGATATTTCAATTTTGAATCATACCAGATCTAACTGTGAAAATCCTACTTTTACCAGATGGCTGTCAAACCGGATCAATCTTGGATGATTAAACTCTTCAAAACTCCATGCAGATCTTTCATATTTTTACCGAGGGTTATTTAGATATTTCTTTGAGAACCCTTTAATCTACAACATTCCATGTGCCAAATTTAGGCACTAATAGACGAGCTGGGGGAATTTATTTTCTTTTGTGACTCACCCTAAGCTAGAGCTCATGTATTTAGTTTTTGGAAGGAATATCAGCACCAGATTCTGGTGCGGATCCATCCCCAACATTTTATGTACTTCTCTTCACCTAAATCTTGTTCATCTCCCTTTTAACTTCATCCACATTCACTTTTCCTTTTCCTTTGTCTTGATTTTGATTATGATGCACCAAACCTTTTTTATCCTAATTCTTACTTCTACAGAATTTGGCAATATGACTGGATCTATTGCAATTGTAGCAAACAACATTTCTTTGCATATGTGACTAATATCCTCTAGATCTACATTGATTAGCCATATGTCCCATTCTATTGCATGTAAAGCATCTACCATTGAATGAATTGTTTATTTGCATATTTCTGCATTCATGAGATTTGTGACCATACTTTTTGCAGTTGAAACACTATCTGGAGAAGGATGAATTAGTTTGATTCATTCTTCTTCTATACTGAGTTGCTTTATGACTGAATTTATTGCAATTGTAGTAGTATACATTGAAGGATAGATATATCTGAGCATTTGGTTGCCTTACTAGAGATCTTCTAGACCTATTCCTTGGATTTCCTAATCTAGAGTTCTTCTAACCAAATCTAGAGCTTTCACCTTTCTCATATCCCTATCCATGCTTGTCAACTACCCTCTTTTGGCTTTCAAGAAGAACTTCAAGTTGAGTAGATCTTATCTTGAATTTCTCTTTGTATTCATTTGTTGTTTGAAGATCCCTTTTAAGAGTGTCTATCTAATTCTAAAGTTGTTCTTCATTATCTCTAGCTTCTTCAAGATTAGATTTCAGATGCCTGATTATTCTATCCATTTTGTGGTAGTCTTCTGACTTCTCCTTGAGAGATTGTTTGAGATTATCTTCAATTTTTCTTTTCTCTTCAATTTCTTGGGTGAATCTCATAACCCCTAATTCCATTTCATGTCTGACCATAATGACCTCTTTTGATAGCTTCTCACATAGCTTGTTTTTCTCATTCAGATCTTCATTAGTATCATTGGCTTCACTTTGGATTGCTAATTGTTGAAGTAGTTCCTTTCTCTTCTTCATAGAGATACTCATTTTTTCTTTTAGTTCATTTATGAAATCATCATCTTGTTTGAGTCTTTCCCTCAAGTTATTGACTTCAGAGTGAGATTGTTCAAGATCGTCTAGGGTAGACTGAAGTTGTTCCCTCATACCATACATATCCATTAAGATTCCTAGATCTTCCTCAAGCTGTTAAGCTCTATTTGGAGGAACTTAGCTCTAATACCAATTGTTGGAAACAAGATAGATAATAAGACAGGGGGTGAATCAGTTATCTTAAATATTTAACTTTCTTTTCTTCTTTAACAATTAGTGTAGCATCAAAACATATAAGCATTCATAATCATGAGATCAGAAAAGAAATCAACACACATAACACAAGGATTTTAACATGGAAAACTCTATTAAGGGAAAAACCACAGGGTGACTAACCTAAGATTGTATTCTTTGTTAAAAGAATAAGTACAAAATGGCACTTGCCAATTAGGGCTCACTGCCTGAGCACACTGCTCACAAGAGGCACACTACCTACAAGAGACTAACTATCTACAAAGTTTATAGAAGGTAACCAGATGTTTGAATTGAAGAGAGGCATCCACATATGCTGAGGTTTAATTCTAGTTAGGCTCAATATATTGATCTACTGCACTTCATTCTTCCTCTACTTTAGTGTTGATGTTCTATCACATACCGGACTTGTATTACTACTTCCACTCTTCTATCTTCCTTTCCTCAGACACTATATCAACACACACACCCTTTCATACTAAAATCCATCTAGTATATATATATCTGCACCAAGGATTTCAACATCTTTCTAGTCAGCAACCAAAATACTTAAGATATTTCCAAGACACTGATATGTCGGCTAAATCCATGCTTAATATGTGATGTGTATCAAGGACATAGACCTGGAAGTCATCAATCATGTCAGCCAACCATGAATGATCCCTCAAAAAGCTTGATCACCATTAGTTTCTCATCTAGATTAAAGTTTGTTGCTCTACCGGTTAGTTCTTTCTTAGTCTACTCTGCCTGTCAGGAACCCAACACTTAAATGCTCATATCTTTTCACTCATTCATCACCGGAGGCTCAATCTCTATAATGTAGTACTCATGGTACTCCTCTTGGCTTGTCCAAGTCTACAACTTGCTGATTTACACCATTTGAGAGATCCAGACCTAATTGTCAGACCTTGGTGCATGCTCTGTCCTTGCTCACTAGACCAAAACACTCTTCAGTCTATCTTCCAGTATAGACATACTATGTGCTGCGAATGTGTGGGATGGACTTTGTTTCCATCAATGACAACACTCATGAAGCCACACAGTGTCTCTTACCAACATTTATCAGGGGAGACATTGGAACCTACCACATTCTACTGCAATTGGGTATTAGGTCTCATAGTTTGGAAGTTAAGTAGACCAAGTTAGGAGCTATGTTATATCCAAGTTTGAGGAGATTTGAGTTATTGAAACAATATTTGGAGACATCAGAGTGAAGAATATATTACTAGACTACATGAAGGATGATTGTAAAAGAAGTCTAGGAGCTTGCACCAGTGATTTGGGAGTGTGCATTAAGAACTAAGATTGTGCCAAGAAAATTTAGGTCCATTAGAGCTTATGTTGAGAACTGTAAGATGATACTTCATTCTAGCACTACTGCAGTTAATTTAGAGTTGACATATGAAAGAAGAACTACATGTTTCATATGGCCTAGAGTTATCTACCACCTTGTAAGCTGACATGGGTAATTTGGGAGACCTGACAATGATATATATAAGCATGACTTGAGATTGTTTCTATGCAATGAAAAGTGAAAGTAAAAAGGATAGAGTAGAGAGTAGAAGAAGAGGATAGAGCAAAGAGTATAGAAAACTAACAGAGGTAAGATATAGGACATGGGAGAATAATGTAGTGCAATGTTATATTTCTATTCGCATAAACTTTTGTAAGCCTTGGTTGCAGCCTAGCAAATGAAGAGCCCTAGAGGCATATGTAATGAGATTTGGAAATTTAGTATAATGAGAAGTGATCTGTTGAAGGTTGGGTTTTTCCCTTTTAGGGTTTTCCCAAAATATATCTTGTGTAATGTGTTTATGAGTATCTCTTATCATTTTTTTTTCATCTGGATGTTTCTATTGCATCTTTGTTATGATCATGATGTTGGGTGTTTAATGTTGCAAGGCTAGATAGTTCTTCATTAGATCCTCCTACCTTGACTGCATCAAGTGGCATTACAACTTATTATGAATCTATTGGGAAGGTAGAATGTGTTAGAAGAAAATGTGAAACCCTAGAGTGTAGTAAGAAGAATCACCGTAGAAGGAAGATCAAAGCTAGAAAGATTCAGGTGATCTTTTCACATTAAGTTGTTTGTATAATTTGTTTCAATGGGGAAGATTGGAAAAAAGGTGAAGAAAGAAATGAAAACCTAATATGCAAGAAGGATATTCTAGAAGAAGAATTGTGTGAATTCAAAAGATCTAACTTAGAATTTATGGAGAGGATAGGAGAACTAGGAGAAGACAAATATGATACTCTTAATTTGTTTGAGTATGTCAAAAGGAGTTTTGAAGAATTGGAAGAAGGATGCAGGTTGTTTGATAAAATTTAAAAGAGAAACATAAATTTGGAGAAGTTGAAAAAGGAAAATAATTTATAAAATAATGAAATATCAGGATTGAAAGAACAACTTAATCAATTATAGTAGTCACTTGTAGCATGCCTGAAGGAAAATGAATAATCTAATATCTAAACCTAAACTTTGTAATGTTTCTTGTGATACTAAGGATTTGTGTGATACCACATAATTTTCTTTAGGCAAGGCAGGTGAGGTTGAAGATAACAATGTAACTGAATCTGCAAGTGCTAGTTATGGTGTTGACAAAGAAAGTTCTCAAAACAATGTTGGTTATAAAATCATGAAAAGAATGGGATATAAAGGAAAAGGATTGGGAAAACATGATAAAGGAATTAGAGACCTTATTGAACCAATAGTGAGACCAAGAAACAAGGGCCTTGGATATATCAAAGGTGAAGGGAATAAGGGTGTTGTCACAAGTTCAAACAAATTAGCTCAAGGAAGGAAAGGTATGTATTGTTCTTATAGTAATAGACATGGATATGAAAATTAAATGTGTTGGGATATATACCCTTGTAAAATATGTGGATTAAGGAATCACTCTGAAAATAGATGTTGGAATAAAATGTGGAGGAAAGAGTCTATGACATATTTTCAAAGATTTAATATTTGTAGTGGTGGACAGATTTTCAAACATGGTACATTTCATACCTTTTAAGAAGACAACTGATGTAGTGCATGTAGCTGACCTATTTTTCAAGGAGATTGAGAGATTGCATGGATTACCTAAGAGTATAATTTCAGACAGAGATACAAGATTTCTTGGATGCTTTTGGAAGACACTTTGGAAGAAGATGAAGACATATTTGAAGTTTAGTTCAGCATTTCATCCACAGATTGATGGATAGATAGAGGTAGTGAATAGGAGTTTGGGAAATCTATTGAGATGTTTGGTTGGAGGGAAGGTAGGAAATTGGGATTTGATTCTTTCACAAGTAGATTTTGCATATAATAATTCAATGAATAGGAATATCAGAAGAACACCATTTCAAATTGTGACAAGAACTAACCCTAGAGGAGTTGCAAAATTGAGAGATATCATTATGGAAGAGAGGAGGAGTGTAGAAGCAGAAGGATTTGTAGGATAGATGGAGACAATACATAATCAGATTAAGAAACATTTGGAGAAAATGAATACTAAGTATAAGAAGCAAGTAGATGAAAAGAGGAGACACAAAGAATTTGTAGTTGGAGATGAAGTGATCGTATATCTGAGAAAGGAGAGATTTCCAGTTGGGACATATCACAAGTTGAAGATGAAGAAGTTTTAACCATATAGGATACTCAAAAATTTTGATTCAGAAAATGCTTATGAAGTAAAGTTATTGGAGACATTGGGTATATCACCTATCTTCAATATTGCAGACATACATCAGTATCATGAAGTAGAGTTCAGTGATAGCATGGAAGAAGACTTGAAAAAGAAGTTACCACAACAAGCACTAGATCAGATGGAGGACATCTTGGATAGTAGAGTTGGACACAGCACTAGAGGAAAGCAATACAAAGAATATCTTGTCATGTGGAAAGGCAGACCGAAAGAATATTCATCATGGATTTCTTAGGCTGAGTTGGACCATCTTGGTTTTCTTTGAGCCTCAACAAAGTGAGGGACTCACTTTTTCAATAACTCTAGATATTTGATGCAGGAGCATCCCTAGTTCAAAAGCAATCTTGCATCAACCAAAAACATTTGCATTTCAATTTGTTTCTTTTCATTTTCTAGTTCAGTTCAGTCAGTAGTAGTTTCTATATTTTGGATTGCATTCTACTGTAGTTGCATTTCAGACCTTGTAGAGATGGACTTAGCATCTAGACACATTCATACACATCATATCCAAATCTTAGATCATTTGGATTAGGTACCAGTAAGATATCACTAGAAAAAGATCAATTATTTTCTCATAACAGAGCATCCTGACAGTCTCAGACAATCAACTAAAGGAGAAGACTTGTGGAGCATTTCACAACTTGCAGAGCTAAATGACACATCATTCAACATTGTTTGGTTTGTGGCTAACCTTCTTTGAGATCTACACACCATTCCATTCATTTGCAGAGGATTTCTACATGATTAGGTTTGACCTATCCATGTACACATATTATGCTCTTCATTGGACTTTGTGATCTTCCTTGGCCGATGTGGAGGAATCTTATGTTCTGGAGGCCTAGGAAAGTAGTATATTACATAGAGATAGTTGATAGCTTGAATTCTTTGTGAAGGAGCTTCAAAGCTAAATCATGTTCATACTCTGTAATAGTGAAATCAGGCATGTGAACCCTAATTGTAAGATCGCATGTTGGTGGCCAATTTGTATTTGAAATCTATGATATACTAAGTGATTGAATCTACATTGGCTTTATATCTTTGAGTTGTTTCCATTGTGTTTACTCTAGCTACATGGCCTAGACAATTCACTTTGTGGACCCTCAAAACCATGGCTGCACCAACATTCAATTTCAATATATGGACATTAGTTAATATCCTGACTGGCTATAATATAATGGTAAAACTTAATGTCAAGATATTAACTTAATGTCTTGACATTCACTAATACCCTGATGACATCATCTAATTTCACCTTAGAGAAATAACAAAGGATGATGACATCACCCAGACATTAAGAATTCATAACATATCAATAAGCTTTAACACTCAAACATTAACTTAATATGTGGACCTTCATTAACATGTTGATGATGTCATAATACACTTGACCAAGAATATCCTTCAGGAGAGTGAGGTCATCGTCACATTGAGACCTAGGGATATTTTGTAAATGCTAATATCTAGATATTTCTTAATATCCACATATCTGTCCCTATGACCAAAATCATGAGTTTTCATGAAGAAATCAAATGGGGCCATGTGGCATGTTGACTTTTCCACTTAGGACAATTCATAATGTCTTGATATTTAATGATCAAAGGTAAAATACCTTTGGATTATAATGACCCGACATTCACCCATGGTCAATGTTGACCAATGTCATAATGATGTCATAGGCATATGCATATTCTAAAAGGTATGCACATTGTTTAAACATCCAAATATTCACTAATATGCGGACCTTGCAATTAATGCCATGAAATGTTAGGCGACCGTTTGAAAATTCAAATCATGAATTGCCACCTATTGCAATCTTAGGGACTGGATGACAATATCCACAAACATATGTAATCTAACATTAATTGTACCCTAAAATAAGGATTTCTAATGCATAAAGCAAGAATTTGAGGTCATTTTACATTCACAAAGCATTCAAAGAGAGAAATTGTAGAGAACTAGAGCTTTTACAGCTGCCATTACAGTGATCTGCAATTACAACAGAATAGTGTGCACATTGAATGGTGAATGTGTTGAGTGTCAAGAACACTAAGAGGGGGGGTGAATCAGTGTTCTAGAAATCTTTTCATGTACTTTTATTTTTAACCATTTCTAAAGATTAATTAAATAGAAGCATAATATGCAAATGAACAGCAACCACAAAAGCATGACACATTAACACCAAGATTTTACGTGGAGAACCCAAAGAGGCAAAAACCATGGAGAGGATTAACTCTCAAGTATATATTACAATCTTTACAAATAATGATGTTTAGGCTTGGTCACTCCATGGGCCTGGAACATGCTGGCTCACTGCCATGAAGTACAACTAGGTCTAGCAGGCTCACTGCCTCAACCCTAAACCTAGCAAGATTACAATAAGGGTTGTTAAACCCTTAGGGCTCTTAAAACCTAATGGAGGCTCACTTCCTTGATGAAGAAAGCTCACTACCAAGTACAAAGAAAATTGCACATGAAAACTAAATACTGCAAAAGCATCTATCACTATGACTGGGTGCAGTCATCTAGCAACTGAATTCTGAATCCCATGTCTTCATCATTGCTAATCTTCTAACTCTACTCTACTACTCACTTACTCAAATCAATCACACACACATCATACACCTCACAATGGAAACTCATTTCCTATATATATCTGCATCATGATTTGATCCACAATCAGGTCAGCATCCAAGAAATGAAACATGTACATAGAAAGATGTGGCTTGTCAGCTTAATCCAATGCACTATATATTATGCAGACCCAAATATTTTCCCAAACATGTTCATATAGGTCATATCTAATAATTCAATCACTTAGATAGATACTTCAAATATTATCTCTTCTCCTCTCAATGATTTATCATACTAGTCAGCCTGTTCCTTAAGAGCATGCTTAACAGGTCCATCTGCTGACTTACAACTTTTACTGCAGATCTCAAAACACCTTGAAAATCATATCAAGGACTCTTCATACATTCCCAAACTTACCCTGAGAACCATGATGCATGATATCATCTTGCGGAGAAATGTGGATCATCCAAACTCAAACTCTGTCTCTGTCAAACTCTGTCAAACACTATGTCGATACTTACCATCTTGCAACTATCATTTTAGTGGACTCTAGATCTCCCAACTCTGGAATTAGACACTTCATATAAGTGTTTAAAACAACTCAAAATTGCATAACAAAATACTTATCTGCAGAGGATTGCGGACCACTGCACTATACCCTGTTCACTGTTCCTGCTATACCTTTGCTTACTCGAACTTAGACATTTCTTCAAGGTGACTTCTAGAGGAAGTCAAGACTTAATCTCTAAAGAATAACACTATTAAATAGATGAGAACATTATACCTAAACCACATTACCAGATAATCATCTGCGGAAACATACTATCCAACTTAATGTCCTCTATTCTATGCACATCCATGCTTAGTCATTTCTTCCAACCAAACCTATTAGCCAGACCTAAAATCTAATGTGGTTTTCCTAAGATGTGTCTCTCTGACATGCTGATGAGATCCCTAAGCCTTTTTTCCATCGATGACAACATACAATTTTATACTGAAGCAGTGTCTCTTGCCAACAATCTCCCCCTTTGGCATTGATGGCAACACTTAGTGAAAAATGCTTGATTGCTCCCCCTTACTATATACATTTTGTTTTCCTACTCCCCTTGAGATGTTTATCCCATTTTTCACTGATCTTCTTCTCCCTCTTTGACATCAATGGAAAAGGGTATGATCCAAAACCAAAAATTTATCAAAACTTTAAAAATTTATGTACTCTACCACATATTTACGAGTACAATCTTCAACTTAATTTTACATGTCCTGAAAGATGTCATTGAAAATGTTCTTTACTTGATCCCATTCACTAGCCTATATTTTCTTGGCATTATCTAAAATTTGAATATCACTACTGATTAGAAAAACTATAGCTTTTGCCTTTTGTAAATCTGACAATGAGGCAGTCTATCTAGTAAGTTGTGCTTCAGCCACAAGCTTAGTCATTGAATCCAGTTTGGGACTGATCAGTCTTCTCAATTGTCCCATTCTACTCTTTATTTGATACTTTTGATTTATTAAATTATTCAAGTCATTGTGGATGTTAATTAGTTGAGCTTCCTTGTTGCTAGTTGATTCATGTACCAGATCAAAATTTTGAGAAATATCCATCATTTTTTCTTCCAATTCCTTGATCTTTTCATCAGTCTTCTTTGTAACTTCCAGCCATGATAGATAAAATTTATATACATCACTAGCTTCTACAATAGCACTCTAAATATTATGTACTCCATTTTCTAGTAGAGCCTTCTCATAGATTATCAACTTTGTCAACTCATCAAGCCTTTTCTCATTAAAATCTTATCTAACTTTTGTTTCAACAGATTTTTCAAGAGGTTCAAACTGTGTACTTATAGAATGAATTAGTCCCTTGAGTTCACAGGTGGAAAATAGAGAGGTATCTTTCAGGTAAGATGGCACCAATTTTTCCAAAATGTTGGATGCATCATTTATGAGTTCACTATCCTCAATGTGGGACTCCAAAATCTCTTTTCTTGCTTTATCTTGGACAACTGAATCCAACTTGAATATTTGAGTGGGAGACATTGTGTTTAGGTTTATTAGACCTTGGATTGATTCAGGCTCATCAAGATCTAATTCTTCTTTTTCCAAAAGCTCTTTTACTGTCTCTATAATGTCTCTTGCTACTTCTTTAGACACTTCTTCTTCTTGGCTTTGCTCTAGACAATCTAATTCCATATCCCTATTGGCATCCTCTTCTTGTTTAGGTGGAAGATTTTTCACTATCAATTCTTCCTCAGTCTTTTCCTTGTTGGTAACATCCTCAGAATGTTGTGCTAGTGAGATTCTAATTGGAGAGTCATTAGTAGGTGCCTCTTTCTCCTCAGACACTTTACCATCTATACCTATTTCTTGACCCAAGTTTATTTCTGGAATAGATGAATTATCATTAACATAATTTTCTTCATTGACACTTGTAGTGGGAAGATTGTGTTGCTTCAGAGCTTTCAAGATAATCTCTTTTGTTTCTTTCTCCACTTTATCAATTTCGCCCATCATTAACAAGTTCATCCTTGTTTTAGTTCTAAACTGATCCTTGGTCTCCTTGAAGATCAGGTCTTCCTCTTCTAGAGTGATTTTTGGAGATAATCTAGTCAGCACATGTTTTCTCAGCTCAATATCCTTATCTCTAGTAGTCTCCTTTCTGATGTTGAGAATATTTGCTAGGCTTTTTAGAATTTTAGATATGATCTCAATGAGGGCTCTATTGAAAATGTTTAGATATTTCACAGTGGCTTCTTCCAAACTTCTTTTATCAACATCACTATATCCATCATAGTACTCAATCATGGGTTTTAAATTCCCATCCATGGTGACAACTTTTATTACATCTGCAAGTGGTAGAGGCTTTTCCTTTTTCTATTTTTTGCTAGATTTATCCTTTTTAGAGGGGCTTTCTTTACTACTTCTGGAGGCTTTGATAGCCTCAACTTTCATCTTCTTGACCTCTTTATCTAACTCTATTTCTTCATCAACCCTTTCACCTACACTAACATATAGTCTTCTTCCCTTCATCCTTTTTCTCTTCATAGCTTTGACAGGGAATTCTTTTGATAGTTTCTCTAGGTTTATTGAAGCTATGGTGCCAGAGAAAGTGGCAAAGCTCCTAGTAGTCCTCTAAACTTTTTCTAGTTTGTCCTACTTTGACTGAGATTCCTCCAGAATCTATACTGGCTCATCCTTTTTCTTCTCTTCTGCTAATTTCTCTGCTTTTTCCCTTACCTCTTTCAGTTGTTCTTTGGTGATGTCATATCTTGCAGTAATCTCTTCCACCTCTTTTCTAACTTTTCTAGTTGATTCAAGTTTTCTAAATTCAACATGAAGTTTCATGGATAGCTCTTCATAAGTTCCAAATCTTTCTTCCCTATTGTCCTTAGGTTTGCTCAGCATGTGTTGAGCATAGATCTTTATGTTTTGCCCATATACTTCATAGCCCATCAACATTGCCTAGACAATCCTAGGATCATCATCTTCCATTAGGCATTGATCTTTTGTAACCATGAAACAGATGGTATCCTTGTACTTATCAACAATTTTTCTTGGAATTCTTTCTCTAGACTGCATCATGCTTTGGAAATTTTTGAAGTACCCCCATAGGGTTGTATTTTGCTCATTAACACTTCCAATGCTATTTAGATGGTTTCTAATTTGAACATCTATTGGTTTATTGCTTGGCCAGATCAAATTCTTCATGTTTGGTAGCTCAATCATGAACTAAAAGAATAAACAAATGACCAACATACCATATTTGAAGGGGTAATTCTTTCTCTCCTTTGTCTTTCTTAAATTTTCCATTAATTGATTTAGTAGCAGCTCACATAAGTCATAATCAACATTCTCCTTTATCATTTGAAAGGTAGTTTAGATTGTTGTCTCTGAAACAGAGTTCTCCTGATTGGAGAAATAGATCTTGTAACCCAAAACCATTGAGGAAAATCTCACATCATGATCTATGATATCACTGATGGTTAGTGCCCTCCTATCAAACTTTTCTCTAGTGGCCTCTGTAATAGTTTGATTCTTCAAAGCCTTAAGTAAGGGCACACCTCTGGTGGAACTTAATCCTATCACTGCCCTAATTACTTCCTTAGTGATTTTGAAGGGCTTCCCTAACCACATGAATTCATCGTGAATTTGGCTCAGAACATATCTTACCCATTCGTCCTCCACAAATGTAGGGAAATCCACATATTGAATAAATTTCTTTTCTTTTAGGTTTTTGTATTCTTCCTTGAGGTCAAAATAGTCATCAGTTAGATGTTTGAGATATAAATCTGATAGGTAAATGTCAATGTGTTCCTCTAGGGCAACATGAATATATGCCCTAACATCCTCAACATACAGAACTCCGTAAGGTATACCCGATAATGCACCCATTGGATCAACTTCAATTTCTTTGTGGGAATGTTTCTTGAATTTGGGTCGAGGATGCTCAATAATATCTATAACTTGTAGAGTCACCATAGAAAATATTCAATAGACTAACAATGGGGGTTTCTATGGTAAATACTCTGATACATCAAATTTGGGGTTTCCTCATCTGAATCATTTAGAGTTCTTTGAATCTCTGTTGCACCTTGAAATCTTTCTTTAATCTCTCTTTGACATCTTGAAACTTGAATGTAAAGTAAATCAGAAGTCAAATGACTTGCCTTTTATCCTCCACACTTGACCTAATCATTATTAAATGCTCACTCTCAAAAAGTTGTCAAAACCCTTCATTGTAGAACACAGTTGATTAGGATTTCTCCACAATATGCCACATTGACCCTTTTTCTTCCAATTTTTCTTCTAGGAGCTGTGTCACATCATATTTTATCATAGGCCTTCATGCCAGATTCTGGAACCCACTTTCTGATTGGGGAATTTGGATTTTCAACATTGTTCCCCTTGAGCCAGAGCCTCCAATTTACCTCCCGTAGGAAGTATCTGCATTAGATTCTAGTACGGATCTATCCTCTTCTTTAATTACTTCTTTCTTGATCCATACCTTGTCCATTTCCTTTTTGGTTTCAACTAGATCAACTTTCTCTTTTCCCTTATCATTTCTCTGTTCTATTTTCCTTTCTTCAGAATAGTAATTTCTCTTCACATTCTTGCTTCTACAAAATCTTGCAATGTGTCCAAATTTGTTGCAATTGAAGCACACAACATTCTTTTGACCTTGATTCTTTATATTGATTGGATTTAATCTACATTGATTAGCCATATGTCCAGATCTATTGCATGCAAAACACTTTCCATTGAATGGTTGATTGTTCCTTATATTTTGAAAAACATCTCTTACCAAACTTATGCATTCATTTGATCCATGTCCTAATTTATAGCATGCATTGTACCTAATAGAATTCTAACTCACTTTACTTCTGCACACAACTGCTCTATGACCAATTTTATTGCAATTGAAACACTAACCAGAGAATGATGGAACCTTCTGATTTATTCTTCTCCTACAGTAAGTAGCCTTATGACCAAACTTATTACATGAATTACAATAACCATTGAAAGTTGGGTACCTTTGAGAATTTGGTTGTCTGACTAGAGGTCTTCTAGGTCTTCTTCTCTAATTTCTAAACTAGTTTCCTCTATTTTTCTTTAATTTATTGTTTTCTTGACTAGATTTTGAACTTTCCCTTTTCTGAAATCCCAATCCTTTCTTATCATTAGGACTCTTTTGACAGGCAATCATTTCATCAAGCTTTGCAGTACTTATCTTGAACTTTTCTTCATAGCTCTTGGTTTTTTCAAGGTTTGCTTTTAGACTCATAATTTCTTTTTCAAATTTGGCACAATCTTCTAATTTGCTTTTCATCAAAAAATTTAGGTCTTCTTTTGCTTTTGTTCTTTCTATAACTTCTATTTCCAAACCATTTAGGGCTTCATTTGCTGATATCAATTGATCACTAACTTCTTTGTATTTATCTTTGAATTTATTGACTTGTTATTTTAACTTTGAGATACATTCATCAGCATGTTGCAGGTTATCCTTTAGATACCTAACTTCTGCTTCTAATTCCTTGTTGGTTTCATAATTTTCTAATCTTCTTGCTGCCATGATTACACTATCCTAGATCTTCCTTAAGATGTTAGACTTTTTCCAAGGAACCTTGCTCTGATACCAATTGTTGAGTGTCAAGAACACTGAGAGGGGGGGTGAATCAGTGTTCCATAAATATTTTCATCCACTTTTATTTTTAACCATTTCTAAAGATTAATTAAATAGAAGCATAATATGCAAATGAATAGAAACCACAAAAGCATGACACATAACACGAAGATTTTGCGTGGAAAACCCAAAGAGGGAAAAACCATGAAGAGAATTAACTCTCAAGTATATATTGCAATCTTTACAAATAATGATGTTCAAGCTTGGTCACTCCATGGGCCTGGAACATGTTGGCTCACTACCATGAAGTACAACTAGGTCTAGCAAGCTCACTACCTCAACCCTAAATCTAGCAAGATTACAATAAGGGCTATTAAACCCTAATGGAGGTTCACTGCCAGGCTCACTACCTTGATGAAGAAATCTCACTGCCAAGTACAAAGCAAATTGCACATGAAAATTGAATACTACAAAAGCAGCTGTCACTATGCCTGGGTGAAGTCATCTAGCAACTAAATTCTAAATCCCAAGTCTTCATTACTGTTGGTCTTCTAACTCTACTCTGCTACTTGCATACTTGCATCAATCACACACACATCACATGCCTCACAACTAAAACTCATCACCTTTATATATCCACATCATGATTTGGTCCTCAATCAGGTCGGCATCTAGGAAATGAAACATGTACATTGAAAGATGTGGCTTGTTGGCTTAATCCAATGCACTATATATTATGCAAACCCAAATATTTTCCCAAATGTGTTCATATAGGTTGGATCTAATCATTCAATCACTTCGATAGATCCTTCAAATATTATCTCTTGTTTGCACAATGATTTATCATACTGGTCAGCCTGTTCCTTAAGAGCATGCTTAACATATTCATCTGCTCACTTATAACTTTTACTATGGATCTCAAAACACCTCCAAAATCAATATCAAGGACTCTTCATAAATTCCCAAACTTACCCTCAGAACCACAAGGAATGATATCATCTTGCGGAGAAATGCGGACCATCAGAACTCAAACTCTGTCAAACACTATGTTGATGCTTAACAGCTTACAACTATCTTTCTAGTGGACTTTAGATCTCCCAAATCTGGAATTAGACACTTAATATAAGTGTTTACAGCACCTCAAAACCACATAATAAAATACTTATCTACAAAGGAATGTGAACCACTGTATTAGACCCTATTCATTGTTCCTACTATACCTTTACTTACCTAGACTTAGATATTTCTTCAAGGTGACTTCCAGAGGAAGTCAAGACTTAATCTCTGAAGCATAACACTATCAAACAATTGAGAACATTATACCTAAACTACATTACCAGATCATCATATGTGGAGGCATACTATCCAACTTACTATCGTCTACTCTGTCCACATCCATGGTTAGTAATTTCTTCCAACAAGACCTGTCAGTTGGACCTAAACTCTAATGTTGTTTTCCTAAGATGTGTCTCTCTAACATGCTGATGAGATCCTTGAGCCTTGTTTCCATCAATGACAACATACAAGTTTATACCGACACAGTGTCTCTTGCCAACAGAATGGTAAAGGATGAGTAAATAGTGAATCTGCATATCCTAACATCAATTAATTTGATTTAAGCATACAAATCAGGTATGTAGCGATTAAAACCCTATTTTTTCATTTTTGCATAGTAAAAGCTAAATGGCATTCACTTAGGGTAAATCTAGATGAAGATGCACATGTTCATGATATTTATGTATTGAGTGTCATGATACTTAGGAATTAAATGGTTAAACTTAGAAACTACAGAATAGGTTAAGATATGTATATTCGCCATTGCAGGACATAATGGAAGTTTGCAAAAACTGATGTGAGATAGAGTTCATTTCTCCCATGTACCCATAGCCCAGTGGATCTAGTTTTAGATTTGGGAAAATTGGAGATACCCATGCCAAGAATACTAGTCTAGAAGCATGGATAGCCAAATCAGAGAAGGGTGGAGGAAACCCTATGCTTATCAATATCTACAACTCAAGGATGTGGCATGTCGGTAGATTTCCATACACAAAAGAGGTAATTGAACTAGTGGAAACCTATGTTGACAATTATAATATAAATACTAGAAGGGTGGAAAAGCATGGGAGAGTATATGTAGACTTTACAATTGTAGGAATTATAGCCACTCTCAATTTGCCTACAAGTCCCAATTTATGCAAGATAAACCTTGAGGACTTAGAAAAACTATACAAGGGCATCTATGTAGATTGCAAGAAGATAATGTTCTCAACTTGGAGAGCTCAAGACAACATGTATAAAGTAGCAGCAAAACTTCCTATTAATTTATACAAATTTGATTTCTCTCTGAAGGTATAGTCCATAATGGTCATGTTAAGCTAGATGAGAGGAAGGTTGTATGCAGGGAATTTTGAGTTGTGGATGTATAGGCTCATAAGGATGATTGAGACCACCAACACATAGGTTCAGTGGGATTCACTCATCAGTGATAGCTTGGATTCAAGAATGAAAAGGCTTGGTGGTAAGGCCAAGTTGTTCCACATGTCTTCATATGTGGTTTATGCTTGTGTAGCCAAAGGAACTTTTGATGGCTTGCAAATAGTAGGCTAAGTTGGAAAGAACCCAGACGAAGTGAACATATGGGGTCATTACCCACCACTAGAGAGGAAGTCATCCCTCCAAAATTACAAAAGAGTTAATGATTATTTTGTGATGCACCTAGTCCACCTCATGGAAGATCACAAAGCCAAGAGGATAAGCATTAAGGATCAAGAGGTGGTAGTAAAAGAATGGAAATTGGTTCATCCAATTCCCAACCTTCACATTTATCAAAATGGAGGGATTTAGTGGGAAACCCCTGATATTACTGAAGTATGCTATAGATAAGTTCAACCTCATGGAGATGACTAGACAAATAGTGCCATCATATGAGGCATTTGCCAAGAAAATCAAGAAGCTAAATATCATCTTTTCCACATATATTGGATGGTATATGTGCCCAGATATTGAATCAGCAAAGGAAGCAAAGGGAGGTTTACAAATGCTACACTTACAGTCATTTCCACTGGCTAGACAATATAATCCCTACAAGAGAATGGAGAAACATATATACAAGAAGCCTATATATTAGGTACACTTGGAGGATTATTGGGCAGATTGCCTAGATGATGTAGAGGTAAGGAAGAGGAGTTATCAAAGGTTAACATTGAAGAAAATCCATACTTTGGATTGCATTCCTATGCCTCCACAGTTACATTAGGATGATGGGACAATAATTTTAAAAGAGTATGAAAGTAAAAAGATATATAATGAAACTATCTCCCCGCTAGATTGGAGCCAGCCAGAGGTGACATTCCTAGACATGATAACACAAAGGGTCATGATATTGACCAAGGCATGGGTAGATTAGGAGGTTACTACTCTAAAGGCCAAGGGAGTGGCCATTACCATAGATAAGAAAAGGAAGAGACAAGAAGTGTCTGAAGAAGAATATGATGACTTCTTGAGTGATAAAAGACAAAATCTAGAGGCTAATCAAGCCAAGGCAGCATCCTCAAAAGGAGTTAAGAGAAGCATAGAAACTAGTATCTAGATATTTCCAAGGCCATCTCCTAAGACAATAAAAGGCCCAGTGTCTACTGTTATAACATCTAAAATGTCTATGGAATAGCCTATGTCGACTGAGGAACCAGGTATTAGTTATCAAGACTTAGAGGACGAGGAGGATGAAGTGTCTCTAGTCAAGAGAAAGAAAACTAAAGATATAATGGAAAGGCCTAATGTCCCAAGACAAAAGAGAGGACAAGCACCCACAATGAGGGGGTCCACAAGAAAATTACCAGTTATCATGTTGATAGGACAAGGGGGTGAGGGACTTTCCAAGATGGAGATAGTACATCAAAGTTTATAGCATGATGTCCCCATCCTGACCATTGTGAAATTTAAGACAAAGTTGACTAAGGAAGCCAGGGAAAAGAAAAAGAAGAAGGTAAATGACCCATCTCTACCCCTAGATGAAACAATAGATCTCACAAATGATAAGGTAACTAAAGATGTGGCATCAAGTCCTATGGAAGCTTTAGTCAGAAATACTACAATGACACCCCAAAATACACCTAAAATGCAATAGACCACTAGAAATGAAGAAGAAGTAGAAGATCTGGAGGTGGTAGCAGAGAACCTTGGTTTGGAGGGGTTAATTGGAAAGGTCACAAGACTAGCTACAATTGACTTAACATATGATGAGCCTAAAGATGAAGAAAAGGATGAAAACATGGAGCAGATGGAAATTGAAGATAATTCTTCCATGGATATAGAGGTACACACTAAAGTACCTACTTAGTAAAATGTCCAAGATACTAATGAGGGACATGCTGAGGGTAAAGATAAAGATATAGAAGTGCCAATATCTAACCAAAAAGGTCCATTGAATAAAGAGGATGAAAACAAAGAAGAGGAGATGGTAGGTGATGGTGACCAAGAATTTCATCAGGATATGCAAGATCCTAGTCATCAAGGACCCAATGTAAATAGTCCTCCACCTCAGGATGAACAACAATTGCGAGATCAAAATTCACTGAAACTTCAAGATGTGCCTATTGATATAAATAAGTAGGATGAAGATGTTTGGAAGGAGGTGCCAATAGATGAAGAGCCTGATAAAGATAAATTTAAAGATTAGGATATGACATCTAAGGATGCTACACAATATAATGATCAATAGCAGTTAGATAAAGAGGTTCCTACTAATGAGGAGCAACAACAACAAAATATGAAGGAAGACAATCCAAAGGAACATAATGCGGAAGTACATGATGCTCATATTGAGAAGATAGACCAATTAGGGTCCAAACCTAGAGTGTCACATTGGCTCAAGCATGAGGTAAATTAGCCTTAGATTATTTATTCTTCCAATTTTGACATTTCTTCATTGTTTTTGGTAGAAGTAGCCAAACCAAAGAGAAGAGCTAGAGCTACTACAGTAATAAAGAGAGACCCCATAACAGGGAAGAGAACAACTCAGGTAGTTATACCTATTGCAGATAAGGTAAAAAGGGAAATAGGGGCTGATGAGTTTCGAATCACCACAGTAGACCTAGGCTTTGCAACTGCAGAGTAGGAAGGTCAAGAGGCTAAGGAGAGAATAGATACCTTGTTTACTAGGATAGCCAAAGACAAAGGCTAAGAATAAGGAGTACAAAGAGCAAATTGCTCAAATGCAGACATTTGTTAAAGGGTTGGTGGCACCAACAAATATGTCTATATCCTCTTCTACTTCATTAACATTGGTATCAAAGAAAGAGATAGATACATTGGATGTGCAGAAGCATCATGCACAAATAATGGACAGTTGGTTCACCAAGTTTCTAGTTGATGGTGAATAGATAACAAAGATTTCATTATCCAATTAGGACTTACTGAGTAACCTAAAGGGTAAGGATGACAAAGTGAAGAAGGATGTTAGCCAAAGATTGATAAAAAGTGATAAATATTTAGCCATACTCAAACAAATGAGGAAAATAGATACTAATATCCTCATGAAAAAGAATGTCTTAACACCTTAGACATTGACCCAAGTGGATAATTAGTGTTAGGATGTATAATTTGAGGTGGACATCCTGAAGAGATGTAATGCTAAGGCTGTTGATGTCAGTGTCAAGATACATGACCTCCTAGTAGAGGAGATAGAGATTGTGAAAGCCCTTGAGGATGAAGTGGAAGGAAAATTAGAAAATTAGGATGAGGATTTTGCTGCTAAGTCATTTAGGGATAATTTTAAACTTGTAGCGGAAGATCCTATCAAACACTTTTTTGAGGATAACATTGATATGGCTATGAGCATGAAAGTCAAAATAGAGAAATACAAGGAAGAGCTGGATAGCCATACCAACTAGTGAATATCTCTGCAAGAATAGTTAAAGGTGTAGGAATATGTAGCTAAGAAGGCTAAAGTGTTGGATGGAGCAAAAATGGATAAATACATTCAAACATATGAGCTCATCCAAGGAACTAGATGTAGAGTGACAAAAGAGGAGTCGTCCATGGATGAGGAATAGGATAGACATGCAGAATGAAGGGGTCATTTTAACCAAGTCAGTGACTTCAAAATATTCTAGATGCCAGTTGTGACTCACCAGATTGATTCCCAACTAGAAATCATGTGCCACATGTAATCTTGACTATTGAATCTTTTGGAGTCATCCTGATCATTGGATTAGTTGTAACTGCATCCTCTCCTTGTTCTATAAAAGGAGGTGGATTGTCATTTTATAGATTATTAGAAGCTTAGTTGAGACTGAATTGTTGAGTTTCATGATTCTATACTTGTATTCTCTTGCATATTTGAATGAAAATGAAGATTGTTGATTACAAATTATCATACATCTTGTGTAATATGTGAATGACCTCTAGATGAGTAACTTTGGATTGTTTCACTCTCTTGAGGTGCATCTGCAAAGTGCATATTGTTTTCATTCATTACCTTTGAAGATTCACATCGATCATATGTAGTTGTGGAGTGTCCAAGTGAAATATGGTTAAATTATATTCACTTTCATGAAAGTATCTAGAATACATGTGGATCAGTGAACAAACTTCACTTAATTTCATTGAATTGTAGAATTTCATTTCAATTTCTTTAAATTTCATTAAATCATCATCATCAAAATCCAAAATACTGAAAATGATAACTAGAACACCATAGAATAGGTTGACATCCACAAATACATGAATATCATATGCATATTTGAATAAATCGCATGTAAAATTGAAAATATCATGCAAATAATCATAAATAATGATAAAAATCATAGAAATATCTACTTGTAGGCACGTTATTTAGAATAATTTGAAGTGCAAAAGCAAAATCAAGTATAGATTAGTTCAAAATTGAGTAAACTAGAGATAGTTTCAGAAGAACTAATCAAAGTTAACAAAATAATCACAATCAATCCTAATCAGAGTGATAATCAGAAGAATTGATCAAACTTAACATAAATATCTACATAATCTAGTTGGATATTGTAAGATTTAACATCAGTTTGTTAAGATTCACACATAACAGGTGAAACAGAGCAAATATCTACATATCTAGAGACAAATTACTTCAAATTCATGTGTAAGGCCCCAACATGGAATACAACAATTCACATCAAACTAACTGAGAGATTATCAGAAGATTATGTTTTGATCTACTGGGACTTTGTATTATCAATTCATTCTAAATTGATCATATTCTTTAAGAAGATAAAGGTTTGATTTGTAAATTTTTATCATTGTTAATATGACTAAGAATCATATCAATAGGAGTTAAAGTAAGTAAATGTGAAAGGATTGTGTTTGAATAAGTTAAAGTTTTTTATACAACTGATTCACCCCCCCTCTTAGTTGTCTTGTGCCTTTCAACACTAGAGACTCCAATTTTCTCATCAAGACTAGGGTCCACATTGAATTTTCTATGCATTATGATGTTTTTCAATATTTACATGTTACTTTGCATACTAAACATATTTTCTAGGAGTGTATGATAGAAGCTCCACCTAGAGATTGATAAGAGATTTCATTTCAAGCATTTTTTGTGAAAGAGTATATGGATGATTGGTTTTTAAGAAATCATGTTTGGATGCAATATGTGATAGTAGTTGTGGTTTGTAATTGTAATGTCAGAAAATGTCCCCTTGGGGGCTTTTCCATCCTAAGGTTTAGGTCCCCGGTCCTTAGTATGCATTTAGGACATCTTAGTTCATATTTTGGCTCCTAATGAAATGAGACCTAGGTTCCATGGCAAATTGGACCTAAGTGGACAGCTTGAGTTATAACCTACCCAAAATAGGGGGAGGACTTAGGCACCCACACCCTAGTCCTGCCCTATTTTGGGGCAGCCCTAATTTTTGGGTGTCAGTTTATAACCGTTATTTGGTCCTTTTGCCAACAAGGTAAGTTTTACTTTTTAAAATCCTGGTAGGAGTGCTTGTAGTTGCATATTGATGCAGAGTACTCAGTGGAAGCGTTCAAATTGATCAACAAACTGATTGGTGAGATGTGGCTTATGTCTTGGCGACCAAACCTTGTCGACCAAACATATCCTGTCAGTCACCTTGCAACTCCTCTGACTGATCTACCAACTCTCCCCAACAGTCAACTCTGCTTAGCCTTTGGTGAGACTTCCTCTATCAGAAGCGTCTCCAAACCTCCTGCTCATACCCAATGGTCGTTAGCTTTCCACTAGCCTTAACCTTAGTGGTTAGTCGTGACTTTGTTGGTCAGACTTCAATTATCAGCAACCACTTATAACATTTGGCTGATGTGCTGATATGCCATTACAACCTGATATGTCGATGTGTTATGTTGCCTTCAGCAGGACCTTATTTGTCAGCAAGTTCCTTGAATGTTCTCTCGACATGCTGATATACCAACTTAGTATATGCAAGACATGACTTGCTATTGCTAGTGGACAAATGTTTCTTTACCCTGTTTTCACCATTGCAACTGGTCACCTTTTGTATCCAACCCAATGTACATTCTCAATATACATTTGTGATATGCATTCGCAATGTACATTCAGTGAAACAAAATGAACCTTACGTCGATGTCAGTTTCTTCGTTCTTCACCAATACACCTTGATTGGTCTAACTTTCAAAAGCTTCTCTGAGGGCTATTTCATGCTAATGACACTTTGGTTACTCTGCGACTATGAAAACATCAAACACATATATAGAAACTAAAACTCAATAGAACGGAGGGGGTTCAACAATCTTCTACAACCACTTGATCACTCGTCAATTTGGCCACTCCACAATAGCACTTCTCCTATTGTTCAATGACTAGTCACATAGAGATGCCTAGTTGACTTGTGCCAAACTCCTTGGATCCTTGGGTGTCTGATCTAGAACCATAGAAAACACAAAATACACACTGCATTCCTCCATCAAAATGAACATGAGAATCTTACTTTCAGTAGACAAAGGAATAACAGTCCATTTGTTCACCAAAACCCTAGTTTCTAGGTTTTCAGAACAGTCTCTACAAAAAGAACAAAAACTCACAAACTACAACTGATGAAGGGGGTAAATCATAAAACACACAATAACATAAATTGCACACAGAAAATAGAATGATATTTTATTAATATGGGCAAAACATTACATTACAGAAGCTCAAATATAATTAGAGGATGAATCCCCTACAGGCTGCAACACATTACAGCTCCCTCTCTCAAGACTCTGGAATCATCATCCTTCTGTAATTCCCAAATCAACTAGGGTTTCTAATTTCCCCCACCTTTCTTTGACTCCACACTTTCCCCCTTAACTCTACTAACCTAAGGGTTCCCAAAAATGGTTATATATAGCCCATTTTGGTGACCACCAGCTTAATTTCAGAATTTGCATCTCCCTCCAAAAATAGGTCAACTTCGCGGGGCCATAACTTTCGATCTGACCTTTGGATTTTTAATTATAATACCTTTTCAGAAAGCTCATGAAAAGATGATGGAGCGCAAGCAGTATCAATAGGTAGATTGCTTGGGTTTCCCACTAAATTTCGGGCCCATCCAGAGCCTCTAAGTGCCTCAGATTTGACATTGAATATTTCAATAGGATTTTTGGAATTTGAAATTTTAATATCTCACAAATGACAAATGATATTGAAGTGATTTCTTCACCATTAGCTTCAATTCACCATTGTAGAGGTCTGTGTAAGATTTTGTATCCAACCATACATAAATGCAAACTTACTAAAAATAGTAACCCTACCAAATTTAGCCCTTACTGAAAAGAAACTACACATTTTTTATTTTTTTAGTTGATGCAAGATTGCTCTTACACCCCAGATGCTCCTGCATCAGACACCCAAGGTAATTTGAAAAGTCACCCTGTCACTTCTCATGAGTTAGAGGGAAACCAAAATGGTTAACCTTAGTCTCAGATAACCAGGATGAATCTTCAACAGGCCTTCCTTTCCATTTCACCAAGTATTATGTATACTACCTATTTCTTGTACTCTTACCCACACGGCTATCCAAAATGCCCTCTATCTCCTCCTTCTCTGAAGTAGACGCTGGAATGTCCCACTATGTTCCTTTATCAAGTTCATCATCATGATACTCTGTTAGATCTGAAATGTTGAACACTGGTGAAATATTGATGTCATCAGGTAACTCTACCTCAAATGCATTTCCTAAATCGTGCTTCTTCAGGATTCTACATGGTCCAAATTTCCTCATCTTCAGATTATTATATGTACCAACTAGAAATCTTTCTTTTTTCAAGTGAACCATGACATCATCACCCTCCTGAAACTCCTTATGTCTCCTCTTCTGATCTACCTTAGCCTTATACTAACAATTCATCTTATGGATATGCTTTCTTACCTCTTCGTACAAATTATTCATGTGCTTAGCAAAATTTTCAGCTTCGCCACTACTCTTCTCCCCCTTATCCATCCTCCTCAATTTGGAAGCAGTTCTTGGGCTACTCCCATACACAATCTGGAATGGAGATTTACCTATGCTCCTATTGATAGAATTGTTGTAAGCAAATTCTGCCTGCAGTAAAATCAAATCCCATCCCTTGGGCCTATCTCCTACTAAGCATCATAGCAGGTTACCCAAACTCCTATTCACCACTTTTGTCTATCCATCAGTTTGTGGATGGTGTACAGAACTGAGCTTTAAATCTATCTTCAACTTCTTCCACAATGTCCTCTAGAAATAACTAACAAACTTGGTATCTCGATCTAAAACTATACTCTTAGGTAGACCATGTAGTCTCACCACCTCCCGGTCATGCCCACATTTTCCATGCAGTCACAACATGCATCACACGTGTCATGTCCACATCTGTCATGTGGTCATGACATGAAATATAAAAAATTTTCCCACACTTCCCTAGAAACCCCCTCGCACGCGTAAGCATGCTCGGTGGTGTACGCTCAAGGTGAAAACACTACAGTTGTCGGCAGGGTACTAAGTACAATTGTGTTCACCCAGATGCAAGAAGGCCAACAAGGGGGTCTCCATGATGTAGTTAATGTTGCTACAAGGTTTGTAATTTCAAGGTTTCTAACCCTAAATCTCTGAGGATTCTGGCAGAATAATGCATTACAGCGTGAGTGGGAATTATTAAACACTACACTTATTACGAGGTTCCCTGATAGTTTAACAACTTTCCATGACTCCCTTTTCATAATGGATTTACACTTGATCTCCCTATTGGGTCATTTTTCAACAAAACACGATCATCTATCTCTTTTCTCATTTCCTGAAATTTAATATTACTTTCTCCTCCTTCGGACTTAGCATTTCCAACAAGGCCATTCATTTGTCCTCTCTTCCTTTTCTCTGGATCTTAATTTTGATTGTATTTCTATCATGTTCACCTTACTTCTTCCTCTAAAATTTATTTTGATTATATTCCGGTCACTCCCTTTCGGTTTCTAAGTTTTCTTTATGTTTATACTATTTTTTCTTCATGTTCTTCATCAATCAGAGTTATCACTATATTCTTTACATTATTCCTAATTTCTAGATAAACATGATCACATAAACTAGTTTACTACTTCACTGGACTCAGTCTCCTAGTTTTTTTTGCTCTAGGATTCACCTCAACATTTGTATTAGTTTTAAAAATCAACTTGTTCCTAAATAGGATTATGGGTAGGATAAACTTAGTTCTCTTAGCCTAGTTCAGAAATACCACGCATTTTCTCCTCCTTGTTTTCAAATGTTAGTTTTTCTTCCTCTTTCTCTCTCTTTTATTTTCTTGATTGGATGTTTACTAAATTACAGTTCAGTTTAAAATGGCCATACATGAAATGCTTGTGATGGCTTCTTTACGTTTATTTCCAATGTCCTTTATAAATGGAAGGAACATAATTTCCTCTTCATTTTCCTGATTATTAATTTGTGTTGATTGTTGAAACTTTTGAGAAACTCTTCCTTAAATAGAATATACATATATACATACACCCCTTTTTTTTAATTATAATTATATTTTTCCTTAAAGTTGTTAACAATCTCCTACTATAATTTCCTTTCTTTCTTTTAAAACAATTATAGCCCCTCTTTTAAATTGATGACAATTAATTTATATATATATATATATATATAAATATAAATATATCACTATTTTATAATAAATATAATAGATTTTTCCTTTATAAAAATAAACTCCCAAAGTTTCATTTCATATTTTTAAATGATCATATGCAACCCTAAATTTTTACTTGCTTTTTTTGGAAGAGTAGAGGATTTGGAGGGTAGCGGCAGCCATGGAGATGGTCAAGGGTTTATGCAAGAGAGGCATTGTGGTGGCTGCAGAGGGCGGCGAGGGGTAGAACGCAGAGAGCAGGCAGAGATGGCCGCAGCGGGTGGTGGGGAGTGGTCTGCGGAGACCGCAGGGAACAGCAAGGGTGGAGTGTGAGGTTTAAAAGCCGCGCGGGAGACAGGGCAAGGCAGAGGTATGGGGGTTAGGCTATGGGAGGAGGCGGCAGTCTGAGTATCCCCGCGGGGGTTTGTGTTGGCAGGGGTGTGGGTGGGGGCTCCACCCCTCCCCACACCCATGTATGCAACCAATAGTGATGGGGGGGTTCAAACCCTCCCCCCCACCGCCAGTCTGTGGGTTTATTATTATATGTGTTTCTTTTATTATAATTGTGTTTTAAACACAGAGAACTATGATTCAAGTATTTTTGTTTCCCATTAATTTTGGTATAAACAATTTAAAATTTATTTATTAAATGTAAATGTATATATATATATATTTTACACCATTACCCAGCTCCAATGAAAATCACAGTTTCATCAATTAAGCATCTAATTTAAAAAAGATCAAAACATAATACTAATTATATAGATTTAATATTTATCGTCAAGTAATTTGTTTAAAATTGATTAACAATTCAATTTGTATAATGAACTTTCTTACAAGTTTTATTTTCAAGCATCTCCAAAATTAACAATATTTAGTGGAAGCTATATATGAGATTAATTAAAGCTTAATTTCCTTATTACTCAAATTTAACCTTCAAGCCAAGTGATGAAATCTAAAATAAAGTAATCATTTGATTTTAACAAAGAAAATAGAAATTTATTTCATTGGCAATTATTCACAACAATTTCAAATGCATTATAATAACAAATTTTTACTTCCTGTCAAATGACAAAACTACAATCTCCACATAATTTATTAAAATAAACATTTTCACAGAGGTAAATATTACAAATTGATTTACAGCTACAACTAATTTCACAACTTTGCAAGTAGGAGAAGATGGAAATAGACAATTCTAATGTTCTTTTAAAAACAACTATTCTTTTCCTTTTCTCATTTCAAATGGTAAATGAAATAAACTGTAAATCCACAAACAACCAACAACACATTAAGGGAGGATTTTCTTTCAACACCCAAATATTTTTTTTTTCTTTTTACAATAGTAGAGAGAGAAATCTCTCCTTTTGGAAATCAACAAGGAAGGAGCTATTAAGAGATCAGGCTCCCCTAAAGACTTAAGGAAAATAAAATATTTTCTAAGATCCAGTAATCTTCTCCAGGCTTCACAATAAGCTCCCAAAAAACCTGCATATCACACAAGGGAAGAAATACCACACAAGTTGCTCTCCTCCCTACCGTAGACCCACAAGAGGGTCACCCCCTAGCTGGGGAGATCATTCACACACCTAGGGTACTCCAACAATCCACTTCACAACAAGGAATAACAACACACCCAAAACACACATACACCCGTGGGTAATTTACACAATACAAAAACTCAACCACAGTGAGTTTAACAAGGGGTAGGAGAGTGGACACACTCAAATTCAGAGTGTCACCCTTTCAGATAATATAATCAACACAATTTCTCTTGGCGTCAAGCCAAATTTGATAACAAAATTCTCCAAGGAGTTCGTATTTTGACTCTCAAGCCAAATAACAGAATTTTTTTCAGAATCACACACACATACCCTCAAGGCTTTCAACATCCCAAAAGAACAAGGTATGCACTTGAGGAGGATCACTCCTCCCCTACCCCACACTTGATGAGCATTTCTCCCAAGTGGAAGAAGCTCTGTCAACATCCCACAACATTTCCCCATAATAACAAAATCTACATCACAAGCAAATAAATAACTTTCACACACCTTTCATGCAACAATTAGAAATATAAAAGAAAGGTCATAAAAAAAAACCAACCTTACAAAGCCCTTTAATGGATGAAGCTGATGTAGAGCTCCACTAAAATCTCCTCCAACCTAAGCCACCAAACTCCCTCTCCCTTTCCTTTCTCAAAAGCAATTTAAAAAAAAAATTAAGAATAAAATCCTCCAAGTTCAACAACCCCTCTCCCCATCCCAAGTGGGATTAAAATAACCCAAATTCTATGAGTTCAGAGGAATGGAGAGGTGCCACTTGTCACCTCCTCACTCTTCCCCAAACTACTATTGTGTCCCAAGGGATGATTGTTGGCTTATGTCACTCACCCATCCCTAAAGTCTTCCTTATCCCTTACCACATGTCATTTCTCTTACGCATGGGAGAAATAAAAGGAGTTAAAGGAGGAAAAGAAAGGTGACCCATGCCTCTCCTTCCTTCCTTCATTATGAATGACCACACAACTCCATGGGGAATCACACCAATGGTGAGGGTGACTTGAAGTCAAATCCTCCATAATTGATGGGTTTGGAGTCATCTCTTACCTTGGGGATTGAAGAGGGATGGGCTTGAGTGTTGGTACCACTCATCCTATTCCTCCCATACCTCCAAAATTCGTCACTTAACTTTAGTGTGAACTTAAGGTGACCATACGGAGGTTACCCTAGGGTTACCCAAGCTAAAAGGGACCCTGGACCCATGGGGTATAACCCAGGGTCAACTTTAACCTATTTAGGACACCCAGGGTCAAGTTAAGACACAAGAAAAAGCCTCAAAATTTTAAATAAAAAGAAAAGAAATTCAAATACAATTCTTACAACACAAATCATAAATCAATGTTACAAGAGGGTAGACCTAACCCATTTGACCTCATGAAGGACCACATTACAACACTTATATCAGACATAGAGTTAATCTCAGTTCCTCGTGGAACCAGATTGGCTTTACAAGGGATTACAACATAAGGTGCAGAATGATCTCTAGTATCTGTGGTTTGTTAGCAAAACCTGTGCACTCAATTACAAGGTCAGTTTCACATATAATCATCATAGCCGAAGCAACTTAAAACATTCATTACCATAACATACCACAGTTCTAAATAGCATAAATGAAATCATATTACAATTTTCTCTCTAACATCACCCAATTAGCTTTTCTAAAATGTAAACGTTATCCAAACATCACCCAATCAGTTTTCCTTTAACATAATAAGGTTTAACAGTTTGAAAATCCAGTAACTACAGTCCCACAAATATAAAAGTATCAGTAACACTAATGTAAGTAGTCACATGAATAGAAGTAAAAAGGGTAGTCCTCACACTCCCTAGAAAATAACTCTGCAATATGAATAGCATCATTAGTCTTCTTGCAAGGAATAAAATGGGCCATCTTTGAGAATTTGTCCACCACTACAAAAATGGTATCATGTCCTCTCTGTGTCCTTGGTAAACCAAGAACAAAATCTATACTAATATCATCCCATGGCTTCTCTAGTATAGGTAATGGCTGATATAGCCCTGTATTCTGACTTGTTCCTTTTGCCATCTGACACACTCTACAACTCTACACAACTTTCCTCACATCTTGCTGCAATTGTGGCCAGTAATAATGTTCACCAACAATAGCAATGGTCTTATCTCGACCAAAGTATCTAGCTAATCCCCCACTATGCTTCTCCTTAATTAGGTTCTCTCTCATGGAACCCCTTAGAATGCACAACTGGCTTCCTCTAAACAGCATGCCATCTTGGATTATGAAATCCAACCACTTTGTCCTATTCAAAGTAACAGGTTCCAAACAAGCTTTCCAAGCCTCTACAAAATCTGGATCTTCAGGATACAAACTTTTGAGTTCATCAAACCCAACAACCTCTATCTTCATTTCTATCAACAAATTTTGCCTTCTGCTCAAGGCATCTATAACTCTGTTGGACTTCCCACTCCTGTGCTTCAAAACAAAAGTATAACTCTACAAAAACTCAACCCATTTCAAGTGCCTTTGATTTAACTTCCCTTGACTATTAAGATACTGCAAAGATTGATGATCAGTATATAAAACAAACTCTTTTGGCAACAAATAATGTCTCCATTTCTTCAAAGCCTAAACTATTCCATAAAACTCCTGATCATAAACATAAGACTTTTTCTTGGCATCATTAAGCTTCTCACTAAAATACGCAATGGGCTTACCTTCTTGACTCAGAACAGCTCCTACACCACTACCACTAGCATCACAATCTACCTGAAATACCTTATTGAAATCTGGAAGTGCCAAAATAGGTTGCTCTATGACTTTCTACTTCAATGTATCAAAGCTTTTGTCTTCTCCTTTAGTCCATCTAAACTCTTTTCTATCCCCTTTCATTGTCTTAGTTAGGGGTACACAAATGCTACTGAAATTCTTGATAAACTTTCTGTAACAACTTGCCAAACCATGAAAAGATCTTACCTCGAAAGCACTCCTTGGCGTAGGCCATTCAATGATAGCCCTCACCTTCTCTGGATCCATCTTAAGACCTTACTCTAAGACAACAAATCCTAGGTATACCAACTCCTTTGCAAAACTACATTTGTTCAGATTGATCGACAACTTCTCCTCCCTCAGCTTCTCCAAAACTCTTCTGATATGCATCAAATGCTCATCCCAAGTCTTACTGAAAATCAAAATGTCATCTAAATAAACAATAACAAAACTTCCCAAAAATTTATTCAGTACCTCATTCATGAGCCGCATGAATGTGCTCGGTGCATTAGTTAGCCCAAATGGCATGACTAACCACTCATACAAACCCTCCTTTGTCTTGAAGGCTGTCTTCCATTCATCTCCTTTTCTGATTTGAATTTGGTGATACCCACTCTTCAGATCAATCTTCATGAAGTTCTTGGCTCCACTTAAACAATCCATTATGTCATCCATTCTGGGCAATAGAAATCTGTACTTGATTGTGATCTTGTTGATGGCTCAAGAATCTGTACACATCCTCCACTCTCCATCTTTCTTTGGTGCTAGTATTGTAGGCACCGCACATGGACTTAGGCTCTCCCTTATCAGTCCCTTCCTTAATAGCTTGTGAACTTGTCTATTCAACTCTTCATTCTCTACTGGAGTCATTCTGTGGGCTGCCTTATTTGGCAAACCAGATCTTGGTATCAAATCCATTTGATGACTTATCTTCCTCACTAGTGGTAAACCTCCTGGTACATTATCAGAGACAATATCTTGAAATTCTTCCAACATTTTTGAGACTTCTACTAGTACATCTTCACATTTCTCTTGACTAATCTTAAAAATCAATGCAAAGCAATGATGCTCATGCTTCATACCCTCCAAAAACTTTCTACCATCCACCAAGCAAATTCTGGCAGTACTACATACCTTTTCTTCCACCTCCTTCAAGGCCTTCAGCTTATGACGAATCCATCCTTTGTTAGGGAGTATGTGTTTGCACAACCATCATGGACAGCACTCCTATCATATTGCCATGGCCTCCCCAATAACATATGACATGCATCTATTGGTATAATGTCACACAACACCTCATCATGGTAGTCACCAATCTTGAACTTCACTAAACACTGCTCATTGACCAAACCTCTATGGTCCTTCTACAAACCATGCAATCCGGTATGGATGCAGATGATTTCTTCTTGTCAACTTCAACTTATCAACCATCTCCTCTAAAACAAGATTATCAGTGCTTCCACTATCAATAATAATATCACAACACTTACCTTCACAATTGCACCTTGTGCAGAATAAACTCTTCCTCTGATTGGGTTCTTTCTCCTCATTCAACAAAGTTCTTCTAACAACTAGGGTTTCTCCCCTTTCTGCATCTTCAAAGCACTCAGACTGTGCATATTCATCCACATGTGCAACTCGTGCATTACCTTCAGGTCTTCTATTCATCCTTCCTTGATGTTGCAGACACTCGTATGCTCGATGCCCTTCTTCTCCACATTGGAAACATGTTCCTCTAAAACCTCCTCTTCCAGGTCCTTTCCCAGGTCTACCTCTTCCTCTTCCTCTTTGCTCACCATTATTCTGGTCATGAGGGTGGTAGGTGTTATCTCCTCTCTAATTTCAACCAGTTCCAGCTTCTTCACTTTTCTTTGGATCTTCATTTCGGCCTCCATAGATTCTTCCACCAGTCCTTTTGTCTTAACCTCTTCCCCTTTGCTTTCTTTCAAATCTCTTATTTAGCTTCTCTTCCACCTTCAGGGAAAACTAATACGCATCTTCTATGGTGGTCATTCTGACCAAGCTCAACTCTTCTTGAATCCTTGGCCTCAACCCATTAATGTAACAGGCTACCTTCTCCTTGTTGGCCTCTCCATGCCCTATCTTGATAGTGATCTTATAAAAATCTTCTGTATACTCCCTAACAGACTTGTTACCTTGCTTCAATCCTTGCAGCTTCTTCAACAACTCCATCTCATAGTCCACAGGAATGAACTGCTTCAATTTCTCCACCATCTGATCCCATCTGGTAATCTTTTCTTTTCCTCTTCTATTTATTCTAATTGGACCTCCTTCCACCAAATACTGGCATGGCCCTTCAAATTTGTCTTTGCAAACTTGACCCATTCAGGGTCTTCCACATTTTCATACTCAAAATACTCTTTCATATCATTGATCCAATCAATAAGTTGTTCTGGATTCAAATCTCTAGAATAGGTAGAAACTTTGATCCTGGGCCTCTTTTTGATCTTTGAAATGGCCCTCAACAACCTAACTTCTGTAGGATCTCCCACACCTTCTTGTTCTTCCTCAGATAGCTCTTCTTCAGCTTCATCTTCACTTTCCTCTCTCCTTTTCAGCTCAAACCCTCTTTGTAGCTCCTCTTGCCATGCATCGATTTGTCTTTGTAGGGCTCTAAAACCCTCTTCTATCAAAGCATTCCTCCCACCACGGTTTCTTCATGGAGGCATCTTGATCTCTGCAGCAAACCCACAACCTCAGGTCCTAGTGCAAACTACCTCATAGTCGGTGATCTATCTACACACTCAGGAACCCTTGCTTTGATACCACTTGATGAAGGCGGTAAATCATAAAACACACAATAACATAAATTGCACATAGAAAATAGAATGATATTTTATTAATACGGGAAAAATATTACATTACAGAAGCTTAAATACAATCAGAGGATGAATCCCCTATAGGCTACAACACATTACAACTCCCTCTCTCAAGACTCTAGAATCTTTAGCCTTCTGTAATTCCCAAATCAACTAGGGTTTCTAATTTCCCCCACCTTTTTTGACTCTACACCTTCCCCCTTAACCCTACTACCCTAAGGGTTCCTAAAAATGGTTATATATAGCCCTTTTTGGCGACCACCAGCTTAATTTCAGAATTTGCATCTCCCTCCAAAAATAGGTCAACTTCGTGGGGCCATAACTTTTGATCCGACTTTTGGATTTTCAATTATAATACCTTTTTAGAAATCTCTCGAAAAGATCATGAAGCACAAGCAGTACCATAGGTAGACTGCTTGGATTTCCCACCAAATTTTGGGCCCATCTGGAGCCTCTAAGTGCCTCAGATTTGACATTAAATATTTCAATAGGATTTTTGGAATTTGAAATTTTAATATCTCACAAATGACAAAATATATTGAAGTGATTTCTTCACCATTAGCTTCAATTCACCATTCTAGAGGTCCATGTAAGATTTTGTATCTAATCGTGCACAAATGCAAACTTAGTAAAAATAGTAACCCTACCAAATTTAGCCTTTATTGAAAAGAACCAACACATTTTTTTATTTTTTTGGTTGATACAAGATTGCTCTTACACCCTGGATGCTCCTGCATCAACAACACTTCTAGACACCAAACTACTCTTAAATGAAAGCTACTTCACTACATGAACATTTCTAATCAATTTTAGATGAACACTATCCATACAGAAAGACTATTATAGAGAATTATTTAGAACATAGAGTTTAAATACACCCAAAAATATAGATCTTCATTCATGCATGCTTCTTCATCTATCCCATTACATCCAACTCCTTCACCTATAGAAGGCTTGGAACATTATTTCAACTTCCCTCCAACCGTACAAACTGATATTGAAAATTAGTTAGCCATTAGTTCTCTCCTATCACAAGAAAACTACATGTTTTCATTGTTGATTACATCAAACTTGACCAAACATGGTCTACATAGGTCTAGTGACCAAATTGACATCAAAAATCTTATTACAAACATGATGTGGCTTAAAAAGACTTATTGAAAACAAAAACAAAACATGACTCCTACACCATACTCCCCCTGTAGGAAAAACTCAAGTCCCTTGAGTTCCTAACTATTCGAGTGTCTTCCCATGCTTCAAAATGTCTGGCTCACTCATCCATGTAGCTTCTGAATTAGGAAGATCCTGCCACTTGACCAAGTATTCCTTATACACACCCTTCCTTGTCTTTTTGACAATCTTGGAATCTAAGATGCATTCCAACTATAAAGGATTACTTGGAGGTAGATCTCTGACCCAATCTTCATCTTCAATCACAGCATCTGATCCATCTTCAGTATTCAATGGAGGTCTAAATGGAAATAGGTCTGAAACATTGAATATGGAAGAAATACCAAGACCAGATGGCAATTCTATTTCATAGGCATTTGGACCAAACTTATGCACTACCTTACATAGTCCTATTTTATTTATCAGAAGTTTGGTTGGCTATCCTTTAGGCAACCCTTCCTTCCTAAGATAGGCCATCACCAAATCTCCCACCTTGAACTGTATATCTCTTCTTTTGAGATCTGCCCTATCCTTGTATTTGGAGACTGTCTTTTCCAACTGAACTTTGACTTGATCATGAACTACCTTCATGGTGGCAACACAATCTTCTCCTAGAGCACTCCTCTTATCCCAACCTTGTAGATCTTTGAGTTCAAGTGGTCCTCTTGGATGGAAACCATAAACAATTTCAAGTGGGCTCTTCCCAATGCTTCTATTCACTGAATCATTGTAAGCATACTCAGCTTGACTGATAATCAAGTCCTATACCAACCCATGCTGCTTGGTAAGGCATCTGAGAAGGTTTCCTAAGGACCTATTAACAACCTCAGTCTAACAATCAGTTTGGGGATGAGAAAGATAATTGTGTTCCCAATTTTCTCCATAAGGTCCTCTAGAAATGACCAACAAACTTGGAGTCCCTATCAGTGACAATTGAAAAGGGAAAACCATGGATTCTGACCACTTCTCTAAAAAAGAGACCAACAATGTGAGATGCATCATTTATGCATTTGCATGGTACAAAATGAGCCATCTTACTAAATCTTTCCACAATGATAAAAACACTATCCACACCCCTTGCTATCTTAGGAAGACCAAGTACAAAATCCATACTAATGCTTTCCCAATGCCTGTTGGGAATAGGGAGGGATTGGTACAAACCAACATTAGAAGACATACCTTTGGCCTTTTGACATGTGGTACAAATTGCAACATATCTCCTTACATCTAATTGTACTTTTGGCCAATAGTAGAATCTAGTGACTTGTTCCAAAGTCTTGTCCAACCCAAAATGTCCTCCTAAGGTTCCATTGTGTTTCTCTTTGATGATGTTATCCCTCATTGAACATTTAGGGACACATAGTAAATTGCCTTTGAATAGGACACCTTCTTGCAACACAAAATCTGAGTATTCACCATGAAAAGTGTTAGCCAAACTAGCACAAACTTCATAAGCAGCTTTGAAATCTATATCCTCCTTGTATAACTCCTTCAAACAATCTATCCCCATGCTTTCCATCTATACTTCCTGTATGAAAAGCATCCTTCTACTTAAAGCATCAGCCACTTTGTTGGAAACACCCTTTTTATGCTTAATCATGAAGGTATAGGCCTACAATTGTTCCATCCACTTGACATGCCTATGATTCAACTTTTCCTGACTATTTAGGAAGCTAAAAGCATGGTTCTTAGTAAAAACAATGAAGTCGTTGGGCAGTACATAGTGTCTTCACTTTTTGAGAGCTTGCACCATTACATAAAGCTCTAGATCATAGGTAGAATACCTTTGTTTAGCCTCATTCAATTTATCTAAAAAAAATGCCACTAGGTGTCCATCTTGACTAAGAATAACACCTATTGCCTGCTTACTTACATCATATTCCATGACAAAAACTTTGTCAAAATTTGGGAGCACTAATGTAGGTAATTCAGCCACTTTCTTCTTTAACAATTCAAAGTTATCATCTGCTTGCTTTGTCCATTGAAATTTGCACTTTATGCCACCCTTGATGGTGTTAAGAATAGAAGCACTTATGTGACTAAATCCTCAAATGAACTTCTTATAAAAAGTTGCCAAGCCATGGAAGCTTCTAACACCTCCCACTATCTTAGGAGTAGGCCAATTGAGAATGGCTTCAACCTTTGTGGGGTCCATCTTCAAACAACCATTAGAAATGACAAAACCTAGGTACACAAGTTTAGTTCTCATGAACTCACACTTATCCAAGTTGATCATCGACTTATTCTCATGCAACTTCTTCATCACTTGTCCAAGATGCTTCAGATGCTCTTCTTTTGTCCTGCTGAAAACAAGTATGTCATCAAGATAAACAATTATAAATTTGCCAATGAATTCAACAAGTACCTCATTCATCAAACTCATGAATGTGCTTGGGGCATTGTTAAGGCTGAATGGCATGACAAGCCACTCATAGAGACATTGATTTGTCTTGAAGGTAGTCTTCCACTCATCTCCCTACCTAATTCTAATATGATGATAACTAGATTTCAAATCAATCTTTGAATAGTAACATGACCCTCTAAAATAGTCCAAAAGATCCTCAATCCTTGGCATAGGGAATCTATACCTTATTATGATCTTATTTATGGCCCTTGAATCTATACATAGTCTCCACTTCCCATCTTTTTGTGGAGCAAGTACACTAGGGACTGCACATGGACTAAGACTCTTTCTAATCAATCCTTTCTCTAAGAGTTCTTGAATTTGTCTACTCACCTCTTCATTCTGCAGTGGTGTCAATTTATAGGTAGCCTTATTGGGCAATGTGGCCCCTAGAATCAAGTCAATTTGATGACTTATATCTCTCATGGGTGGTAAGGAGTTAGGAGTATCCTCTACCACAAGATCTTGGTACTTATCCAACAATTGATGCACTTCTAGTGGAATCTCTTTCTGCTTTTTGTCTATTGACCTGATGCATCTGTAGGCTTCATTATCAAGGCATACCCTTGGGTATCCTTCTCCTTCATGAGGTGTAAGAACTCTTTGTCACTAACCATCATGACATTGGTGTCATTACTCTTCTCTCCAATATGCTCTTGCATAGGATCCATCCTAAATTTCCTTCCATTCTTGGTGATGATGTATGTGTTCTTCTCACCATCATGTTGTGCCTTCACATCATACTCCCATGGATGTCCAAGAAGAAGGTGACAAGCATCCATAGGAATAATCTCACATAGTATCTTGTCCTTATAATCACCTATCTCAAACTCAACCCAGTTTTGTTCTTCTATCATATAATTTTGATTCTTATTCAACCAAGAGATCTTATCAGGACTAACATGGGGCAGCCTTTTCAACTTACACTTCTCTACCATTTTAGTAGATACTACATTCTTAGTAGAACCTGAATCAAGAATGATATTACAAAGCTTAACATATGCTATACCTTGGGTTCTGAAGAGAGTCTTCCTTTGTGGGGGCTCTTGCTTCAATCGCATCTTCATCAAGGTTCTCTTGATCATCATGCTCTCTCCTTCAAGGATTGGTGCAGCACTACTAATGGGTGAATTCACACTTTGGCAATCATCATCTTTCAACAAATGATTCCTTCTTCCACCATCATGGAAACTGGTTGCCTTCTCAAGGCATTTGCTCATGGTATGGCCTACTTGATTGCAGCCATAGCATCTACCAGTGAAAACTCTGGGTCCTCTTCCCTCACCACCACTTCTACCTCTACCATTTGGTCTTCTCCAACCTCTAAAACCACCACCTCTATGTTCTGCATCATAATGAGACTCTTGTTGATTTGGGTTCTCATTTCTACTTGACTGTCCTCTACCAAAACTGTCTCTTCCCCTACTATTTATGCCACCTCTTCCTTTGATGTTTTGATCACTCTTTCTTTTCAATTTATCTTCAGCCCTAGAGGCTAATTGAAAACACTCATCCATTGTTTTAGGAACCACAATGTTGAATTCATCTTGTATGTTATACCTCAAAGCATCAAGATATCTAGCCACCATCTCTTTCTCTTCCTCCTTATGATTGGCTCTCAAGCTCAATCTATGAAATTCTTCAGTATATGTAGCCACATCCATATCCTTTTGTCTAAAATGATTAAACTTCCTAATGATCTGCAAGTCATAATCAGATGGCATGAACTTTTCTCTTAGCATGGCCACCATTCTACTCCATTTGGTGATAGGGTTCTTTCCAACTTTCTCCCTTTCACATTGTGTATAGTTCCACCAAACTAGGGCAAAACCTCTCAATCTTGTCTTAGCAAACTTGACTTTCTTGCTATCACTATATTCCTTGAAGTCAAAATAATTGCACATGGCTTCAATCCAATCCATGAGGGCATCTCCATCTAGTTTCCCATTGAATGTAGGGACATCCATCTTTGGATCGCTACTATCTCCATGAGCACCTTTGAGTGCATTCAAGAATGCCTTTTGGTCTGCAAACATACCTTGTTCTTGAGGGTTCTCCTCTGCCTCTTCTTCTTCTTCTATATCAGAAGCACTTCCATCCTCTTTAGTCTTACCCTTGGACCTCTCTTATTTCAATCTTGCTTCAAGCATCTCCTCTACCATCTTCTTGATGGCTCCCTAGCTCATAGACTTGGGAGGCATTGTGCTACCCTTAGTTTCTTTCTCCTCATCTGACATATACTGCTCCAATTCAATTATTAGCTCTGATACCAATATGATGCAGAGTGCTTAGTGGAAGCGTTCAAATTGATCAACAAATTGATTGGTGAGATGTGGCTTATGTCTTGGTGACCAAACCTTGTCGGCCAAACATATCCCATCAGCCACCTTGTAACTTCTTTGACCGACCTACCAACTCTCCCCAACAGTCAACTCCACTTAGCCTTTGGTAAGACTTCCTCTATCAGTAGTATCTCCAAACCTCCTGCCGATACCTAATGGTGGTTAGCTTCCCACTAGCCTTAACCTTAGTAGTTAGTTGTGATTCTGTCGGTTAGACTTCAATTATCAGTGACCACTTATAACATTTGGTTGATGTACCGATGTGTCGTTACAACCTGATATGCCGATGCATTATGTTGCCTTCGGCAAGACCTCCTTCATTGGCGAGTTCCTTGAATGTTCTCCCGACATGCTGATATACTGACTTAGTATATGCAAGACATGACTTGCTATTGCCAATGGACAAATGTTTCTTTACCCTATTTTCACTATTGCGACTGGTCACCTTTTGTATCCGACATAATGTACATTCTCAACATACATTCTCAATATACATTTGTGATAGGCATTCCCAATGTACATTCAGTGAAACAAAAAGAACCTTACGCCAATGTCAGTTTCTTCATTCTTCACCAATACACCTTCTATCGTCCTAACACCTTGATCGGTTTAACTTTCAAATGCTTCTTTGAGGTCTATTTCACGCCGATGACACTTTGGTTACTCTGCGACTATGCAAACATCAAACAAACATACAAAAACTGAAACTTGACAGAATGGAGGGGGTTCAACAATCTTCTGCAACCACTTGATCACCCATCAATTTGGCCACTCTACAATAGCACTTCTCCTATTGTTCAACAACTAGTCACATAGAGATGCCTAGTTGACTCATGCCAAACTCCTTGGATCCTTGGGTGTCTGATCAAGAACCATAGAAAACATAAAATGCACACTGCATTCCTTCATCACACTGAACATGAGAATCTTACTTTCAGTGGACAAAGGAATAATAGCCCATTTGTTCACCAAAACCCTAGTTTCTAGGTTTTCAGAACAGTCTCTACAAAAAGAACAAAAACTCACAAACTACAACACTTCTAGACACCAGACTACTCTTAAATGAAACCTACTTCACTACATGAACATTTCTAATCAGTTTCAGATGAACACTATCCATATAGAAAGACTGTTATAGAGAATTATTCGGAACAAAACAGAGTTTCAATACACTAAAAAATCTAGATCTTCATTCATGCATGCTTCTTCATCTATCCCATTACATCCAACTCCTTTGCCTATAGAAGGATTGGAACATTAGTTCAACTTCCCTCCAACCGTACAAACTAATATTGAAAATTAGTTAGCCATTGGTTCTCTCCTATAACAAGAAAACTACATGTTTTCATTGTGTGATTACATCAAACTTGACCAAACATGGTCTATATAGGTCTAGTGACCAAATTGACATCAAAAACCTTATTACAAACATGATGTGGCTTAAAAAGCCTTATTGAAAACAAAAATAAAACATGACTCTTGCACCATAGAGAAGGTGCTCCTACATGACATATATAAGCATGCTTAGGCATTCATTTAGAAACTAGATGGCAATTGTGATGTTCAAGTGTTCTCAAGGTGATTCAATGCTTTCATTGTGTTACAAGAGAAAACTTGTGTGTTTTGTGTGTTGATATTTACATATTTGAGCATAAATTTCTTCATGTTTCCTCATGGCATGAAGATCATCTTCCTCCCATGAGAGATTCACTACAAGGTGACATAATATTGTGTTTTCATGATTGATTCCTTTGGTTTTTGCCTCTACCTCACAAGGGCATGCACTCTTTATCTAACAACAGTGTTCAGAGACTTAAGTGTCCTTCAGGGCTTGACTGAAGCAAGCCTCTAAATACCACAACCCCCAAACCAAGTCTTGTGATTGCAGGTTATAGGTGTCGCATTTGGGAAAAGTGGAGTTGTAGGAAGGATTGGCAGGCATCAAGGATTTGGGATCTAAAGAAAAGCAGGACACAGGAGCACTTCTAGGACTTGGGCGCTCGCTCTAGTGTCCTCCGCATCCAAGTTTTAGGAAATAGAAGTTTTTGAGTTGATTAGTGTCAGAAGGAGGTCTAGATCCCATGAAGAAACTGGCACCTTGGATGTGGGTGCCTGCTCCAGTGTCCCTGACTATTCTGCTTCAGAACCCCAAAAACAAGTACTTTGTGATTTGGTATTTTACTCTTGCCTGCAAGAGCTTTTTCTATCATTTGTCAACTTGTTGTCGTATTTACATAATTAGGGTTTTAATGGTTAATTGGGCATAAGAGAAGAAAAATTAATAATTAATATTATTAATCCAAGTTTCCCTAAATCTGCAAGTGACCTATGGTATGATAGTGCTCATCACTCCACCCTAGATCCTTGAATGTATAGTGGAGAGGCCGATTTAAACATCTAAAATCAAGAACATTAACAAATCCAATTTTCCCCTAAAAAATTTGGTGAACTCATGTTTTTGGACTTAAATTACAAGTTGCTGAGTGTTTATCTTCAAATTTGGATTGATTTCATTTATTCATATAGTCATTCATTTTATTGCATTAAGAAAAATTCAAAAAAATTGAAAAATTAGAAAAATACAAAAAAATTGCATTGTTTGGCTTAATAAATTGTATCAATTCTTTCTAAACTTTCCTAATTCATGATTTTTTCATCAGATCTGATATAAACTCTAGAAAAATCCAAAAATTTAATAATTTGCATTGCATTTTCAATATTAATTTGCTAGGTTTTTGTAGAAATTTTGACAATTTTGATATAACCTAGTAATTCCAAAATCTAGGGTTAGTAGGAAAAATCTTTTCTCATATTTTTATACTGATTTTAGAGGCTCATTCAAATTAAATTTTGGCTGTAGTCTTGTATTTTAGTGTGAATTTGCATTTAGATTTAAAATATTTGCATTTTTGCATAGAAAATTTTAACAAAAAGTAGCAATTTTGATGCATTTTCATTAAATTTGCATGGGTATTTTGCATGTTCAAGTTTGAAAATTATTTTCAGATCTAAGATTAATTAATTTTCATCATAAATCATACTTCAAAACATTCGCATAGCATTTTATCCCAAGATCTCAAACGTAGGGCTTCAAAAACAATGATTTTTACTAAATTTAGCTCGACTCTCCAAACTTGCACCGTAGGCATGTTGTGAAAGGTATTTTGGCATTATTTTGTTCTTATCAAGGTAATAATTCTCTTCCCCTCATAAAAAGCTTCACAACACCCTTTTAACTAGCTCTTGTAGTGAATATTCGGTGAAAAACTACACATTTTGGCTATTTTTTGCCCTAGGGTTTGACCTAGTTTGCACTCCAAGCATGTTGTGTTGGATATTTATTTCTATCCATCATAATTTTCCTCACAACACCCTTTATTATTCCCTTTTGCATTAAGTTTTGGTGAAACAAGTGCTTGTTTTGACATATTTTCACTATATTTTGACTTGGCATTATCTTAAAATTGCATCAAGAGTGTGTTGTGAAGGATATTTTTGTTGTTTTGGACTTATATAAAACATATAACTTGTTGTCCTTGATTTAAATCCTTACACTACCCTTTGGTTTATTCATTTGCATTAAAAAAGTACAAATTTCTAAGCATTTTTAGCCGTCAGTCATATCCTTCTCCTAGGATTTGTTCTCTTAGATTAAGCGTTGTGTGTTGTATGCTTTCATAAGCTTAATGAAATGCTGTCCTAAAAACAATATCCCTTTGAGAAGAAGACAAAGATTAATGAGATCTAGTGCTCTTGAAGAAGTTGGTACTTTGGATACCTTTTGTTACAAAGGGAGAAACTTAAATTGTGCAAGATATTATACACCCTCCAACCACAATGGAAGAATAAATTTTTCATGATACTAATAATACTATTGAGGCAATAGGATATGTATCTAATGAGAAAATAGAAAAATTGGATAAGGAACTAGTTGAATATCAATCATTTATCTAAAATGAGAGAATAGCTGAAGAAGTTTTCCCTACAATTCACAATATAAGAGAATTGATAAAAGAGGGACAAGATGGTGTAAATGTAATTTGTGGTCTAGCATTTATTGTACAAACCAACATTTTGCCAGTGAACAAATGTACACAAGTGATATATAACACTATATCACCATCTCATACTCAAGTTTTGGCACCTATACCAACTACAAGAATATTTACTTTTACATCAACTATCTTAACAACTAATCTGAACACTTGTAGTAATGCTACCACTGGTATTGGAGTATATAATGGCACTAATTACAAATCTATGGGATTTGATTATCAAAATTTGGTTCCTAAAGGGACCTCCTCTATGCATAATTGTTCTCAACCACTTATTACATACTCGCAACCATCTTCCACCTATCATTATGGCCAACTACTATTAACATATCCTTAGCCTCCACCTATCATATCTCAAGCTCATTCATCTCCTCACTTTGGTTCTAATTCCTCACAACAAACCACATCTCCCAATGATGCCATCCTAAACCAACTTTTACAGGGCATGACTGCTTTGTAACAAAAGGTAACAAACTTGACAAATTCTTCATAGCCTAGCTTACCAACATATCATGCATATAATCCCCTTTCCTATGCAATCTTGAGAACTCCTATGCCTAAGAGGTTTGAGACTCCTTTCTTTGAAAAATATGGTGGAAAAGGTGATCCTAATATTCATGTGGCAGCATTTACAGCTATGTGTAGTGATTTTTATTTTGAAGAGGATTTGTTAGCAAAACATTTCCCATGATCTCTCAAAGATACTACTTTAGAATGGTTTTGCTTGTTACCTCTAAATTCAATGCACTCCTTCTTATAGTTAATTGATCAATTTTTACAACATTTTCAAGCAAACATTATACCCCAAGTCACTCTTATTGACTTGGTTCAATGTAAACAAGGTCCCAGAGAAAAGTTGACTGAATTCATTAGTTGGTATCAAGGACTTTATGCACAGATTCAATATCAGATGAAAGATGAAGATGTTCAAAAAATATTTATTACAAATCTACAACCTAATATTCGTGATAAGATTCTCTTGATGAAATATAACTCCTTTCAACATTTATGCAACGGCCTTCATGATTATCAAATTTCATCTAGTTAGTATGAAAACCAAAACTCATTGGCTCAATTTGGTCAATCCATGGGTCGATCGTCTCAAAACAACTTTAAGAGGACGAATAATAGGTGTTTCATCAATATCATTAGACCAAAAATGAATACGTCTTCTATAAATAATCCAAAAAAAGCATTGTATCAACCAAGAAAGTTTACTTTGATATCTAAGTCTTATCACTCTATCATGAATCAAGCTATGAGTAATAACATTCTAAAGCTTCCCTTGATCAAGCCTGTTGATCCTAATAAACAAGGACCTTACTTTGGTGCTAATTCCTTTTTTCATTATCATCAGATGCAAGGACATGACACTGAACGATGTGTGCATCTTAAACATGAAATACAAGACCTTATTGATTCAAATATCATCCAGGTATCGGGTGTGAATGATAATGGAAATAAGTCAATTGCTCTGCCAAATCAAAACTTACAAATCTTCACTAATCCTTTCCCTAGACATACTAAAAATAATATGGTAGAATAGGGTTTAGTGGAAGTAGACGAGGATGATTACTTGAATTATGATAGTATCATCAAAATGATTGAAGTGGATAAGAAACAAGTGGGTAATCCACCTCGTCCACGAAGAAATAGAATTTATGATGAGGTTCCTCCCCTGTTATCCTTGTATGGATTGGGAGACAATCAAAATGCATCAGAAAAGTAAGAAAAACAACTGATATAGATGAGTAAGATGGTACAGGATGATTCTCATTAATATTCTAGAAAGATTCAATAACAAAAACTCACTAAAAATTAGAAAAGAGCAAGACAACGATCAATAGTTGGATATAATAGTGGTTCTCCCCCTCATAAGCAATAAAAGGCCTCATTTAAACAAGGATTTAGGGAACAAGCATCATATGTTAACAAACAAGACTTTCATAAGAACCACTCAAATTTTGCATTAAATATGATCAAATACCTCTCCAAGAGGATTGCAAGTTCCAAGATCTAATACAAAGACCCTACAGGTAAGTATCTCTAACCCTTTATCTCTCTCATGATGTGCTTCCCCCGTAATGTGTTATGTTTTGTTTAGGCCTCTTGGGATGACCTTGAATTCTCCCATAAGGTTCAGGATACCAGGAGACTACCTCTATTGTGACCTTCTTCTATTTGTATCATCATTCTTCTACATTTCCTCTCTCTCTGATTTTATTGTTGTGTGTTGTGTCTTATGGACATAACATCATGGTTGGTGACCTGGGGGCACCCTCCTACATGACTATCCCTAAGACACTTGTTTCTCCTCTCTTATTTATTGTTTCCCTTCCTCTAGTGTTTCCATCTAGTGAGTGGATGACAACAAAAATTTATACTAATGTGGACCTAGTGTCCCTTTCGAGAGCAATCAACAAATAGACTTAGTTCCTAATATGATGATGGGTTTGTATATCTTATCTAATGCTTGGCTAGGAGAAGCACTCATGCTTCTCATGTAGTGAATTTTATGATGTTTCTATCTCATTTATAAACCTTAACAATAATGCTGCTATGTGCACCTTTGTTTGCCTTTGAATCTGGCCTTGGTGGTACTCAATTCGGAGAGCTTCATGATATAGCCCCTTCGTTATTCTTGAACTCCAAATTCATTGTATAACCTTAGCTTTTTGTGTGGTTAATCATATGCATTGATGTTGTTGTTTATCATGATGTTGTAGACACTAACATGTTTCTTGCAAGGATGTGTTTGTGGGAAGGTTTGGCAATCGTAACGTACATGTCACCTCCGGGGGGCATGGGCTTTGTGAAAGTTGATGTTCCCTTGTGTGTTTTCTTCCTACCTTAATGTGTTTGATATAGATAACTGATATCAACCACCTTAAGGTGGGGTCATATATAAGGTAAGCTGTCTATTGTAGATGTTAGCTATGTGCTTGTCCTTAGGTGCAGTCTAAAGACTTGCTCAATGAATGCATCCTGCATCTTGAGTTTGTTTACAATCAATCAATTGATCATGTAAGCCCTCTATGGAGGAGAGATATCATGTATATCCTTTTTATCCCAAGTCCTCTGTAGAGGTAAGGATGGTGTATTTCTTGAAGCAGATTGCATCATCCTGTCATTTTCAAAAGTCCTCTACGGAGGCAGGGAGTGGTTCTGTGACTAACTCAACCCTTAAGCGTGTCTTCGGTGATTGTTGTGGCGAAGCCCAATCGTTGGTGTGTGCCTTTAATGTGCCTAAGATGGTGTTGAGCCTAGAAATATGAAACACACCATCGCTTGTCTGTCGTGTTTTCTCTATGTCTTCAGTTGTGTGTGTTTTGGCATGCTTGTTTTGTGTGGCATGTTTGTTGCCCCATATGTAGTCTAAAGACTTGTTTGATGAGTGCATCCTACATTTTGGGAGGTTTTGCATGTCTTGCATGTGTGTTTCCCCATATATATAGTCTAAAGACTTGCTCGATGAGTGCATCTTGTATTATGGGAGGCTTGTTTACTTTCCAATACTTGCATTTGCATTTTATATATATGAGAAAAAGAAAAGAAAAGATATCATTTCTGTCTTCCATGCATTAATGTGTCTTCTATGCATTGACTGTCTTCTCCATGTTCTGTGTGACTGTAACTGTCTTCTCCATGTTTTGTGTGCATGTTACTGTCTTCTATGTGATTGGTGTGTCTTCTCCATGCTTAATGTGTTTGTTGTGTTTGTGACCTTACTTTAATGCATGTATTGGCCTCATGTTTATACATACAGTAAAGTGGGGGCTAAATGTAACATTAGAAAATGTCCCCTTGGGGGATTTTGCCTCATAAGGTTTAGCTCCTAGGTCTTTAGTATGCATTTAGGACATCTTAGTTCATATTTTGGCATCTTGATGGAATGAGACCTAGGTTCCATAGAAAATTGGACCTAGGTGGACCCCTTAAGTTGTACCTTGCCCAAAATAAGGGGGAGGACTTGGGCATCTACGCCCTAGTCCTGCCTTATTTTGGGGCAACCCTAATTTCCAGGTGTTAGTTTATGACTGTTATTTGGTCCTTTTGCCATCACTATAAGTTTTAATTTTTAAAATCTTGGCAGAAGTGCTTGTAGTTGCATATATAAGCATCCTTAAGCATTCATTTAAAAACTAGATGGCAATTGTGATGTTCAAGTGCTCTCAAGTTGATTCAAGGCTTTCATTGTGTTGCAGGAGTAGACTTGTGTGTTTTGTGTGTTGATATTTGTAGATTTGAGCATAAATTTCCTCATGGAATGAAGAGAATCTTCCTCCCATGAGAGATTCACTACAAGATGACATAATATTGTGTTTTCATCATTGATTCCTTTAGTTTTTACCTATGCCTCACAAGGGCACACACTCTTTATCTAACAACAGTGTTTGGAGACTTAGGTGTCCTCTAGGGCTTGATTGAGGCAAGCCTCTAAACACCACAACCCCCAAACCAAGTCTTGTGATTGTAGGTTATAGGTGTCGCATTTTGGAAAAGTGGAGTTGCAGGAAGGATTGGAAGGCATCAAGGATTCAAGATCTAAAGAAAAGTAGGACATAGGATCACTTCTAGGATTTGGGTGCTCGCTCTAGTGTCCTCTACATCTGAGTTTTAGGAAACAAAAGTTACAGGGCTGATCAATGTCAGAAGGAGGTCTGGATTCTGCAAAGAAACCAGTACCTTGGACTTGGGTGCCCGCTCTAGTTTCCCTGACTGTTCCACTTCAGAACCCCGAAAATAGGTACTCTATGATTTGGTATTTTACTCATGTCTATAAGAACTTTTTCTGTCATTCATCAATTTATCATCTTATTTGCATAAATAGGGTTTTAATGGTTAATTGGGCATAAGAGAAGGAAAATTAATAATTGAATTCCCTAGTTCAAGTTTCCCTACATCTGCAAGTGACCTAGGGTATGATAGTGCTCATCACTCGACCCTAGATCCTTGAATGTATAGTGGAGAGGTAGATTTAAACATCTAAAATCAAGAACATTAACAAATCCAATTTTCCCCTAAATAGTAATGTTTGAAAAATTGAGTACAAATACAAAATACATATGCAATTAGAAATGAACTAGTAAGTTTTGAAAAATATAAGTCAGTGGCATACACTTTGAAAGATGTCAAAGAGGCCAAGAGGTGTGAATTAGTGAGTGAAGAAATAAGAGTATCATAATTTATGGCTATGTTTCAAGAGAAGATAGCATATGAGTATGCAAGACATACATATAGAGATCAATGGTTGGAAATTGATTTCAAGTTATGCAAGGACACATTTTCTCTTCATACAATTATGTCAATTGTAGATTTTATGGAGAAATATATGCTACAACCATAGAATTCAAGGTTTACTTGCAATACTACAACTCTACTTAGGTTGTTATATTTGTTCATATAGATTCATTCATGCACCCAATAGTATAGAGGAATGGAGAAATATATTAAGGGAGTATCATTTTTATATTTCAATAGAGCTTATGTAAGGTTTTTGAGATGTTCTATGGTAATTCAATTAGTAAGAATATCATTTTTGGTCAACATATCATATGTTAGATAATTGTATATCACAATTCAAGAACTTATAGATGTTCTACTAGTTGAATAGGATTCATATTATGGGTGGTGTTTAATACAAATGAAATTTCTTTGAGGTTGTGCATGAACAAGAGGAGCATGATGGTGTAGAAGCATGTATGAAAAGAGCCCTATCATGAGAAGTGTTGAAGTACAAAGATGGTGTTAAGTTGACAAATATAGCATCCATCGTTGAAAGGTGTAACTCTACAATGGATCTAGGTAATGAAGGCAAGTCCATAATTCATAGATTTTTTGGGTTGGTAGAAGAAACTAGAATACAAAATATGAAGATTATTGTACCATGATAGGATTAAGTGATTTTCACTCTTTTACAAGCTCAAATGTAAGTTTATAGACTATTTATACGAGGTAAATGGCATGCTTTTCTTCTTCATGTATATATTTTTCTTGGAATGATTGATTCAAAAGAGTGCATCAATGAATGGTGTTTTAGAACTTTAAGCCCACTTTAGACATATCAACTTCTTGAAGCACTACAACTCATGGAGATGGGATCATAAATTGACTTAGAACATATTTTAGATCTAGTTCAACCATGTATTATAGATGCATTATTTAATTAAAATTGATATTTTATCTTATTATTTAGAATTTTTGTATCATTTGTTGAATTAATCATTTTTTTATTATTCAATGTACAAAATGTTTATGTAGTTATTGAGAATGAAGATAATGAATAAATTGTTCATTGTGTTGAGGTAAAAAATAAATTGACACCCTCTATAATAGATGAGGTTAGTGGCTGTTATTAGAATATGGCTTAGAAGGTACCCAATGAATTAGTTTGATGTGTGGTTGTTTGAGGACTTCAACACACATATGACAATTTTTCATTATTCTATCCTTATTGTGGCATCAAATGTTTAATTGATCAAATATGGGGGTATGCCATTGAATAATAACTTGTGGAAAGCTCATGAGTTTGACCATGAAACAATAATTGACACCATATAGAGTAGAGTAGATTCACATGGCTCATTGGATTGAATTGGTAGAATGACACATAGTTATATAGTTTGTAAGTATATTATAAATTTATTAAGTTTTATGATTTGAGTACATTTTTCAAGATTTTTTATTTCTTTATTTATGCCTACTAATTCTATTAATGTAGGTTAGTAGTTTGAAACAAGATTTCATATTCTCATGGTTAAACCAACTAAACTCACAATTTTCAAAATAATTACCAATAAACTTGAAGACAAGAAAATGAAATGAGTAAAATAACATAGATAATATAAATACACAATACCATTAACTCAAATCACTCTTTCTCCTGTGATATAGTAGAAGTAGAGTGCACCCTAGCTCCACTTGATTTGTTCTTTCAAATACTTGCTTGCGAGAATGGGATTGCTCAATAAACCAACATAATATTAATGACTTTGAGTGATAAAAATGATAGAATTACTTTGTATTAAAATGTGTGATGATTCAAATGAGTGAAAGGAAACATTTATAGATTTTTCTATAGATAGATAAGGATAAAATTTGAAGGTGGATAAGGATAAGATGTTTTATTTACATGAGTTAAAAATTAGAAATAAATTGAGAAGAAGATAAGATGAGATATGAGATAGAATTATCTAGTTAATTTAATTAATTAGATACACATGAGTTAGAAATGGAAAGAAATCAAAGAGGATATGATTGAGATTAACTAATATTGGAATATGATTTAATTAATTAAATAATTATAAATTATTTAATTAACATTAGAGAAATGAATAAATTATTTAATTAATTGTAAATTATTTAATTAATGTTAGGAAGTGAAAAGTGGGATAAATTAGATGATGTTAGGAAAGTTAGGTGATGATAGGATATAGTTAGATTTAGGTGTCTACATTTTGCCCCTCTTTGATATAGTGTCGTGACTAACAAAAGTGGTGTCGTGTCAAGAAATAAATTATGCCCTAGTTGACTTAGAGGATAATAGGGGAGTGATGCTCCCTTAAGAGGTTATCTTGGAATTTTTTTTGGATGAGTTCTTGAAAAGAAGAAAATATGGTTAGAAATGGAAAAATAAACAAAAAATGAAGGAAAAGGGATTAAAAAATGGAGGAAACGAAACAAATATATCATGACCTTATGTTTTTATGGATATATGAGACGAGTGATTTTGTTGGTGGCCCATTGTGTTGTGATGTAATGGATATGTGATGTTATGATTTTATTATGATTATGATGACTAAATGATAGTTATAGGATGGATTAGTTGTATGGATTATGTATATGATTTATAGATGGATATGATGAGTTATGATTATGATGGATGGTTATGATGTGGAATGAATTATGCTTCTAGATGGATGTGTTTTTGATCTGATATATTGATGATATTGAAAGGGAAAAGAGAACCCATCATGCACCTTACAACATCCTATATTTTACTTAAACATATATTCAATAACTTGATGCAAGCACATACTACTATGCCCTTAAAGTGGAAACAAACATAGTTGATTTCCCATCACATTAACCCTTAGAGGAAAGATACTGGAGCGTACAGATCTAAATAAATTTTAGTAGCATAATGGCATATAAATTAACACTTTAAGAACATGAAACAAGAAGAATAGAAGAAAGATAGATAGAAGAGAAGAGACACCAATATACGTAGGGAAAACCCTTTTGGGTAAAAAACCCCACACTCCAAAGCATCAAACTAGTGCATTAATATGCAACAACAAGTTTATGTTACAATACACTTGTAGGCTCAAAGCCTTAACATGGAGATTTACATCTTTCTCCTCTGGAGGAAAAACTAGCAGCATAACCCTACATAAAACTCTTCTCTCACAAACTTCTCCTTAAGCCTCCAATTTATAGACTTCTCACATCTAAGAAACCATTATGTGGTTTTACAAAACCATGTGCTTAACTTCTTAGCCAAGATTCCAATCTAAAAATAAGCTCTCACGTCCAAAATGTTCTCCCCTATTTTTGGCCTTTACAATTGTCATAGAATCTCTCATAATATCGCTACAAATAGTCCTTCCATGATATACTACCATGTGGGCATCTTTTGACAACTAATATTTCAATTTTCAAGGCACCAACATGTGACAAAAGTGCCAATTAAGAATTCAAACGCCCCTTCATTATTTTGGAGCTAAATAAAAACAATAACTGAGGGTGGAAAAATATTAAATACAAATAAATGCTACAGGAAATCTACAAGGTTGAGACACCTCATTTCCCCACATTCTCCCACTTGTCGAATACCTTACAAGAGTTAGGAGAATCACAACCAGTCTGTGAACAACCAAGGTTACCATACTGCCTCAACTGAACTCCACTATGCTCACGAGCTTTACAGAAGCACATGTAACATCTTCCAAGTGATCACCAACATGACAAAAAGATTAGAATTCTAAAAACATGATGAAACACTAAATTTCTCATAGACACCAATGTATCTAGCTTCAAACCCATTACCAAAACACAACTTTGAAATCCAAACACCTCCAAAACAAGATCGAGCATGAATGTTCCAGAACAGTTAGAACAACAACCATAGCTAGTTGTTTACATACAACTAAAAAACCCACCATTGATAGAACTTTTGCACATGACATATCCAACCCATACTACAGCTCTCATCCTTGTATAATCCACTGTCTTGCTCAAAGTTACCATCTTCCATGATAACAAACACACCAAAACCATTGATGTGCAAAAAATTTGAAGACCCTTGATATTGCAATCTAATGAAAAATAATCTACCAATGACATACATACATCCTAGGAATCAAACTACATGAGCAATGTCAACCAAAGGAACACAAAGTCTACCAATAAGCACTTACATAAAAGTGTGGCTTATAATCAAATCATTTAATACAAAGAATAATCACAATGATCCAAAAACTGCAACCAACTACCGCAAAATAGAGCATATTTCCACAACCAATTTTCTGCTCACTCTCTTACCTTTGTTCTCCTCCACTTCTCCCAAGTCCTCCACATCTCAAATGCTATACATTAAAAGAACACATACTATTGCTAAAAAACAATAAAGTACAAGAAAAGTGATGACCACAAACCTAGTGATCATACTAGATGAATAAGAACCTCTAGGAAGAAATATGAGACCATAAAGAGAAACTGCAAACCATATCATGTCTCTTTGCCAACACCACCAAGTGCTAAGTTGTGCCAAGTAAGATCTCCTTTACAAAACCCCAACTAAAAAGCCTTACCAACACTCAAACGTTCAATCTCAAAAGATCAAACAAAACATATTAATCTCATATAACAAAAAATGGATGTAAGCCTATCTAACCAAAGAAGATCAAACTGAAAGAAAAAATCCATTCCAAAAATAGGAATATAGCCCACTAACATCTCCAAAACCTCTCATAAATCAAACCATATACCTAAGGAGATAATCATGCCAAGTACTCCTCAAATGAACTCTCCAGAACTAGAAACTATAGCTGAAGATCCATATCCATGAGAAATCAAAGCATAAAACACAATGAATCTGAAATAACATGGGCAATACCTATCAGATCATTTTCTACCGAGTGAAGTGTGAGTGGGAAATGAGAATGATCCATTGAGATACACCGAGTCTCATAGACTCTCTCCAAGAACAATCTCCTCTCAAGTTGAAACATGAACTCGTGTCCATAACAAGTTAAGGCTCCTCAGTCTTTCTACTAAAATTTTACCATTCCAACATATGATCCCCACAACAAGAGATCTCTAGCCTCACCTTAAGTCTCTCTACTATCCATGATCATCCATCATCTAATACATGCCAACTTCAAATGCATCCTGTAAAATCATGAAGCTTTAAGAAAATGATTAATACTCAAAACCAAAGAGAACTTCACCAGACCATTGGCAAAGCTCCCACTATATGGCTGTAAAATCTAGGAACACACATGACATCATGATCTAACGTCTCCTCCTAGGAGATCACTACCTACTCCAATGAACATATCTTGCCAAAGGGGCACCATCATGCCAAAACTCCAATATTAGAAATAAGAATCCATAATGGCACAATACCATCTCCAATCACATGAAGATAACCATCCCCTAATAATGGAACTCAAGATGTCAATAATTTCATAGCACATAAGAATCATAATCCAAAAGCCTTACCATGACACCTACAACCACTGTATAAGATCGTCCATCACCAAGTGATAGATCCACATCATTGCCAAAGCTCCCACTAAAACTGTGGTACTGAGCTTATCAAGGCATTATTTTAACCAACCTCTCAATGAAGATCATCCATGGCTCTAACACAATCTAGTAATTAACCTATGCAATACCAACAACACAAAAGAATAAAGTAGAACCAAGATCTCCAAGTCAAGAAGATAAAACTATCACTATCGAAAGCTCACACTAAACTGTGTAACCAAGCTATCCATGACATCATAATAAACATGCTACAAGTCTTAATAACCAGCTATCTAGGCACTCTAATCATCCATCCTCTTGTCCCAATGCAACATACCAATGCACAAATGACCAAAGACAAGGCCAACTAACAAAGTTTGTATAAACACTAAATCAATCTCATGGATAAAGACAATCCACATTTGAGTCATCTCACTACAGCTAATGGGTAGCTAATCCATAGACTACATAACTCAAAGATCCAAAACAAATGTAACATGCAAACTCATCATTACTTTAGTAACCTGCAAACTAAGATAACAAGAAGATAACATGTAGACCACAAGACTCAAACACCAAATCAACCATAGATCTGATTTGCCAAACAAGTCCACATATGAGTAACCATAGTCAAGGAACCCATCAAGCAAATACTGTAGAAATGATGAGTGACTAATCACATACCAAAATTTTGACACTGAGAAAGCTACAAACCTCCTCACACCATGCACGAAGCATACATGGAAGCCTACAACTATCTTACATCCAGAAACACCCCCAAGGAATCATAATCTAAAAAATAGTTTGTCTACAGATCTACAAAACCACAATTTTTGATTAATCGTGTAAAACTTGCAAAACCAACATGTCACTGACATACATGTAAATCCATATCCACTTATCATTTGAAAGACCCACAAGTTTGAAAACCACCAAAATAGTTAAACTAGAATAATAGAAAAACACAGATACATATAACCATAGATTTTGAACAAAAATCTACAAAACCCTCAAATCAAATCAATATGAAATTGAGACATGCAAGTACAACCAACCAAAATGAAGTAGAGGTCTAGGAACTTCACGCCCACTTGTAGGCCAACTCCACAACCACCATGTACAAGCATACAGAGGAGTTAGGCTATTCCAGAAGCTTTTAGATCATTCAATGATCAACTCCATAGCCTACATGCATTTGAGATTAACAAAACAATGCCTTCCAATGCCAGGGACTAAAACCAAGCACCCAACATAAGCACACCAAACCATAGCCATGACAACCCAAGTTTCTCCATGTGATCAGGGAGCCAAGAACAAACACCCAACATGAATACTTTGATGCAAATGACCATAGAATGAAAGAACATAACCACCATGCATGAGGGTTATTACATACTATCAAACAAGAGCTCCATATCAATATCATATTAAATGTAACCACATGATCAACTCCATTAAATACTCCATCTTTTTCATCCTTCAAATGTCTGTTGTACCCTTAAAACAAGATCAACTGCAAGACTTCCACTCAAACAAGGATTAATAATTAGCCAATTCCTTTCTACAGATTCCCTCAAGCTTTCCAAGCTAAGAAATCACAACAGAAGAAATACCCAAAACCTTAAACACCATTGAACCAACACATCCAATCTCATGCAACCATGGAACCACTGTAGCTCTAATACCAATTGAAAGGGAAAACAGAACCCATCATGCACCTTAAAACATCCTATATTTTACTTAAACATATATCCAATAACTTGATGCAAGCACATACTACTATGCCCTTAAAGCGGAAACAAACATAGTTGATTTCCCACCACATTTACCCTTAGAGGAAAGATACTGGAGCTTACAGCTCTAAATAAATTTTAGTAGCATAACAACATATAAATTAACACTTTAAGAACATGAAACAAGAAGGATAGAAGAAATATAGACAGAAGAGAAGAGACACCAATATACATGGGGAAAACCCTTTCGGGTAAAAAACCCCACACTCCAAAGCATTGAACCAATGTATTAATCTACAACAACAAGCATGTTACAATACACTTGCAAGCTCAAAGTCTAAACATTGAGATTTACATCTTCTTCCTCTAGAGGAAAAACTAACAGCATAACCCTGCATAAAACTCTCCTCTCACAAACTTCCCCTTAAGCCTCCAATTTATGGACTTCTCACAACCAAGAAAACATTATGTGGTTTTACAAAACCATGTGCTTAACTTCTCAGCCAAGATTCTAGTCTAAAAATAAGCTATCACGTCCAAAATGTTCTCCCCTATTTTTAACCTTTACAGTTGTCATAAAATCTATCATAATATCGCTAAAAATAGTCCTTCCATGATATACTACCATGTGGGCATCTTTTGACAACTAATATTTCAATTTTCAAGGTACTGACATGTGGCAAAGGTGCCAATTAAGAATTCAAACGCCCCTTCATTATTTTGGAGCTAAATAAAAACAATAACTGACCGTGGGAAAATATTAAATACAAATAAATGCTACAGGAAATCTGCAAAGTTGAGACACCTCATTTCCCAACAGATATATGGATGTGATTATGGCATAGAGATAGTATTTTATATGCTTATGATGATGGATGTTTATGATGTATGTAATGATTATGATGATGAGATGACTATAAATATGATGGACGATAATGTGATATGATGATGATTGTACTGTGAATGCAACAAGATCATGGATGTAGTGGATGATGAGAGTGATTGATGTTTGGATTATTGTTTGGTCATAATACAAAGTGGGTATGAAAGTGGGTGGGGTAAGAGGGAGTTTAGAATGGGGAGATGAGGAATATGAAGAAATCACCGTCCGGTCTGATCCCCCTAGAACCCTGGTAGTAAGTTATATACGCTGTTCTGCTATAGGTGTGTAGAGAGTATGGTTGTGTATTGTAGAGTATATGGGTATTGGTTACTGTGTGTTGAGGATTGTATAGTGTGGGTGATCTATCTCTATCTCTGTCTGTCTGTCTCTATCTATCTATCTGCATATTTGTGCTTCCTTCCCTGCTTGTTTCCATCCCTCGGTCTTCGTCTCCTGGTATGGGTTGGGGAAATTGGAAAAATGATCTAGTCAAGTTGGGTATAAAATTTTGGATGGGACAAGGTATGGATGGGGGAGAAGAAGATGGGTGGTGGGATTAGATTATGCTGGTATGTGAAGAGAAATCCAATATTTTAATATAGCAAGGGGTATTATGCACCAAGGTATAAAGGAACCAGGATGGAAAGGTATCCATTGCATGGACCCAACTCTCAAACAAGCAAAAATCAGTTGTGTTGTGTGGTTACACAACACGCCACATTTTTCCCTAGAAAAACAAGGACCCAACCTTTTCTGCTTTTGCTTGGTTTGCTTGTTTCCCTTTGCTTTTGGGTGGTATGGTAAAAAAATAGTAATAGATGCACGTTAGGATCTTATCCTATCCATGTCAGGACCTTGAGATCTAGGTCAAATTTTCAAAATTAGAATTTCTTGTAATGAAACCTACCAAGTGAAAGAGCATAAAATTCTAAGAAGGTTTGCTTTTTGAAGCACCCAGAAACTCCCTAATACCCAGAAGTTATGCCTAGCTAAAGTTTAGTCAAATAGTCTTAGGGATATCATCACATTTGCGAACATAAAAACATTAACTTAATGTCCTGATCAGAAAATTGCTAAGTAAAACCCAATATCCAGATATTTACTAATGTACACACGTCAAATTTTAACTCATGATGTAATAAACCATCAAGTGCATGGATATTTGCAAGTATGCATAATTAATCTCAAGATGCAGACATTCATTAATATCCCGACTCGCTATAATATAATGATAAAACTTAATGTCCTGACATTAAATCAATGTCATGACATTCGTTAATATCCTGATGACATTTCATGTTGACTTTTCAAATGCACATCAGTCCCTGGACATTCTGCATAGAAGCTTAACATCTGGATCCTTCCTAATATCCTGATCATGTCATATGAACTCATTTTAAAGGAAAATCATAATACGATGATGTCATATAGATATTAAGAGTTCAAAACATTTTGATAAAGCTTAACATCCAAACATTAACTTAATGTCTGGACTTTCTCCAATATCCTGATGACATCACGTTACACCCAGCATAGAATTACCTTCAGAAGGGTGACATCATCCACACATTTGGACTTGGGGATATTTCACAAAAGTTAACATCTAAATATTTATTAGTATCCACATCCCCATCCCTATGACCAAAATTCATAGATTTCAATGAACCAATCAGATGGTGGCACATGACATAATTTGAGTTTTCCCAATGGATATTGTAATGTCCCGACATTCGACGATCAAAGGTAAATTCCTTTGGATTTTAATGACCCAATATTCACCCCTTGGTCAATGTTGAATGACATGCTGACATCATGCATACACATATGCACATTCTGATGGTATGCACATTGTTTAACATCCGGACATTCATTTATATGCATACTCTACAATAAATGTCATGAAATAGTAGTTGGTCATTTGAAAATTTAAATCATAAACTCACACTTGTCGTAATCTCCTAGACTGGATGTTGATATCCACAAAAAATGCAATTTGCCATTAATTATGCCCTAAAATCATGATTACTAACACATAAAGCAAGATTCTTGGTCATTTTGCATTCACAAAGCATTCGAAGAGAAATTACAGAGCTCCAAAGTTTACGATGGCCATTACAGAGAACCTAAACCCTAATGGAATGGTGTGGATATCAAACAAAAAATGGTAGAGGTGATTGTACAGTGTAAAGTGAACATTAGGATATCTACTAAATTGGTTTGAGTGTGGTAATATAGGTATTGAAGAATTACCTATTTAAACTCAAAAATTACAAGCTAGGTTGGGATATGTATATCCTTCATTGCAGGACATGATGGAGTCCCACAAGAATAGAAGTAAAATGGAGTTCATGACTCCCATGTTTCTATAGCCTAGTGGTTCAAGTTTCATATTTGGACAAATTGGAGACACTCATGCCAGAAATATGAGTCTGGAGGCATGGACAACCGCATTAGTTCAGGGTGGCTAGAACCCTATGTTCTAAACATTTACAACTCTAGAATGTGGCATGCTAGAGGATTTCCATATGCAGTAGAGGCCATTGAGATGGTGGCTACATGTGCAAATAACTATAACAGAGAAACAAGAAGGGTGGAGAAGGACGATCATGTATATTTAGATTTCTCAAACTCTGGGATCACATCATCTTTTAACTTACCCGCAGGACCTAATTTGTACATGATAGATATGAAGGCCTTGAAAAATCAATACCAAAGTAAGTATACAGATTGCAAAAAGATAATGTTCTCATGTTGGAGAGCTCAAGATAGCACCTATAAGGCAACAACAAAATTGCCAGGCAACCTCTAAAAGTTTGATTTTTCTCCTGAGATTCAATACATGATGGTCATGTTGAGCCAGATGAAAGGAAAACTTCATGCTCAAAACTTTGAGCTATGGATGTATGGACTCATTAGAATGGTTGAAACCATAGATACATAGATATAGTGGGCGTCTCTTATTAGTGACAACCTAGATGACGGAATGAAGAAGATTGGTGATAAGGAAAATTTGTTTCACATGTCATCATATGTTGTCTATGCCTATGCATCCAAGGGTACTTTTGATGGCCTATAGACAATAGGACATGTTGGGATAAATCCCGAAGATGTGAACATATAGGGTCACTATATAGAACTAGAGGGGAAGTCTTCCGTACATAATTACAAAAGGGTCAATGACTATTTTTTTATGCATTTGGTATGGTTAATAGAAGATGATAGAACCAAAAGGATGAGCTTTGAGGCTTAAGAGGTTATAGTCAAGAATGGAACCTAGTTCATCCAGTTCCTAGCCTTCACATATATAAGGATGGAGGGGTTCAGTGGGCAACCCCTGATGTTGCCGAGATATCCTACAGATAGAGTCATCCTCATGGAGATGACTAGATAGATAGGTCCCTCATATGAGGCATTTGCAAAGAGAAATAAGAAGCCTAATGTTAATTTCCTTGTTTATATTGGATGGTCCATGTGTCCCGACATAGAGTCGGCAAAAGAAGTGCAAGGGGGTTACAGATGCTAAACTTGTAGCCTTTTCCATTGGCCAGAAAATATGATCCTTACAAAAGGATGGAGAAACACATAAGCAAGAGGCATGTGCAGTATGTCCATTTAGAAGATTATTGGGAAAATTGCCTAGATGATGTAGAAGTAAGGAGGAGGAGCTATCAGAGATTGACATTTAAGTAGATCCACACACTAGATTGCATTCATGTTCCTCCACAGTTGTATCAAGATGATGGAATGAGAATATCAAAAGAGTATGAAGATAAGAAGATTTACACATAGACTATCTCCCCACCAGAATGGAGCTAGCCAGAGGTAACATCTCTAGACCTCATAACTGCAAGGGTCATGACATTGACCAAGACATGGGTAGATCAGTAGGTTGCTACTTTGAAGGCCAAGGGAGTGGCCATCACAATAGATAAGAAGAGAAAAGGGCAAGAATTACCTAAGGAAGATTATGATGATTTCCTAGAAGATAAAAGGCAAATCTTAGACAAGGAAGCTCAAGTAGCTTCATCAAAAGAAACTAAGAGAAGTGTTGATAGTGGTATCTGCATATCACCAATGCCATCTCCTTAGAAAGTACAAGGTCTAGCCTCTGTTGCCACAACATTCAAAATTCTAGTAGAGCAGCATATAGATACAGGGGAGCCAGAGATTACTTATCAGGATTTGGAGGATGAGGAGGATGAAGTGCCTTTGGAAAATAAAAAGAAAAGTCAGGATATATTAGTGTTGATGATGATGTTAGTCATAACAACAATGATAAAATTCACTTGAAGCAAACCTTATGTTCTTAAAAAGTATGATCAATTCAAGATGAATTGATGACTCTAAGTCGTCATTGATTAGTTCATAATATTTTACAATCTCTCAATTAGTTTGATGTGAATTGTTGTTTTGATTAGGGGCCTTATGCATGATTCAAAGTATTAGTGTCCTGATATGCAGATATTACTCTATTTTTCCTATTTTCTATAAATTATCAAAAAATGATATCAAATCTTAAGATCATGCAGATATTTGTGATAAGTTTGATCAATTCTTCTCTATCACTCTAGTTAAGATGATTCATGATTATTTTGATTAGTTCTTCTAAAACTATCCTCAATTCACTTGAATTTGAACTAAGACATGCTTAATTTTACTTCTGCACTATAAATTCCTCTAAATAAGGTGCCTACAGGTAGATATTTCCATGATTCCTTTCATTATTTATGATTATTTGCATGATACTTGCAATTATACATGCACTTTGTCTAAATATGCCTATGAAATTCATGTATCTATGGATATCAACATATTTTGTATTATGCTTATCATTTTCAACATTCTGCAGTTGCGATGATGGTGATTTAAATGAAATTTAAAGAAATTGAAATTAAATTCTAACTTTATTGAAATGTGTGAAGTTTAGTCACTGATCCACATATATTCTTGATACTTTCATGAAAGAGAAGAAAATCAAACCATATTTTCACCAAGATATTCCACAGCTACATATGATTGATACGAATCTTCAAAGGAAAGGATGACAACAACATTCACAAACTAAATTGCACTCCAAGGGATGTAGAAAATCAAAGGTATATCAAGATATCATCCACATATTACGTAGGATTTACAATAATTTGTAATCATAAGTCTTCATCTTCATTCAAATATGCAAAAGGAATATACATTTATAATTGACCTTGAGAATTGGTCATGGCATTCAACAATCCCATCTCGATTAATCTTCTAATGATGTACAAATGGCACTCCACCTCCTTTATAGGATAAGGAGGGGAGGTGGTTACAATTTGATCTAACAATCCATATTTATCTACGATAATCAACGGTCTAAAAACTTTTGACTAAGTCAACAACCTAGGACACGTGGCACAAGATGCCAGTTGGCAACTATCTGGAATATTCCTCAAATTCATTGACCTAGTCAACAAGATGTCTACTATGCATCATTATCTTCCCCTTCATCAGTAGAAGGATCATCCTCTATTACTCTATATCTAGTCCCCTGGATGACACCATATGCATGAGCAACCTTTTCTATTTCTACAGTATCCACTACCTTAACCATCTTAAATGCATGTTCTTGTGCCTTTAGTTGCTCCTATATTGATATCCATCTATTTATTCTACTGTCCAGTTCTTCTTTATACTTTTCTAACTTGGCCTTCATCCTCATGGCCTTATCAATAGTATCCTCAAAAAAATACTTGATAGGGTCCTCTACTACTAGCTAGAAATTATCTTTGAATGCATTAGTAGCAAATTCTTCATCCTGATTTTCTACGTTCCCCTCTACTTCACCCTCAAGGGCTTCCAAAATCTCTAATTCTTCAACTAAGAGTTCATGCAATTTGACATTGATGTCTGCTACTTTTGAATTACATCTCTCTAAGATGTCCACCTCAAATTTTGTATCATCATATTATTAAACAGAAGGATTATGGATGGATTGATGGATGGGAATGGATATATGTTACTTGTATGTTCAAAAGTTTATATAGGCTGAAGTATTCATGTGTGGCAGAGAAGTCAAGTCAGCTAGCAGGGGAAAGAGAACATGGATCAAGATGCAGAGAAGGAAGATCACATGCAAATAAAAACAAGGAGAGTAATTCATACCACCAAGGGAGAGATGACAAAAGTTTCTATCGCAACAATAAAGGAAGTCATAATTCTTACTGCAATGAAGGATACCAGAGGGATGATAGAGTATTTGATAAGAGATAATTCAGAGGAACATGTTTTCAAGTATGGAGGCAAAAAGCATCGAGCATTGAATTTCACCTAGGGACTATTAACAAGGGAGTAGTAAATAATGTAGAAATAACTTATGTGGAAGAAGAAGAACCCATTGAATCACCAAGTTCAATAGAGAAACTAGAAGAGGGTGAAACGTTGATATTACAAAGAGTTTTGTTATATACTAAAACAACTGAAGAACCAGCACAAGGGAAGTTTGTGTAAATCAGGAGCAAGAGATGACAAGGGATGACAAGTAATTCTACCGAAAGAGGAAGCAAAGTCATAAATTATACCATAATGAAGGGAAGTATAAGGGAAGTACATGTAAAGAAGGAACTAGAAGATATTTATGTGTACAGAAGGAGTTGTGGCTAAAACTGAAGGTTAGAAAGTACTATAGAGAGAATTTAAGGATGTTTTGATTAACTAAATATTAAATTGAGGCAGCCTATAAGTGTTGTCAATAGAGCATCGAACTATGAGGCAGTTACAACCTTGTAGCTAGATCATCAAACCATCACAAATGGAGAATTTAAGGTAGCTTGCAAAGAAGATTTGCTCAAACTGCCGATCATTGAGGCAGTGCAATGATTTCTAAGTAGAGCACTAAACTTAGATCAGCACAAGTGAGAAAGAACTTGAGACAGTTTGCATGGATGACTTCATTGACCTCGAGGTAGCTACAAATACTTGTGAATAGATTGTTGAATATATTCTAAGAGGCAACATTGATTCTAATAGAATATAGGCCAAAGTGAAGAGGCTCACTTTTCAATTAACCCTAAGAGTCTGATGTAGGAGCATTTGAAAGTCATTCAGTGAATTGGGACAATTGATGTTGAGTTGCAGGGTGCTAGAAATTGACATTGGGGACTGTTGCATTCTATCATAGATGAATGTACGGTCATGCAATTTGGAGAGTACGTAGAATAGGGTAGGAGGAATCACATTACCAAGTTTTATAAGTTATGGATTGCTGCAAATAAATGTGGAAGCATTTGACTCAAGACTATGTAGTTGGTTATTAGGGGAGACATTGGAACTACCACATTCAACGGTAATTGGGTATTAGGTCTCATGGTTTGGAAGTTAAGTGGAGAAAGTTAGGAGCTATGTTATATCTAGGTTTGAGGAGACTTGAGTTACTGCAACAATATCTGGAGACATCAAAGTGAAGACTATGTTAACAGACTACAGGAAGGATGATTGTAAAAGAAGTCTAGGAGCTTGTGCCAGTGATTTGGGAGCATGTGTCAAGAACTAAGATTGTGTGGAGAAAAGTTGGATCTAGCAGAGCTTATGTTGAGAACCACAAGATGATACTTCATTCTGGCATTACTGTATTTGATATAGAGCTAACATATGAAAGAACTACACATTTCATATGGCCTAGAGTTATGTGCCACCTTGTAAGCCAACATGGGTAATTTGGGAGACTTGAGAATGATGTATATAAGCATGACATGAGATTATTTCTAGGCAATGAAGAGTGGAAGTAAAAAGGATAGATTAGAGATTAGAAGAAGAGGACAGAACAAAGAGCATAGAAAACTAGCAGAGGGAAGACAGAGGACATGGGAGAATGATGCAGTGTGATGTTGTGCTTCTATGTGCATAAAATTTTGTAAGCCTAGGCTACAGCCTAGCACATGAAGAGCCAGCCTAGCACATGAAGAGCCCTAGAGGCATATGTAATGAGATTTAGAAATTTCGTATGATGAGAAGTGATCTTTTGAAGGCTGGATTTTTCCCTTTCAGGGTTTTCCCCAGATAAATCTTGTGTCATGTGTTTATGATTACTTCTGATGATTTTGTTGTTATCTGTATGTTTCTATTGCATCTTTGTTATTATCATGATGTTGGTTGTTTAAGACTGCAAGGTTGGACAGTCCTTCATTGGACCCTCCTACCTTGACTACATCAGGATCTATGACTCCTTTCTCCTATTTCAGATAAAAACCCTTATGCTCAACTAACCGCTCACACTTGACTTACTCTGCTACTTCTTGAGATGCTTTCTAACCATGCCTATGTCAAATTGGATATAGGAGGAGAGGAGGTTAGAATACTAAGGGAAGCCAAGTGATTCCATGATGACCTGGTGTATCTGTATGCCCTGGTGATTGATGCTAAGAAATTGAAAATAGAGTAGGGTTCTTTTCTTTTTTATTCTGGTGTTAACTCATTCCACCTATCCCTTGAAAAGTTCAATGCTTCCCTACCAATTTTATCAAATAATTCTTTGAATTTATTGTAATCTTTTTCTCTATATTCAAGAAGTTTCTCTTCTGCCCTAGGTTGTTGGATGAAATCAATCCATTCCACTACTACTTGATTAGGATCCTCATCTTCTACCCTTACTTTAAGGGTAATTATTTTTTCCATCTCATGATACTATTGTCATAGAATACCTCTTTTATGCTCATTATGTATGAATGATGCCAAGGCCTTCATCTTCGCATCCCCAATAAAATTAAGGGATTCCAAGTATTATTGTATGGAATATCCAACTCATGTAAGTAATGTAATTCACATAATTGACTTTGCAATTCAGGCGTAGCTTACTAATATTCTATTAAAAATAGATCAGGTGTAAAAAGAGAAATGGGGAGATCACTATACAGTGAGATGAACTAAAAAACTAAAAACTTAGTGTTATGGAGTAAGAAGTGGACACATGCCTGTTTACCTCCTAGTTTATCTCTTAGGTCCCTATGATTACATGATACATCCTAATTATTCATCTTGATGCAAAATCCCCTGAAACAAATGTAAATTGGGAACAAGGGGCCCATTCTTAGCCTTACCCTAGACCAAAAAGGTGCCTTGGGACTTCTACTCCTGCACCCAAGTCCTCCCTGACTAGTTAGAGAAAATTTAAATACATGTCATTATAATAACTTTAAATAGGTTTCTCTTTGTTAGCTCTTTTAGTTAATTTGATGAATGTTAGCAAGAAATCATATATAATTGTGCTTTTGAATTCATTACAAACCTAAATAGAGAGAGCCAACTTGAAGCATTAGAATAAAGAGCATTCAAAGCATTCATTGTGATTCTAGAGTAGATTTGTATTATCATTGTGTGTGTTGTTATAGGTTTGAATTTATCATCTATCTCTCCTTATGAGTTGAAGAACATTCATCCTCCCAAAGGTTTCATCACATAGGTGATATTATTTATGTTCATCATCATTTAATTTCATCATATTGATTTGTGTTTATCCTCTTCCCTACAAGGGCATCCTCTCTTTATCAATGGTGTTGGGAAGCTTGAATGTTATCTTGGGATTTGACTAAGGCAAGTCCCTAAACACCATAACCCCCAAACCCCTTTTCTTTATAGGTGTGAGATCTAGAAAAGTGAAGATACAGAAAGACTGAGAAAGGATAAGGGTTTTAGGATCTGACAACATTTTAGGAATATTCCTCTATGCCATACTTGTGTGCTTACAAAATAGTCATTTTACCTAAACAAACTCCAGATCTGGTATTAGGATAGTCTCTGTAACATTTCTCCAGTTTGTATTTTTTGAAGATTCCACTTCTTAGAACTTGGGCACCCTTGAAATAGTCCTCCAATATTCTAGCATTCGGGACATAGGTTCTAGTATCTTCCTGATCACTCTTTTGAAGTTGGATTCTAATTATCTATTGTACATTTTATGTTATAATCAAATCTTTACAAATCTAGGGTTTAGTGCATTGATTGACCTAGGGTTTGATAAAATACTTGATTAAATTAGATATTTCCATAGAACTGCTAAGTACAAAATCTGTAGCTAAGTCCACCTCCATTTGGTAGTGATTTTGCTTGGTTTTGTCCTTGAATGTTATTGTGGAAGAGGGTTTGATCTAGAGTGAATGCTAGTCTTCTTCATTCTCTTTTTCTAACATAAAATTTTGGTGAACCCATAGCTTCGAGAATTTGCATCTTGACGATAGTTAAATTTAGATCTTGTTACCCCTATTCAATTGAAAATCTTGCATGATCTTGGGAAAAGTACATAGTTAAGCCTTAAAAAGCTTGCATTTTGATCAAATTTTGCATTAAGGGTTTTAAAATTTCTCTTGTATTATCATATTGGCCACATTTAAAAGTCATCAAATTTGATTTGGTATGATATCCTTGCATCATCACATGTCTTAGATGTCAAAATTCTTATATTTGCAATTACACATTGTGTATTTCAACAAGCATAAATACCTTAATATTCATAATCTTATTGATCATATTCTTGGTTAGCGCATTGGGTGTTATAAAAATTTGCATGAGTTTTATAACCTACTGCCCTAACACCAACACCTTAGTAAGAATAAGTTGTAGATTGATGGGTTCTAATGTTTTTGATAGCAACGGTGTGTAAACATCAGAAAATCCTTTACACAACTACTTTACAAAAGGTGAATAAACATCTTTGCAAGATATTGTAAACACCAACATGTTGGAAGAATAAACATTTCATGATATTGAAGATGTGATTGATATATTTACACATGTGTCTAATGATCAACTAAAAAAACTAGACAAACAACTAGCTAATTTTCAACAAATTGTAGGAGGTGCACTCCTCACTCAAGAAGTCTTATCTATTGTTGATGGTATATGAGGATTATTACAAGAAGCACAAGGAGGTGTTGACATGCTCTATGGAATAGCCCACATAGTGGATCATAACATTATGCCAGCGGCTAGCCATGTGAATGTCATAGAAAATGTATCACCACTGAAGTATATAAGCTCACAAGTATCAATACCCATACCAAATACTAGAATATCCACTTTTAAACCATCAATTATCACTACTAATGTACAATCTTGTAGTAATTTTACCACTACCATGGGAACATCTATTGGAAACAATTACAAAGCCATGGCATTTAATTATCAAAACTCAATACCTCCTATATCCATTGGTCCATGAATAATTATTCTCCATCACCCATCACCTCCACTCATTACCAACCACCTCCCAATTTCACAACTATAGCATCAAATACTCTTGTCTCAAATACGCAAATCACTTCACCCAATAATTCTCTCCTAAACCAGCTTTTGAAGAGTATATCATCCTTACAGAAAAAAGTGACAAATCTGACTAATGCTTCCTCTCAACCTACCTTACCAACATATCATGCCTGTAGTCCTTTATCATATACAATCCTAAGATCTCAAATGCCTGACAAATTTGAGACTCGTCACTTTGAAAAGTGCAATGGTAAAGGTGATCTAAATACTCATGCAGTAGCATTCAGAACAATGTGTAGTCATTCTTCTTTGCTGAGGCATTGTTAGAAAAATTATTTCTGTATTCTCTCAAGGATACCACTTTAGAATGATTTTTCTCTTTACCTTCTAACTCAATACATTTCTTCTCATAGATAGTTGATCAATTCTTGCAACACTTCCAAGTGAACATTGGACCTACTGTATCATTGATTGATTTGGTCTATTGTAAACAAGGTGCGAAAGAGAAATTAATAGAATTCACCAGTTGATATCAAGCTCTCTTTGTACAAATACAATATCTGATACAGATGAGGATGTCCAAAAACTATTCATTACAAATCTACAATTGAACATATGTGATAAAATGCTTTTGATGAAGTATAGTTCTTTCCAACATCTATGCACAGCTCTCTGAGATTACCAACTTTCAGCTAGTTGGTATGAGAATCATACCTCATCAGCTCCTATTGGTCAATCCACAGTTGGAACATCTCAAAATTCATTTAAGAAGACTACCAATAATTTTATTAAGATCAGTGGGAAACATTTGAACAAATTTTAATCACAAGTGTCCGCTATTACAAAGCCTAATCAGACACCATTTTAATTCAAACAACAGAGACAATTTACTCCATTATCAAATTCTATTCATTCAATAATGACTCAAGCAATGAACAACACTCTTTTGAAGCTTCCTCCTACTCATCCACTAGATAGTAGCAAGATGCAAGGACCTTTATTTTGTGCTAATGCCTATTGTCACTATCACCACTCAATATGACATGATACCGAGAGATGTATGCATCTTAAACATGAAATAACGTGATACATGTTGCTGGTGTGAATTACAATAGAAATAAGTCAGTAGTGTGAGTTTAAAGACAGACAACTGAGAGGGGGGTGAATTAGTTGTCTCAAAACTTTCCTTTGATTAACCACTTAAATCCTTCTTGTAATTCAACAACATAATAATAAATCAATCATGAAAACACAATGCAATAATTCAAGAGTAGAAACACATTAACACATATGACACCAAGATTTTAACGTGGAAAACATTGATAAGGGAAAAACACGGGGTGACTAACCCAAGATTGTATTCTCTATTAAAAGAATAAGAAAATAAGATGGTACATGCCAATTAGAGTTCACTACCCGAGCACACTGCTCACAAGAGGCCCACTACCTATAAGATACACACTATCTACAGAATGATAAATATTACATACTTGAACTGAAGAATAGCATCTTCACCATGCTTGATTTAGTTCCATTTGAATCCAACACTTCTTCTCTACCTTTCTCTCTTCTTCTCTCTACCACACTCTCATCCTCACCAAGATGCATTTTAAATGACTTCACAACTCTTATTTATACAAGACATTGACTTTGGGATAATCATCAAAGTCAGCATACTTTATAGAGCAAATACATAATTACAACTTGACTTATTACAAAATACTTTATGTGAATCATCACACTGTTGGACACAGATCTGGGACTTCAATCTTCTTTGAGAAACATACTATGCTTCGTAGAACATCTTCAAGATCATCCGCAAGATGTGTAAATCATCCAGTTGGCCAAGTTTAGGAAGAACATCATCATCCAGAAGTAATTCTTCAATTACAAGCTCAATCTTTAATGTGGACCACCAACATGAACTGGACATAATCCAAAGACCCCCACAAGCTTCCCTGAATCACCAAGAACATTTACACTACTTCTTACAGAAATCATTCTCTCCTTCATCCGAAACCTCAAGAACACAGTTTGTCATTACTGTCATATTGGAATAGATGCTTGTGGACCTCCAGACCATGAACCAATTGATTTGTCAATTCTCATTGACTTCCTAAACACTCCACCAAATCTGTAGAACAAGATATTGCATTTCCAGATCTCACTAGACCTATTTGTGTCACTCTGTCACCTCTGAACATCTGCCAGAACCAGTTTTACTCATATGGCCATAACTTCTTGTAATCTTTATACGGACCTCTCAAATCTTTACTGGATCACCTTTAGACACATATCTACAAACCCTTTGATGTGCAACCTCTGATCTTCATCTTAGCTGGGATCTTTACTTCACTGTCTTCACTATTCTTCTTTGTTCCTGATAGGACTAATTTTCTCAATATCCTCAACATACAACTCATCCAATCCTTGACATCAATGCAACAGGAGTATGTTGACATCAATGATAACACCGGTTAGGCCCATACTTGTAACAATCTCCCCCTTTGTCATTGATGGCAACATATGATGTGAAAAATTGTTTTAACCATCAAGACAAGAACTCCTCACTGACTAACATAACTCCCCCTATCAACAACAACCATTCACATGTCTTCTCTTCCTTTACTGCTCCCCCTTTGATCAGCAACCACTTTTTGTTTTTCACATGTCTTCTCTCCCCCTTTGACATCAATGGCAAAAGGCACATACTTGCATCACTCAAAATCATACAGACTACTCCCCCTGAGTAGCAGCTTCCTATCATCAATCCGGACCACAAGATATGACTATGAGATCCACCGGACTAATACACATTAGTACACCTTAATTCAGAACCGAAGGGGTAATAACCCCTAACTTCTCCTTGAGATACTCAAAAGAGTCCTTAGGTAGAGGTTTAGTAAAAATATCTACAATCTAATCTTTGGATGGCACAAACTCCAATCTAACTTCATTTTTGTTCACTTGCTCTCTCAAAAAGTGAAACTTTATGGATATATATGTTTTGTCTTTGAGGGCAATACTGGATTTTTTGATATATTTATTGCACTTGAATTATCACAAAAGATTGTGATAGCTTCCTCATACTCCACTCTAATGTCTCTTAGCATTTGCTTCATCCATAATACTTGAGTGCAACTACCTATTGCTGCAATATATTCTGCTTCTACAGTGGATAGAGATATTGCCTCTTATTTCTTACTCAGCCAAGAAACCAATCTTTTCCCTAAAAAAATGCTCCACCACTGGTACTCTTATGGTCATCCACATCTCCTATGTAATCCACATCTGTATATGGATGAAGAGAGAAATCATGATCTCTAGGATACTTTTAGGTCTCAAAAATGTAGGTTGCAAATCCTAAGAGGATGCCAGACTCTATGATCATATTGGCAACATTTTTGAACTAACGCAACAGAGTTAACCTATAGGGTTGATGACTCCCTGCACTTTAGGCACTGCTATAGCTAGGTGGGTAGACCTTTAAAATTTGAAGTAGACTGGATAAGTGTAGGTGCTTTGACTAAATTAATGGATCTACTCACAGTGGAAAATGGTGTGGAATAGAAGAAAGCTTGCTAACTAATTCTATATCTAATATCTAAAGGATGATTGGTATAAATTGTATAAGCAATATCAAGGTAAGACCAATAAATGAATTTAACTATTAAAATAAGTAAGACCAATGCCTTTGTTGAATAAATAGAGTCAAATGAAAATCTAAGACCAGTGGCTTATAGTGGACAGTAACTCTAACTGTTTGGCACAATACTTTAGTTTATAACTTGTATAAACGTATAGGGAAATGATTGACAAACTCTTCTTAATAATCCAATTGACAAAATCAGATTTGTTGTTATTCACCAGAAGGAATTTTTAATCCTTTCTTGAAGGAACTAATTGAATGAATTATACAAGAACAACAGACAATATCAACTTGGAGACAGAATGACAATCCTAATTATATGGTTCTTCTTAGCGATCCAAATCGACACTTCCAGATTACTATGACTGACCAAAAGGATTTTAATTCCTTTTATAGAAACTAATTAATCAAATAACACAAATACAACAAATGTGCATTGACAAATTAAATATATAATTGATATATCAATTTAAATAACAAGGAAATGCAGAACTGAAGACAACCAAATAACTAAATAACTTTAACAAACAATTGATGCCAGTATAAGCCCACAGAAACAAAGATCTTCTATTAACTTCTTAAATGTAATACTTGCAACATAGTCTTTTAAAACATTATAAACTTCTCATATTATCTCCTACTCTTGATGATCCCTGATCACCATATGTCCAACTTATAGATAAATATTTATGAAGAGACATAACTCTTCAAAATGTCTTTTGGGAATTAAAATGATTAACATAACAATAAAGATAATGCTGCTAAGTTCTACTCAGCCACAGGTATATCTAAGCGATATGATCCAAGTACTCTTGTCTGCAATGTGTATCAGTAAACTCAATAGTATTTCTTATGATCACGTCCATTGTCACCATCTTCTCTAAATGCTTGCAGGCTTCCCTAGGTGCAGAGTCTTTATCCTTGAGAGATCCCAAAGCTTCATGTAACATCACCTGGCACTCTTCACTCCATTCATCTTTGCTTTTTATCTCCTTATCATTTCTGAACAACATGGGTACACCTACTTTTAAATCCTCAATACACTCCTTGGCATCATTTTTAAGCTAGTCATAATATTTCGGATGTTCTTCAATCAAGTCTTTTGCACTAGAAGTACCTATAGTGTAAGAAACATCCTTACTCTATATTTCATGGAGTTTTTCCTGAAGCCTATTGGCTAGCCTTTCGTGCTCTTAGATCACCTTATGATTTTAGAATAGACATCCCAAAATTTGTTCATCTAACACATCATTTTAACATGCCTATTTTGTAGCACTATTGCATGTGTGTCAATCTAGACCTGAGCTATCTGATCAATAGATGGTGATTGGGTGCTTTGTGAGATCTCTCCTTGAGTTAACCTTTTCACTAACCCTCCGAAGGTATTCTTAATAGTATCTTTCAAGAAATTGTTTTCTTTTTTTAATCTTTCACAACTTAGTTTATATGCATCCCATTCTTTGATAAGCATCTAAGCCTGTGCCTTATTTAACTTTGCAACATTTATGCCAATATCTGGAGTAATCAAGGGATAAGTTTCCCCTACTTTCAAGGTCATAACATGCCCAAAAGTTTTTTCAGTATCTATAATGGTCATTTTCTTATGAGGAGGGTACAAGTCCCATATCATGAGTGAGTTTTCATTGTTGTTATATTTGGTACCCATGTACATCTCTGTGACACCCTCAAGAATGAGTTTATACTTGTCATCAGTATTGTGCAAAAAACTATCAAAGACCAAAGTAGAATTTATATCAAGACCATGAAATATCATGACACCTACTTCTCTGAGCAATTGTCTACCTCTACTAGGAGTCATAGCTTTCAATTCATTGTCCACTGTTGTTTTTAACATATCAATTAATTGTCTTTCATTGTCAGCCATGACATCATCAACTGATTCCCTGATCTCTTTACCCTTGCATTTATACAAAAATGATTTAAATTCTTTAGAATGAATAAATTGATCATTTGCAATAAAATAATCATATGCTAATTGTCTTGGATCCTCATCATTAGGCCCCTCTTCATCATGCTTTTCATCAAGAGATTGATAACATTCCATTTTTCGTTTAGATATTCTAGTTGTTTGTTCATGTGACTCTTCTTCTCCTGTAGATCCCTCATCACTAGAGGACAACAAATCTATCTCTGTAAGCTATCTCTTCTTCTCTTCGAGTTCTCTATTATGCTTCTCAATCACCAATTCAATCTCAGCTTCTTCCATATTCCTGATAATGCCATCATGCGGATAAGGAATATGCGTATACCCACTGAGATTTTGTTTTCTCCTAGAAAGATCAATGAAACCCTTGGGATCAAATCCTTTTCTTTCCTCTATACATCTCATGTTGTAATGCATCAATTTATCCATGATGAAAACATAGTTCCCTCTTTAGACACCACAGTAAAACCCCCAAAGCACAGAGTACTAGGCATGAAGGATTTCTTGTCATAGGAGCTCAAGTTCATCACATTAGAGAAGTTCATTTGCCTAACTATCTCTAAGTAGGCAATTCTGTTAGGAACTGTCTTGGGCAATATAAACGGGGTGTCTTCAAAACCATAAATTCTGACCATGGTTGAATCCTCAAAACAATACCAATCTCCCCAGTTGTGGATGATAGTAGGAGGACCACCAAAATCTTTGGGTCTGAGAAACCTCTTTATTTCATTTGATAGGGAATATTCACAAGGATGATTGAGATATCTATATAACACTTTTACACAGTATTCTTCAAAATGATTATAGCTAGAATGGGTAAACCTACTATCCCATATCCTTGTCCATATTTGCACAAGTGAATTTTGTCCCCTCTAGTCCACTTGAGAAACTTTGAGTTCATTTGGCCATAATCCCATTTCCTAGCCATAATATAGTACCATGTGCATGAGGAATGAGTAGTTCTTTAAAGAGACTGATGGGGCATTGTTCTTGATTGCAGTTAAACCAAAATCAATTCTTCCAAAAACATAGGCAACATAGTCAAACTGCCTAGCATTGTGGCACTGGATATCTGTGGCTATCACCATTAAAGGAATTGTCATAAAATTAGGATCCTCTAATCCTAAGACTTGGCCCATGGAATAATATGTGTATTGTATATATGGTTCAAACAATGACACATGGAATGGAGGTCCATCATTATCATTAAAGGCACTATTTCTCCTTCTACCTTAGGCCTATGAAGAGGTAATCTCCATCCATTATATGTGGTGTCCATCCTCCAGTATTCTTTTTCCAAATATTCATAACTATGGGAACAGTACACAAATCATCTAAATCAAATACTATACAAATGGCATTTTTGGACAAATGTATAACAAGTTCTCCTTGCAGATTGCATATGGCCTTGATGCTTGGATTGTAATGTTTAGCCAGGAGTTTGAGGAGTTCTGCATTCACAAACACATTAGGGATGACTAATTTGCCCAAATTCAAGTGCCATGAATTAGACACTAGGACATTCCTGAATCTTCTATTGTAATGGAATTTGAACAATTCATAACCTCTTATTGGTGTCCACACATTTCCAAGATATTTGTATTTGTCTTCTAATTTCTCTACCTCTGCCCTAAGTTGTGCAGACCTTCAATCTTTAGGGGTAGAACCAAGCAATTGGTCAATTAAATCTTGATTTAGTTTCCTTTCTTTTATTTTTTCATTAGGGCTTTTGTTAATTTTTTGTTTCTTGGGCTTACTAGTTTCACCTGACTGTTTTCTACCCTTTCCTTTTACTAGAGTCACCATTACAATTATGGATGGAAGATTCAAATTGTAGTCTATCACATAGAGGTTTTTAAGTATGTACATGTTATCTGATAGTTGAACTCCTTTCTCCTTTCCTCCAAGTTCTCACTTATGTGCTCCTTTCAGGCAATTTGTTTGAATCTAATTGCAGTGATTTCGAATGGCTCTTCAGAGGATTTCTTCTTGGTCTGCAATTAATTTTTCTAGTGTAATAATTTTTGTGATTGCTATGAGATGTCACATTGTCATAACTCCCCTCATTGATAGGAATTTTGTAATGTTAGGTCGATCGAATAGCTTCTTATGGCGTGAACATTTGTAGGTGGATCAATTGTTGTGACCCTTCATTTTGTCTCCTTGATGTCATCTTTTATAAAAACATATATAAGCTCGTATCGGCAAGACTTTTAAGGTCTACCCGATATAGAAATGAGCATGGTTCTTGTCGGCCTAACCTACTTTATCACTATGGGAAAAACATCTTCCTCTGATATTTCAAGTGTCTCTGATATGAATATCGGCATGAGTCTTGTCAACAAGCTCATCGGCTTCTCTTTACATGGCAGGTTAGTGGAATCGACAAGACCCAAGTAATTAATACTAATATCACTTGTCCTTATGATTTGTCAAAAAGAATCTTATCGATGAGTGTGGCCATTATTATCATAAGAACAACATATGACATCGGCATGACTTGATTCAAACTATTCAATCATGGTTGTTTCCCTAATACCCTTTTTATATCCTTCATTAGAGTGATCATCATAGCATGTTACCAAAATCCCTCATCGTCATGACCATCGGTTCAGCAAGACTCGTAAACTTTGTTCTGACTTGTTCACTTTCACTGATGGTTTTTTATCTCTATACATATCAGTGTGACTTAGGCCAAAACAATCCCTTTAGTTGCTGAGACATTAAAATGTTAGAGACACTTTAATTCTTTGCCCCGATGTGTATTTATTTTTGATGCGCCACTAGCTCCATCCATTCCATGGATTGTTTGGCAAGAGTCCCACCGAACTTTTTCATTAGTGTGATCTATACTGTTGAGGGAGTGTTCAGAGTATCCTTTGATAGTGTTTTCTTATGCCGATAGTCCTCATTTTTTATTAACTCGGCATGACTTGGAATCCTCTCTCTAATGAAGGGTCATCAGCGTTAACTCCCTTCATCAAAGATCTCTTAAGCTTTATCTCCAACCATAATTCTCATGCCGATACACATTTAACCCATTTTAAATAGAACATGGATTTGTATAAATAAGAAACCAAGGTCTTGCCAAAGTTGAGAAGTTGAGAAGCTGAGGCCCCTTGTTATATTACAGTTTGAGGGGTGAGACAATTATTTGTGATGAAAATCATGTGATTGTATAGAATTCATCCACTACTATTATGATTTTGGGCACATGATTGTCTGATCTAGTTGGACATGAGGTGGATAGGAGTACAAGAAAATTTTGAAATTTTCCTATCCCAATAGATACCATAAACCATACTCAATTGTTCCTTTTCGATATCTAAGAATCCTCTTGATTTCCATGACATGAGATTCTCTAGGATCAGCTTGGAATCTAGCAACAAGACCAACAATATTCATAATATTAGGTCTAGTTTGAATATGATACAATAGTCCTCCAATCATTGACTTGTATTTTTTCTAATCAGCCTTAGGAGAATCATCATCTTTGCTCAGCTTACATCTAGTTCCATGGAAGTATTCATTGGTTTTGAGTCTTCCATCCCAAATTTCTTCAATAATTCTTTCACATATTTGGTTTGTGAAATGAAGATTCCTTTCTTTTTTTGAATGATTTGCAAGCCCAAGAAGAAATTCATTTCCCCAAACATGGACATCTCAAATTCACTTTTCATTTGATTTGTAAAAGTTTTGCACATACTATCTCTTCCTCCAAAAATGATATCATCAACAAATACTTCAACAATCAAGATATTTTCATTATCAATTTTGAAGTACAAGTTACTGTTAGTAGTACCTTTGATGAAACCAATATTCAAAAGATGCTTGTCCAGTCTTTCATACCAGGCTCTTGGGGCTTGTTTGAGTCCATATAGTGCTTTCTTCAACTTGCAGACCATATAACCATGATTAGACAATTGAAATCCATCTGGTTGCTCAATGTATACTTCTTCTTCCAAGTCACCATTCAAGAAGGCAGACTTGACATCCATCTGATATACATTGAAATCCTTGAAGATAGCAAAGGCAATAAATAATCTAATTGCTTCAATTCTTACCACCAGAGTGAAAGTCTCTTCAAAATCAACTCTTTCTACTTGGGAATAACCCTTGCAGACCAATCTGGCTTTGTTTCTGACTACTTCACCATCTTCATTCAGTTTATTCTAGAAGACCCATTTGGTTCCAATCACATTTTTGTTTCTAGGTCTGGGAAAAAGATCCCAAGTGTGATTTTTCTCAATTTGCATTAGCTATTCCTTCATTGCTTTAGTCCAACTTTCATCATTGCATGCTTCACTCACTATTTTTGGTTCAATCTTTAAAATCAGACAATACTTTTCTAAGTCTTGAGCAATATTTCTTCTTGTTTGAACACCTTTGCTTTTATCACCTATGATCTGATCTTCAGAGTGATTCAGTCTTACATATCTAGGAGTTTTAGGAATTTCTTGCACTTTTGTTTCTTGAACAAGTTCATTCAAACTTATCTCTTCTTCCTGATTGTCTGGATCAGTCTGGGTCTGAGTTTTAGGAGTTTGGACTTCTTGGATCAAAACATCATTCTGATCATCTTCTTCATATTCATAAAACCTTGAGGGTTTTCAATGCCTTCATCAACCTTCACATTTGTACTTTCTATAATCTTTCTCAATCTCTTGTTATAACACCAGTATGCTTTGCTTTGAGTAGAATAACCCAAGAATATTCCTTCATCACTTCTAGCATCAAAATTGCCAAGGTCTTCATCTCTTTTAATGTAACATTTGCTACCAAAGACTCTAAAATACTTCACAGTGGGAGTGATGCCAAACCAGAGTTCATAAGGGGTCTTACCAGTATTGCTTCTTATTTGTACTTGATTAAGAGTATAGACAACAGTGCTTACAACTTCTCTCCAGTAGATCTGAGGAACATTTGCTTACATCATCATGGTTCTAGATGCTTCCTAGATAGTTCGGTTCTTTCTCTCCACTACTCCATTCTACTGTGGAGTCCTTGGAGCAGATAACTATCTTTTTATCCCATGTTTCTCATAGAATTCTATGAACTCTTCGAATGTGAATTCTCCACCACTATCAGACCTGAAACATTATGTTTAATCCAGTTTCATTCTCTACCATAGCTTTGAATATTTTGAATTTCTCAAGAGCCTCAGTTTTCTCTTTCAAAAAATTCACCCACATCATTCGGGAGTGATCATCAATTAATAACATGACGTATCTATCACCTTGCAAACTCCTGATTCTTGTCGATCCACATAGATCAATATGTACTAAGTCCAACAATCCGGTAGAAGATTGTTCCTTACTTTTAAATGTGACTCTACTATGCTTAACCAGCTAACATTCTTTGCACAAACTATTCGTAGGTTTCACCAATCTTGGAAGATCTCTTACAGCTTGAGTGTTGCTTATCTCCTATGCCACAACCAACTCTGATCAATTTGAACAAATAAACAACTTTTACCAGTACCAACCAAGTGGAAGATGTTACCTTTTGTTTGAGTACCAGATACAATCTCTATTCTGAAACTTTCAAAGATCTTACATTTTCCATTTTTGAATCAAAGATCATAGCCTTTGTCCACCAACTGTCAAACACTGAGAAGATTGTGCTTTAGACCTTCAACATACAGTACATTACTAGTTTTGTTCTTTCCATCAAAAGAAATAGTTACTCTACCTCTAATTCTGCTAGTAGAATTATCACAAAATTTTACAACTCCTCCTTCATATCTTTCCAAATCTATAAATTTATTTTTGTCGCCTATCATATGGTGGGAGCATCCACTGTCAATGACCCAGTCATCCTTTTCTTCAACTTGGGCAGCCAGAGCTCTTTCTATCATTTTATGATTCACAAATTCAGAGGGCATTGGATCTTCTTCCTTGATGGCAATAAACACCCAGTCACTTTTGGATTTGTTTCCTATCTCTGATTCATCATCTGTTACTCCTTCATCATTATCATCTTCATGAACATAGTAACAATTCCTTTGGAATCTTGATCTATTTGGATTTTCCCTTGAAAATATTTCTAGACACCTTGAGGCAAAATGACCAATCTTATTACAGTTGAAACATTTAAAGGGTAATTTTCCTTCATACCTACCAAATCCTCTTGGCAGTCTTTTTGCAATAAGGGCTTCAAATTGAGTAGCTTCTACTTCATCTTCTTCCAGATCTTTTCTTGCTTTTTCATACCATGATAGTTTCTTTGAGGAGTTCTCTCTTGGATTAAACTTTTGTTTGCCTTTTACAAATGCACTAGATTTGAATGTTGATTCAATCTTGGGGGGTGCATCTCCAAACTTGGCCAATTCAAATGCAACTAATTTTCCAACCAATTGATCCCTTGTGATATTTGAAAAAGATCTGAATTCTTCAATAGAAGCAACCTTGTATTTGTAAGAAGGAGGTAGGGATTTGAAAACTTTGGCAACAATCTCATCTTCATCCAAGATTCCACCAACACACCTAATGCCAAAAACAAGCTCATTTACTTTTGGCATAAATGTAGTGATATTTTCATCTTCATTCATCTTCAGATTTTCAAATTTTCCTTTCAGACTCTATAGCTTGGCACATTTAACATATTTATCTCCTTCATGCAGAAGTTCTAGTTTTTCCCAAAACTCATATGCAGTTTTTAAATCTATGACATTTGTCAGTTCTGAATCAGATAAGGCACTTGTACAGATTCTTTAGCCCAAAGATTGTCTTCAACATCTTTTATTTCATATATACTTGTCAGACCATCCTTTGGAGGAACATACTTCTTTAAAGCCATTATCCAATATTACATTCCCATACAATGCAAGTGACATTCCATGCGGCTTTTCCAAAGAGTGTAATTAGTTCCATTAAACCTCAGACTATCCTTCTTGTAGGAAGGCATCCTCGATCTCTTCAAGTGGATAAGCTCTTTTAGAGGAACTTAGATATGATACCAATTGTTAGTTTCAAGATAGACAATTGAGGGGGGGGTGAATCAGTTGTCTCAAAAATTTTCTTTGATTAACCACTTAAATCCTTCTTGTAATTCAACAGCATAATAATAAATCAGTCATGAAAACACAATGAAATAATTCAAGAGCAGAAACACATTAACACATATGACACCAAGATTTTAACATGGAAAACTTGGTTAAGGGAAAAACCACAGGGTGACTAACCCAAGATTGTATTCTCTATTAAAAGAATAACAAAACAAGATGGCACATGCCAATTAGGGCTCACTACCTGAGCACACTGCTCACAAGAGGCCCACTGCCTATAGGAGACACACTGTCTATAGAATGATAAATATTTCATACTTGAATTGAAGAATAACATCTTCACCATGCTTGAGTCAGTTCCATTTGAGTCTAACACTTCTGCTCTGCCTTTCGCTCTTCTCCTCTCTACCACACTCTCATTCTCACCAAGATGCATTTGAAATGACTCCACAACTCTTATTTATACAAGACATTGACTTTGGGATAATCATTGAAGATGGCATACTTTACAAAGAAAATACACAAATACAACTTGACTTATTAAAAAAGACTTTATGTGAATCATCACATTGTCAGCCACATAGATCTAGGACTTTAATGTTCTTTGAGAAACATGCCATGCTTCGTAGAACATCTTCAAGATCATCTATAAGATGTGTAAATCATCCGATCGGCCAAGTTTAGGAAGAACATCATCATCCAGAAGTAATTATTCAATTGCGAGCTCAATCTTCAATGTGGACCACCAACATGAACTGGACATAATCTAGAGACCCCCACAAGCTTGCCTGAATCACCAAGAATATCCACACTACTTCTACTTACAGAAATCATTCTCTCCTTCATCCGGAACCTCAAGAACACAGTTTTTCATTATTGTCATATTGGAATAGATGCTTGTGGACCTCCAAACCATGAACTAATTGATTTGTCAATTATCATTGACTTCCTAAACACTCCACCAAATCCGTAGAACAAGATATTATATTTCCAAATCTCACCAGACCTATTTGTGTCACTTTGTCACCTCTAAACATCTGCTAGAACTAGTTTTACTCATATGGAAATAAATTCTTGTAATCTTCATGTGGACCTCTCAAATCTTTATTGGATCACCTTTAAACACATATCTACAAACCCTTTAATGCATAACCTCTGATCTTCATCTTAGCTAGGATCTTTACTTCACTGTCTTCACTATTCTTCTCTGTTCCTGATAGGACAAATTTTCTCAATATCCTCATCATACAACTCATCCAATCCTTGATATCAATGCAATAGGAGTATGTTGACATCATTTACAACACCGATTAGGTCCATACTTTCAACAGGTAGCTCCTCCAAATCAAAACTTACAAATCTTCACTGATCCCTTTCCTAAATATAACAACATGGTGGAACAAATTACAATAGAGATTGTAGATGACTATCTCAAATATGATGAAATAATTAGCATGATAGAAGTAGTTAAGATGGTAAATGGAGATCTACCTCGGCAACACCCATGAGGAAAAGGTATCAACATTGAGGTTCCTCCTCCATTATCCCTTTATGGATCATGAGATAACTAAAGTACACAAGATAAGAAAATGGAATAGCCTACATGTAATCACTTGAAGCAAGAGACAGTTGTGATGATGAAAAGCATCCCATTTCATTGTGAAAGGTCCATTCATGAAGCAAAGTAGAATAAGAAAGAAAAAGAAATGAAAAGAGCAAGGTGCAAATCATCCATGGAAAAAGCTAATGATTCCCCTCCTTGCAAGCATCAAAAGATTTCAAACATACAAGGTCTTGAGAAACAAGCATGGCATGACCATTTTGGAAATAAACATCAAACAGGTATGAGTTCCTCACACATTTTACCACACTTGATGGAGCACCTCTCTAATATACTCATAATTTTGGTCTCCTCTTAAATAGATATATCTATATGTTGTTGTGTAGTGTTGTGTTCCCCTGTGTTGTGTTAAAAGTTGTTTAGGTCTCCTTGAATGACCCTTGATACTCTTGTAAGGTCAAGGATACAAGGAGACTACCTCTGTTGTGACACGTCTTCTATTTGTTTCTCTATTCTTCTAATCTCCTCTCTCTTATTGTAATTCTTGTGTGTGGTGCCTTGGGGGCATCTTCCCACATTGTCTTCCTAAGTCACTTTTGTCTCCTCTCTTGTTTTTTGTGTTTTCACTCTTCAATTAATCTACTATTCAGTGGGTGATGATAACATATAAATATTAATAAGGACCATGCGTCCCTACAACAAAAAAAAAATGGACCTATTCCATATATGAAGATGGGGCTGATATGTTACTGGTGCTTGATTAGTAGAATCACCTTGTGTTGTGATGTGATCATGTATCATGTTATAAAGCTTCTTGTAACAAGCCTTTGTAATACTCTAGAAATCTACTTCTATGCACTTTGGAATGTTTTGTATCTCACCTTGTAGCTACACTCGGTTCTGGGATACTTGAAGTGTAACCTAATGGCTATACTCAGTTCTAAACCCATAAGTTTAGCCTTGGTTTGTTTATGTGGTATGTTAGCTTATTTCTATACATGAATATTGTTGATTAGAATTTGATACTAATGTGATGTGTTTGTTGCGAACATTTAGTGATTGTTAAGTACATGTCACTTTGGGGCATGGGCTTTGTGAAAGCTCTTGTTCCCTTGCATGTTTTTCAACTTTACCTTAAATATGATTGATACTGGCAAGCGGGATCAACCACTTTAAGGTGGGGACATCTATTGTGCTGAATGCTTAGATATTTTAGATATTATTGATAAAGTGTGTTTCTGTATGCTTCCTTTTCACTGTAAGGCATCTGCAGATGCAGGTAGAGTTGTGTACTTTGTTTCATTTTGCATATACCTCCTTTTCACTGTAAGGTATCTGGGCAATGTATGTGGGGTTGTATACTTTGTGTACATGCTTCTTTTTCATTGTAAGGCATCTATGGATGTAGGTGGGGTTGCATTTTGAAAGCCCTTCTTCGAAAGGTAGGATTGTGTCTTCCCTTAAGCAGTTGCTCATCCTTTTGAAATTCCTCTATGGAGGCGGGATTGGATCTTGATTTATTCACCCTTAAGTGTGTATTTGTTGGTTGTGGTAGTGTAGCTCAACCATCAGGTGTGTTTGGCATGTCTTAGGTAGTGGACTGTAGTGATGAGCTCCTTGCTATCACCTATGTTTGTTGTGTATAAAACATATAGTGTTTCAAGGACATACTCTACGATGCTTGCACATTCTATGTGTTTTCCATGTCTTCCTGGTGTGTCTTGCATGTTTTAAGTGGTGGCACATAATGATGAGCTCCCCCCACATTGTGTGTTTTGTGTGCCTTTGATGGTGGCGTGTAGTGATGAGCTCCTCCATCACCTACTTAGGGTTATATATAGAATTGTTTTCTTTGTGTATTGCATGACTATATTCATGTCTTCTCTGTGTATTTTGTGCTTTACTATCTTCTCCATGTATTGCATGCTTCTTCACTATATTCTTTGCATCTTGCATGATTGTCAAGTGTTTTCTTATGTTTTCCTAAGCTTGGGGGCTAAGAGACGAGGTATAAACAGTGAGTATACCTCACTGTGAAAAGTCTCCCATGGTTGCCTCCACCCTTACCCTGAAACAAAAAGAAAAAAAAGAGAGAAGACAAAATGAGAGAGGAAAGAATATAATAGAGATCAGATTGGTTAGGGTTTTCATAAGGAAATTAATATTTTATGTGAGCAAATTTTAGGTCTTGTTAGAATTTAAAATTAGTTTCCCTTGTAAGGTGGAAACCTTTTTTTTTTTAATTTTAAATTGTGGGAGTTGGGTGCATGTGAACCCATGCCTCCCCTTGTCCCTTTTATTATTTGACTTGCTTTTGAATTTAACCCTTGGGGTAGAGTATTTAAATGGGTGGATTTCTTTTATTGTTTTTATTTTCCTTTTAACTATATGGGAATTAATTCAACTTATCTTGACCCCTTTAAATTACCTATGGAGATTAATATTAATGTGGGATTTGATAGGGAAGGTAATTAAATAAATATGGGAAACATTTGTAATTAAATAGTAGTACGGGGTTATTTACTCAACCTTAGATTTAATAATTTTTAATGTGAGCATACTTGGAATGATGTTAGTTAATTAAGTTAACCTAGCTAACAATTCAAAAACCTTAGTGCGGCAAAATAATTTGACCTAGTGAAATGTATAACTTAATTAAATTTAATCCAATTTGAGAGGGTTCGTAGAGGATATTTTAAATTTAAAATAATTTCTATGTATGCCCTTGAGGCATTATGCTGCCAGATTTTTTTGGGAATCTGGTTGAGTTATTAGGATGAATAAATCCTTACGTTGATTAATATTTTAATGTATTTTCACAAATTTTTGTGTTGATGAGCTTGTTATTTTAATTATTTTAAGCTTTAGCATTAAGGTTTTGATTTCAACACATGTCAAAATCATGCCACCCATCTAGGAAACTTGGGGTTTGAATCAAATCGATTCTAACCCTAATAGCGGTGCTCCTCATGTTGCATAAACCCCCTTAGCAGGCTATCATCACGTAGGGGTTGTGATAGGTACTCATAGCACCTGCCTGTTGATTGACATATTTACACCTTATGTGTATTGCCACCAAGCATGCTAAAGTGTGCGAGGGGGTTTCTAGGGATATGTAGAAAAGTTTTTTGATATTTCATGTCATGACCACATGACAAATGTGGATATGAAACATGTGTTGTGTCATAACCACATGGGAAATGTGGGCATGACGCTCCCCCCACACTATGTGTTTTGTGTGCCTTTAATGGTGGCACATAGCGATGAGCTCCTCCATCACCTAGTTAGGGTTATATATAAAATTGGTTTCTCTGTGTATTGCATGACTATATTCATGTCTTCTCTATGTATTTTGTACTTTACTATCTTCTCCATGTATTACATGCTTCTTCACTATATTGTTTGTGTCTTGCATGACTATCAAGTGTTTTCTTATGTTTTCCTAAGCTTGGGGGTTAGAAATGGTTCCTTCAAACTTAGGGTGTATCTTCACTCTAGTGTTTGATGTGTTTGATATGCTTTGACCGTACTTTAATGCATGTACTAATCATAAGATCACACATAGGTGGGGGCTAAATGTTATGGAGTAAAAAGTGGACACATGCCTTTTTATCTCCTAGCTTAGCTCCTAGATCCCTGTGATTACATGATACATCCTAATTATTTATCTTGATGCAAAATCCCCTAAAACCAATGTAAATTGGGAACAAGGGGCCCATGCTTAGCCTTACCTTGGACCAAAAATGTGCCTTGGGACTTGTGTGCTTGCACCCAATTCATCCTTGATTGGTCAGGGAAAATTTAATTACAGGTCGGCATAAGACCTTTAAAAGGGTTTCTCTTTGTTAGCTCTTTTGGTTAATTTGACGAATGTTAGCAAGAAAGAATATATAAATGTGTTTTTAAATTCATTATGAACCTAGATAGAGAGAGCCAACTTGAAGCATTGGAATAAAGAGCATTCAAAGCATTCATTATGATTCTAGAGAAGATTTGTATAGGCATTATGTGTGTTGTTGTAAGTTTGAAGTTATCATCTATCTCTCCTTATGAGTTGAAGAGCATTCATCCTCCTAAGGGTTTCATCACATAGGTGATATCATTTGTGTTCATCATCATTTAATTTCATCATATTGATTTGTGTTTAGCCTCTGCCCTACAAGGGCATGTTCTCTTTATCAACGGTGTTGGGAAGCTTGAATGCTATCCTAGGATTTGACTGAGGCAAGTCCCTAAACACCATAACCCCCAAACCCCTTTTCTTCTTGTGTGTAGGTTACAGATGTGAAATATGGAAAAGTGAAGACATAGGAAGATTGATCAAGGGTAAGGGTATCAGTATGTAACAACATTTTAAGAATATTCCTCTAGGCCAAACTTGGGTGCTTGCAAAGTAGTCCTTCTGCCTAAATAGACTTTAGATCCAGCATCAAGGTAGTCTCTGTAACATTTCTCTAGTTTGCATTTTTTGAAGATTCAACTTCTTAGGACTCGGGTTCCCTCAAAATAGTTCTCCAACATTCCATCTTTTAGGACACAAGTTTTGGTATCTTCCTGATCAATCTTGTGAAGTTGGTTTATGATTATATACTATACATTTTCTGTTATAATTAGATCTTTACAAATCTAGGGTTTAGTGCATTGATTGACCTAGGGTTTGATAAAAGGCTTGATTAAATCAGATATTTCCATAGCACTCTTGTGTAAAAAATCTATATCTAAGTCTACCTCCATTTGGTAATGATTTGGCTCAGTTTTTTCCTTGAATGTTATTGTGGAAGAGGGTTTGATCTAGAGTGCATCTTAATCTTCTTCATTCTCTTTTTCTAACATAACACTTAGATATTATTCTTGTAAAAATAAGGCATAAACCCTTGTAGGAGGTCCACCTCATAAGTCACATAGTCATATTAGCCATTTGGTCAGTCTTAAATTTTAATCTTCTTATTTCCTTATTCTTTTCCTCAATCTCCCTCTCATGATTCTTTCTCATTTCATACTACAAATTAGATATCTCTTCCATCTTTTCCCACAATTTCAAACCAAAGGTTAGCAAGGTTGGTTGTGTAGCTTCTGCCTGAAGAGTATTCTATTGATCAAGTTATGGACCTTTCTTATTTATTTCCATAATGGTGATTTGACCTAGCCTCTCCAGTCTTGTCTCTTTCTATTGGTAACTCTATGATTGTGTTTCCAACTCCTCAACCCTATTGTCCAACCCAAGTTCCTTATGTTGATATCTTTCTAATTACTTTTCCAATTCCTCAATTCTTTTAAGAGTTGCTTGCAAATAATCAACTTTTCCTTCTTCCAACAATAATTCCTCCCCTTGAGACTCAATAGAGGAACTTGGTATTTCCTAACCTTTTGTGTCACTAGGAGGTTTGGACTACTTTTTGGCTATAAACAAATATTCCTCCTCTATTTCTATATTTTTCCATGGTCATAAATTGTGCTTTATTTAATTGTTCCCAGTTAACAAATAGGTCTTCCCTCTCTAAATCTATATCATTTTCCACAAAAACCACCTTCTTCTATTTAGGAGTTTTTCCTCTTGTAACCCCTTTCTCTTCAGATGAGATGAACACCTTGGTGGTTAGAGGGGTTCTTTTTTCTTCTTTTTAGCCTTAGAGGAAGATGAAGGTGCCCTCCTCTTCTTGTTAGTTTTATAAGTAGAAGAGGGGTTCTTCACAACAAAGGTCTTGGAAATGGTAGATGTTATAGGTTGTCTCAAAAGCTGCAAGTTTTGTGTCCTTATTGTCATGATGTTCTGAATGCATATGGGTTAGGGAGCTTGAATGCTCTAAAAAGGGTGTTTGCACAGGTGGAGATATATTTGTAGAAATAGGAAAAACTATAGGTTCCACTACTAGGTTATCATAATGTGGAGTTGCATGCTCATGTTTATCATCTTGCTTAGCATGACTATGGGTAGGTGAGGCCTTTTATTGGGAAGAGGTTTCATGTGCTTCCTCTCCTTCCTTAGGTGGCTAATTTCCTTCCTATGCCCTATCCTCCTTAATTGGTCTAGGCCTCACCATGAGGGTCGACATTAGGTCTATCATTTATGTGGTTGAGTTCAAGAAAACTTTACCAAGGGAGGTCTAGAAGTTTAGAATTTAGACTCTTTTTTACCAGTAAAACTATTAAACCATGATGGGATAAAGTAGACTAGTTTCCCTTCCTCTTATATTTGGTATACATTATTTTTAGAAGATTAAACAAATAATTTGGAACATTCACTAGTCTATTATGGTAGAGATGAGTGAGTAGCTTAAAATGCATAGTGTACAATAGTGATTGCCTTCCATCACAAGTCGAGTATCTAATAATGTACACAACAACAAAAGCCCATAACTAGGATAGAAAAAGATGCTTGGTACCTTGAGATGAGGAATCTAATTCCTCTTCAGGTTGCACAAACTTGTTTCAGGTTCTAATAGTGTTGGCACATACTAGAAATTCTTTTCTAATTGTAGGCAACCCTGTTACTTCTACAATTGTTGCCTTTGAAATGTCTACTCTCAACCCTTCAATCACTACCTCATTGTTTTGTAATGTCCTTACAAACTATTTTTTCATGTTCTCATTCAATTCATTCAACTTATGAATATAGTCCAGCCATCTGGATTGCAAGAATTTAGGTAAACAATCTAGATCATTTAGCAATATCATATAGTTGGATGGTTCTCTTCGAATCAGTTCTCCACCCATTATAGGATAATGCAACACTCAAAATTCTCTTTTATATTAACTGCAATCTGCTTCCCTTCTATCACTACTAAACTACTTATATCACCTTGTAAATCTGTTGCTTCCTTCTTTCTTATTTCTTGTACCAGTTTCTAAAGTTGAGAATAAACATTATGCATGCAACTTAACCAACTACCATTAATTATGAGAAGGAAACCTCAAGCATTGGTTAATTGGTATGTTCACTTGATAATATATTTATCATGTATGAAATCACAGATTAATCCCCCAACTAAAGGATTTGTTTGTCTGCAAATGACAGGTCAACTAGGAGCTATGGGAGGCAAGCTTGAAATACACTTTCAAAAGAATAATAATAGTTATAAACAATGATGTGGAGGAGAAAAGTGGCACATGGCAAGAGATTGGTACGACGGCGGAAGTAAATGAGCTTGAAAAGGGTAATGATTTGAAATGGCTTGATGTGATGGAAAGCAAGCCTTATTGGTGGAAGGCCATGGATGGTGGAGTATTACATGAAGAAGTACATATATGAAAGGAAATGTGGTGCCATTCATAGATGTGACTAACTTCTCGATGAGGAGATGATGAAGAATGTATGGTTGTATGTATGAATTGCATGGGCCATGTGATAATGGTTGCAAGTAGTAAAAAATCATGTGGTAGGTGAAGTGAGTGACATGGAAGTTGATCTGGTCCCAATGAGAGTAGTTGTGGTTAGAGGGATGGTTTGTCACTCAAATTTATGTTTTGGGTGGATCTATACAAGTCCCTTAGAGAATGGTTGTGAGATGAAGTTCTTTAGGTCCCTCAGGTAAGTGTTGTGGGGGTAGTGGCTACAGGTCCCTAAAAAATTGGATGTGTGTACCTATAATTTTATAGCTACTATTCTGTTGTGTTTTTTTATTATTTTATTGGTGGAAAGAAAATAAAACCTATGGAATGATAGCATCAAAGTTGGTGGGCTCAGTTATTGATATGGCAATGTGTGGACTGGTGGAAGCTTATGGTGATATAATGCATGGAAAATCCTATGTTGAATTTTGGGTAGGTGTGGGGCCCAATTCTTGTGTAATTTTTTGTAGGAAGCTCTCTTTATCTAATGGGCACTTTTAGAGTTTTAAACGATGACCATTCACCATCAGTGAAAATCTTACTAGATCAATTGTAGGACACCATTTGGATAAACATATTTGATCTCATAAGGACCCAACCATCTCATTTGTAACTTACATTTTTGGTCTTTATATCTAGAGTCATAAAATAGTGCCCAATCACCTATGTGAAATTGTTTGGACTTTATTTATTGATCATGCCATTTCACTCTCTGTTTATGTACAATTTCAATGTTGTGGATAGCTTCCATTGTTAACTAATCTAAAGAATTGAGCTAGTGTAGTCTATATTTTTGACCTACAGAGATACATTCCTAGCTGCACTATCAGTCTTAGTGTGTTATACTCAAATTCTATCAGGAGGATGGCCTTTTTTGATATACCTATTCATAGGGTGTAAACCCTGTTGTTTTTTTCCATGTTGGTTTGTATGCCCAGACTACTTTGGGTAATTTGGCTGCCTAATATTTTATATGCAATGCAAATATCTTTGTCAATATTGCTTCAATTTGTCTATTTGTGAATTCAACCTGGCCATTTGATTGTGGGTGATAAGGACTAGATTTCTTGTGTCTAATTTCATATTCCTTAATCAAATTAGCAATCAACTCTAATGTGAACTATGGTCCTTGATCAATCACTATATCTCTGGGCACTCCATACCTTGTGAATATCTCTTCACATAAAAAGGTGGCTACCTTACTATCTCTTACAAAATTTAGAGCTTTAACTTCCACCCATTTGGTCAGGTAATCAGTACATGCTAGTATTTATTCCTTATTGTTAGAAGGAGGATCTATAAGCCCAATAAAATCAATTCCCTATTTATCAAAGGGTGTAATTATGAATTGTGGCTACAGGGGCATCTCATCACTTCTAGTAGGTTTTCCCATTCTTTGGTAGTGATAACATCTTCTTGTGTATTGCACTGCATCTTTTTGTAGTGTTGTCCAATAATATCTAGTGTTCAAGATTTTGAGTGATGTTCTCTTTATTGCAAAATGCCCTCCACAAGGCTCATCATAGAAAGATTTATGGATATCATAGACTTCATCTGTATGGATACACCTATGCATGACATTGTTAGGTCCTATGTAAAATAGATAGCTTGCCACCCATGAGTAAGGAAAGCTATGTTCAACTAGATGGCATCATTCTCTTGGTGAAAGGTGTGGATGTGTGTTTCTTGCTACCAAATAATTGGCTATGTCTACATACCAAGGTGTATGCACTATTAATGCAAATAAGTTCTCATCAAGAAAAGAGTCATCCACAACTAGATCTTTTGTAGAAATGGTGAGCCTAGAGAGAAAATCAATAACTACATTGGCCTTGCCAAGATTATCCATAATAGTGATGTCAAATTCTTGTAACAACAATAACCATCTAACAAGGCATCCACTAACCATCATTTTCTTCATTAGATATCTAATTGCTACATGGTCAGTATGAACAAAAAATTGATAACTAGTGATATAGTGTCTAAACTTATTAATGGCATAAATGATAGCTAACATTTCTTTCTCTATGACAGTGTAATTAAGTTTAGTAGCTTGTAGACTTTTTCTTATATAGTAAATGGCATACTCCAAATTCTCTTATTTTTGTCCTAACACAACACCAATGGCAAATTTAGAGGCATATGTATGAATATGAAAAGGAACTTTCCAATTGGGTCTTCTCAAGATAGGGCTCATTGTTAAGGATTTTTTAAGAGCCTCAAAGGCTTCTTGGCAGGCAAGTGCCCAATCAAAGTCAATATTTTTAGAAAGCAAGACAAATAGAGGTGCTTCTATTTTACTAAAATCTTTAATAAACCTTCTATAATATCATGCATGGACAAGAAATCTCCTTATGTCTTTCCACCTTTGTGCCACAAGCAAAGTTGAGATTACTTCAATTTCATTGGGGCCTACTTGAATTTCTCTCTTTGACACATAATGATCAAGGACCACTCTTTCCTCCATCATCATGAAATATTTCTCATGACTAAGAGAGATTGTGATCCTGACATCTTTGCAAAACTTTCTCAAGGTTTTCTAATGCTTCTTCATAGGAATCTCCATAGGTGGTGAAATCACCCATATATACTTCCATACCATCATGAGCAAAATTAGAAAAGATGCTCAAAATAGCCCTCTGGAAAGTTGTTGGGGCATTACATAGGCCAAATGGTAGGATTGAATAGGCATAGGTACCCCAGGGACATGCAAAGGCTATCTTGTGTTGATCTTCAGGGGCTATTTTAATCTAAGTATAGCCACTAAAGCCATCTAAAAAAGAAAAGTGTTTCTTCCCATCCAAGGAATACAAAACTTGATCAATAAAAGGAAAATGGAAATGATCTTTTATAGTTTATGTATTTAATTCTATATAATCAACACATACACACCACTTTCCTCCTTTCGTGGGTACTAATAATGGGGAGACCCACTGGCTATCTAATATAGGGTATATGAATCCCGCATCCAAAAATTTTTGTAATTCATTTTTCACTATGTCTTGAATAGAATAGTTCATTCTTCATTGGGGTTGCCTGACTGGTCTACATCCTTCATTGATATATATTCTATGCATGTAGAGATTAGGGTCTATGCCTTTCATGTCATGGTAATTTTAGGTAAACATTGTTTTATGAGTCTGTAGCATGGTGAGCAGTTCAGATTGTTGAGATGTTGTCAACCGATTATTGTTAATAAGTGTTCCTCTAGGTATTATTTCAATTTGTGTTGGAGATATCATGATAGACGGGACATATAAATCTAATTGATTGATGCTACAACTATGTGGAAGTAAATGATGGAATATATAGGTAGTGGATTCATAAGTTGTTGTATTCCTTGTAGGTAAGATATTATGCAATGGGCGGGTTAAGCATACTAAACATTGGTCTCTATGCCGGTCCATCCCATAAGTGTTTTGTATAATATTAGAGAGAAATTCATCCTCATTCTAAATATTTATCAATAGGCTATGTTCAATGGTCATGAGTATTTGAAGAGAATATTGGTCATTATCCTCTAGGTCTAGTCAAATAGGTTGTTCCAAATTAGCAAAAGGTTGTGTTGGTGGATAAAGGACCAATTTTTTGGTTACATCTCCATTGGAAATGATCATATTTTTGGACCTACAGTTGAAAGCATCTTCTATTTCTAGCCATGGTCATCCTAGGATGAGTGGATTTCCACCTAGGTTAGCCTTCATCTAAACAACCATGAAATCTGTAGGGTATTCCCATGAGTCAAGTGTAATGACTAAATCTTCAATGGTTCCATCACATTTGATGATTGACCTATTTGTCAATTATAAGATTATTCATGTAGGCCTTAAGTCCATTAATTAAAGATTTGAATTGCTTCTCTAGTCATAACATTTATTATTGCACCTAAATCAATCAAAGTGTTTTTAATGAGGGTGCCATTGGTATGCACATCTACTATAGTGCTACCAAGGTCTGCATATTTTGGAACAACTAAGTTACCCAACATAATATCAACATGTTGTCCTTTGACATGGATAGTCTGAGGGTCCCTATGTTTTCTCCTAAGTTTCTTAAGACATAGTTCCCTCATAGTTTTGGTGTAGATTGGGACATCTTTTATAGCTTGGATCAAAAACAAATTAACATAAACATTCTTTATTTGACCAAGGAAGTCAAATTTAGGTTTAGTTTGATATTTTTGTGTGTTTAGTCTTTCTGGGAATGGTGGTTCTCTAGTTGTTATTTCTATTTGAGATTGAGTTTGTTTAGGGTGCTTTCTTAGGTTATTCAATTGGTTGTTAGCATTTGGTGGATGATTCTTCATTACGGAGTTCCATAATAAGAGGAGAGGTTGGCCTAGGAAGCATCTTCCATGAATGTAGGTGAACATCACTAACCTTGATCACATAGGTCAGGTATTGGATCATTTCATTAGCATAAGCCTACTAAATAGGCTTGTTATTAGGATTTGGTGCAGGTTGAGTGGGAAATTGAGTTTCTCTTGGTTGTGCATAGGTAGGTGAAACTAGGTTTGGCATAATGATTGGCTATTGTACTAAGGCTTGATGTGGCTATAGGTAGATTACATTTGATTTTTTCCATGGTTGATTCCCACGACACTATTGTGTCCATTAGTTTTGGAGTGTTTACCACTACTAATTGTAATTTTGATTGGATGGTGGTATGTTTGACCAAGGTTGATTTGGCATGTTATTCCAAGGTGTGTTGTACCAATTAGAAATATTTGAACTAGATCTTGGAAATGAAGTATTATAAGACAATGGGTCTTAGGCATACCTTATCTTTGTTGATAGGGCTTGCATTGTGCAATCTAAAATACCTAACTTTCCTCATCTTCTAAGGTGTGGAAATTAGGTCTCCCAGGCTTCTCTTCAGAAATGTTAGCAATCCGTTTACATTTACAAATGATTCTCTTCTACTGGCAATCTGGACAGTATTCTACCAAAGTTGCATCTACCTCCTCTTGCTTCTTCTTCACATGTAAGGTGTCTAACTAGATTTCTAAATGACTAATAATGTCTTCCTTCATATTCAACAGAAGATTACTAAGCTCCACTCGAGAGACACCTATAGATGTCTTTGTGGAAGTCAAAGCTCTGGAGCCTCTAGTTTTCTTCATGGTTGAGAATGCATAATTCCTACATATTTGATAGATTTCATCAAATCCTAGTTGAGAGATATCCCCTTGTCCAATTAGGTTTAATGCATCCATACAATCCTCATTCACACCTCGCAAGAATACTAATTTGATTGACTTTGGAGAGATCTAGTTCTAGTGTGCCTTTTTGAGGCAAAATTGGAACCTCTAAACATAATCTTCAAGGGTTTCATCCTATTTTTGTGACATTCTGAAGATGTCATCCCCCTTCATTTCCCTTCCACAATAATTGCCCTGGTATTTTTGTAGAAACTTTTCTTTCATGGTATCCAAGTTTGCGACTGCTTTCAGTCCAGTCCCATGAATGACCATAAAGTGGCATCCTTGAATGTGGTCGAAAAGAGTTTTAGTCGGTATGCATCAGTAGTTTAGTTACATCTTCGGAAAATGAAATCAAATTCACACAATAATGTATCAGGATCCTCAATGATCAAACCATGGAAGTTGGGTAGAGCTGAAGGAGGTATAATCTTCAAGGTATATGCTAGTTCTTGGTCTACATTGTCTACCTATGAAAATGGGACCCTAAATTGTATGCTAATTAACCTAATTGCACCCAATCCCAAGTCCAAGGGACCTCAAGATTAAGCTAAACTACTAATACACTAACTATGTAAATTGCACCCCATCTAAGCCTATTAGTAGTGATATGCCCTAATAGATGATATACTATGATATACTATGCTATACTACTTAGAATTGCATTAATTCTGTTGATGTTGAGCACTCAATTGGACAGAGTTTTGCATATGATGGCTTGTTGAAAATGGGAGATAGAGGCCTCAATTTATAGATTTTTGGGGATGGGATTGAAGGGCTAGGATCAATTTGGAGGATCAATGGTGGAGACTTCTTGAGGATGTTAGACTTAGGGTACACAACTGAGAGGGGGGTGAATCAATTGTACAAAAAATTTCTTCCAATTACACACTTAACTACTTTTAGTAATTCAGTAGCATAATAATAAAACAACCATGAAAACACAATGCATTAACTCAAGAGCAGAAACACATCAACAGATGAGACACCAAGATTTTGACATGGAAAACCTAGTTAAGGGAAAAACCACAAGGTGATTAACCCAAGAATGTATTCTCTGTTAGAAGAATAGAAAGAACAAAATGGCACATGCCAATTAGGTCTCACTGCCTGAGCACACTTCTCACAAGAGGCTCACTGCCTATAAGAGACACACTATCTACAAAGAAATAAGTATCACATACATGAACTGGAGAATAGCATCTTCACCATGCTTGAATCAGTTCCATTTAAGCCCAATACTTCTGCTCTGCCTTTCACTCTCCTCCTTGCTACCACACACTCATCTCAACAAGGACAACTTTCAAATGACTTCAGAATCCCTTATTTATACAAGACATCAACTTAGGAATGATCATCTAAGTCCGCAAGCATCAACAAGAACATCCACAGGATGTGTGACTCATCTGATCAGCCAGTCTTAGAAAGAACACCATCATCTAGAAATTATTCTTCAATGTGAGCTCCAACTTCAATGCGAACCACCAACATGAACTGGACATGATCCAAAGACCTCCACAAACTTGCCTGAATCACCAAGAACATCCATACTTCATCTGCTTACTGAAATCCATCTCCCCTTAATCTAGAACCTCAAGAACACAGTCTGTCATTACTGTCACAAAAGAATTGATGGTTACAGACCTTCAAACCACAAACCAATCTAGTTGACACTCCACAGAAACTTCCTTAATACTTCCTCAAATCCATAGAATAGGACAATGCAATTCTGGATCTCACCAGACTTGTCTGTATCACTCTGTCATCTCTGAACACCTACCAGAACTGATTTTACTTGAGCGGCCACACCTTCTTCAGATCTTCATACGAACTTCTAAAATCTCTATTGGATCACCTTAAGACACATATATACAAACCCTTTAATCCACATCCTCTGATCCTCATCATATCTTGGACTTTTGCCTTACTGTCATCACTGTTCTTCACTGTTCCTGATTGAGACTAATTTTCTCAATATCCTCAGCTCATATCTCATCTAATCCTTATCATTAATGCAACAGGAGTATGTTGACATCAATGACAACACCAATTAGGCCCATACTTACAACAATCTCCCCCATTGTCATTGATGGCAACATATGATGTGAAAAACTATTTTAACCATCAAGACAAGAACTTCTTCTCACTGTCACAACTCCCCCTATCAGCAACAACCATTCACTAGTCTTCTCTCCCTTTACTGCTCCCCCTTTGATCAGAAACCACTTGTTTTTCACATATCTTCTCTCCCCCTTTGACATCAATGGCAAAGGAAACATACTTGCAATTTCAACACTTCAGAATCATACCTGCTACTCCCCTTAAGTAGCAGTTCCCCATCATCAATCTGGATCACAAGATATGACTGTGATATCCACCAAACTGGTGCACCTTAGTTCATCACTGGAGGGGCAATAACCAGTAACTTCTCCCTAAGATACTCAAAAGAATCCTTAGGTAGAAGTTTAGTAAAGATGTCTGCAATCTGATCCTTGGAAGGTACAAACTCCAATATAACTTCATTCATGTTCACTTGCTCTCTCAAAAAGTGCAAATTGATGGATATGTGTTTAGTATTTGAATGTAACACCAGATTCTTAGATATATTTATTACACTTGGGTTATCACAGAAGATTGTGAGAGGTTCCTCACACTCCACTTTGATATCTCTTAGCATCTGCTTCATCCACAAAACTTGAGTGCAACTACCTACTACTGTAATATATTCTGCTTTAGTTATAGATAGAGATATTGGCTCTTGTTTCTTTCTTAGCCAAGAAACCAATCTCTTCCCCAAAAAGAATGCTCCACCACTGGTACTCTTTCGATCATCCACATCTCTTGCCCAATCTGCATCTATATATGCATGAAGAGAGAAATCATGATCTCTAGGATACCACAAACCATACTCAAATGTCCCTTTTAGATATCTAAAAATCCTCTTGATTTCCACGACATGAGGTTCTCTAGGATCAGCTTGGAATCTAGCAACAAGACCAACAACTTACAGAATGTCTGGTCTAGTTTGAGTGAGATACAACAGTCCTCCAATCATTGACCTATACTTTGTTTGATCAGCCTTAGGGGAATCGTCATCTTTGCTTAATTTACATCTGGTTGCCATGGGAGTATTCATTGGTTTTGAATCTTCCATCCCAAATTTCTTCAACAATTCTTTCACATATTTGGTCTGAGAAATGAAGATTCCTGTCTTTGTTTGAGTGATTTGTAGACCCAAGAAGAAATTCATTTCACCAAGCATGGACATCTCAAACTCACTTTTCATTTGATTTGCAAAAGTTTTACACATACTATCTCTTCCTCCAAAAATGATATCATCAACAAACACTTCAACAATCAAGATGTTTTCATGATCAATTTTGAAATACAAATTACTATCAGCAGTACCTTTATTGAAACCAATCTTCAAAAGATGTTTGTCCAATCTTTCATACCAGAGTCTTGGGGCTTTCTTCAGTCCATATATAGCCTTCTTTAACTTGCAGACCATATCACCATGATCAGACAATTGAAATCCATCTGGTTGCTCAATGTACACTTCTTCCAAGTCACCATTCAGAAAGGCAGACTTGACATCCATCTAATACACTTTTAAATCTTTGAAAGCAGCAAATGCAAGAAATATTCTAACTACTTCAATTCTTGCCACCGGAGCAAAAGTTTCTTCAAAATCAACTCCTTCTATTTGAGAATACCCTTTGCAGACCAATCTGGCTTTATTTCTAACTACTTCACCAACTTCATTCATTTTGTTCTAGAAGACCCATTTTTTTCCAATCACATTCTTGTTTATAGGTCTGGGAACAAGATCCCAAGTGTGATTGTTCTCAATTTGCATCAGCTCTTCCTCCATTGCTTTAGTCCAGTTTTCATCATTGCAAGCTTCATTCACTGTCTTAGATTCAATCTTTGAAATCAGACAATACTCTTTTAAATCTTAAGCAATTCTCCTTCTTGTTTTTACTCCTTTACTTTTATCACCTATGATCTAATCTTCAGAGTGTTTCAGTCTTACATACCTAGGAACTTTGGGAATTTCTTACGCTTCTGATTCTTGATTAGGCTCATTGAAACTCATCTCTTCTTCCTAGTTTACCGGATTAGTTTGAATCTAACTTACAGAGGAGGCTTGGGCTCCTTGATTCAAAACACCATTCTGATCATCTTCATCATATTCATAAAACCTTGAGGGTTTCTCAATTCCCTCATCAACCTTCACATTTGTACTTTTTATCATCTTTCTCAGTCTCTTGTTATAACACTGGTATGCTTTGCTTTGAGTAGAGTAACCCAAGAAAATTCCTTCATTACTTCTAGCATCAAACTTTCCAAGATCTTCATCTCTTTTAATGTAACATTTGCTACCAAAAACTCTAAAATACCTCACAGTAGGACTGATGCCAAACCAAAGTTCATAAGAAGTCTTAACGGTATTGCTTCTGATTTGAACTCGATTGAGAGAATAGACTGCAGTGCTGACAGCTTCTCTCCAATAGATCTGAGGAACATTTGCTTCCATCATCATGGTCCTAGATGCTTCCTGGATGGTTTGGTTCTTTCTCTCCACTACTCCATTCAGCTATGGAGTCCTAGGAGTAGACAACTATCTCTTTATTCCATGTTTCTCACAGAACTCTATGAACTCACCGGATGTGAATTCTCCACCTCTATCAGACCTCAGACATTTCAATTTTAATCCGATTTCATTCTCTATCATAGCCTTGAATATTTTGAATTTCTGAAGAGCTTCTGATTTCTCTTTTAGAAAGGTTGCATCTGAGAATAGTCATCAATTAGTAACATGAAGTATCTATCACCTTGCATACTCTTGATTCGTGTCAGACCACAAAGGTCAGTATGAACTAAGTCCAATAATCTGGTAGAAGACAGTTCCTTACTTTTTAATGAGATTCTTCTTAGCTTACCCAACTGACATTCTTTGTACAAGCTATTAGTAGGTTTCACCAATTTTGGAATATCTCTTATAGCCTGAGTATTGCTTATCTTGATGATATTATCAAAATTCATGTGACACATCCTCCTATGCCATAACCAACTCTAATCAACTTGAACAAATAAGCAACTTTTACCAGTACCAACCAAGTGGAAGATATTACCTTTAGTTTGAGTACCATATGCAATCTCTGTTCCGGAGCTTTCAAAGATCTTACATTTTCTATTCTTGAACCAGAGATCATAGCCTTTGTCCACCAACTATCCAACACTGAGAAGATTGTGCTTCAATTCTTCAACATACAGTACATTACCAGTTTTGTTTCTTCCATCAAGAGAAATAGTTCCTCTACCTCTGATTCTACCAGCAGAATTATCACCAAACTTTACCACTCCTCCTTCATACCTTTCCAAATCTACAAACTTATTTTTTGTCACCTATCATATGGTGAGAGCATCCACTGTCAATGACACAATCATCCATTTCTTCAACTTGGGCAGCCAGAGCTCTTTCTACAACTTTATGATTGACAGATTCAGAGGATATTCATTCTTTTTCCTTGATGGCAATAAACACCCATTCACTTTTGGATTTGTTTCCTGTCTCTGATTCATCATCTGTTACTCCTTCATTATCATCTTCTTCATGAACATAGTAACAATTCTTTTGGAACCTTGATCTATTAGGATTTGGCCTTGAAAATCTTTCTAGACACTTTGAGGCAAAATGACCAATCTTATTGCAGTTAAAACACTTAAAAGGCAATTTTCCTCAATACGGATCCTCTTGGCAGTCCCTTTGCAATAAGGGCTTCAAGTTGAGTAGTTTCTACTTCTTCTTCTAGATCTTTTCTTTCTTTTTCATACCATGATAGTTTCCTTGATGAGTTCTCTCCTGAATCAAGCCTTTGTTTACCTTTTATAGAGGCACTAGCTTTGAATGCAGATTCAGTCTTGGGGGGGTCATCTCCAAACTCTATCATTTCAAATGCAACCAATTTTCTAGCCAATTGATCTCTTGTGATAGTTGTATGGGCTCTGAATTCTTCAATGGTAGTAGCCTTCATCTTGTAAGAAGCAGGTAGAGATCTGAGAATTTTGCCAACAATCTCATTTTCATCTAGGATTCCACCAGCATTTCTAATTCCACAAATAATCTCATTTACTCTTGGCATAAAAGTAGTAATATTTTCATCATCTGTCATCTTCAGATTTTCAAATTTCCCTTTTAGACTCTATAGCCTTGCACATTTAACATACTTGTCTCCTTCATGCAAAAGTTCTAGTTTTTGCCAAATCTTGAAAGCAGTTGGTAGGTCAATAACATTTAAGAGCTCTGAATTAGATAATGCACTTAGAAGAGCTTCTATAGTCCATAGATTATTTTCAGCATCTATGATTTCACTTTGGGATTTCGGACCACCCTGTGGAGGTACATACTATGTTGTAACCATGGTCTAGTATGCCATTCCCGTACATTGCAAGTGACATTTCATGCAACCTTTCCAAAGAAATAAGTATCACATACATGAACTGGAGAATAGCATTTTCACCATGCTTGAATCAGTTCCATTTAAGCCTAATACTTCTACTCTACCTTTCACTCTCCTTCTTGTTACCACACACTCATCTCAACAAGGACAACTTTGAAATGAATTCATAATCCCTTTTTTATACAAGACATCAACCTAGGAATGATCATCTAAGTCGGCAAGCATCAACAAGAACATCCGTAGGATGTGTGACTCATCCAGTCAGCCAGTCTTAGAAAGAACACCATCATCTAAAAGTTATTCTTCAATGTGAGCTCCAACTTCAATGCGGACTACCAACATGAACTGGACACGATCCAAAGACCTCCACAAACTTGCCTGAATCACCAAGAACATCCATACTTCATCTGCTAACTGAAATCCATCTCCCCTTCATTTGGAACCTCACTAACATAGTCTGTCACTACTGTCACAAAAGAATAGATGCTTACGAACCTTCAAACCATGAACCAATCTAGTTGACACTCCACAAAGACTTCCTCAATACTTCCTCAAATCTGCAGAATAGGACAATGCAATTCTAGATCTCACTGGACCTGTCTGTATCACTCTGTCATCTCTGAACACCTATCAGAGCCAGTTTTACTTGAGCGGATACACCTTCTTTAGATCTTCATATGGACCTCTGAAATCTCTACTAGATCACCTCAAGACACATATATACAAACCCTTTAATCCACATCCTCTGATCCTCATCCTATCTTGGACTTTTGCCTTACTGTCATCATTGTTCTTCACTATTCCTTATTGAGACTAATTTTCTCAATATCTTCAGCTCACAGCTCATCCAATCCTTATCATTAATGCAACAGGAGTATGTTGACATCAATGACAATACTAGTTAGGCCCATACTTGCAACTATCTCCCCCTTTGTCATTGATGGCAACATATGATGTGAAAAATTGTTTTAACCATCAAGACAAGAACTTCTTCTCATTGTCACAACTCCCCCTATCAGCAACAACCATTCACATGTCTTCTCTCCCTTTACTGCTCCCCCTTTGATCAAAAACCACTTGTTTTTCACATATCTTCTCTCTCCCTTTGACATCAATGGAAAAGGACACATACTTGCAATTTTAACACATCAGAATCATACCTGCTGCTCCCCCTGAGTAGCAGTTCCCCATCATCAATCCGGATCACAAGATATGATTATGATATCCACCGGACTGATGCACCTTAGTGTACCTTAGTTCATCACCGGAGGGGCAATAACCCCTAACTTCTCCCTAAGATACTCAAAAGAATCCTTAGGTAGAGGTTTAGTAAAGATGTCTGCAATCTAATCCTTAGAAGGTACAAACTCCAATCTGACTTCATTCTTGTTCACTTGCTCTCTCAAAAAGTGAAACTTGATGGATATGTGTTTAGTCTTTGAATGCAACATCAGATTCTTAGATATATTTATTACACTTCATTTGTCACAGAAGATTGTGATAGGTTCCTCATACTCCACTTTGATATCTCTTAGCATCTACTTCATCCACAAAACTTGAGTGCAACTACCTACTACTGCAATATATTCTGCTTCAGTTGTAGACAGAGATATTGCCTCTTGCTTCTTGCTTAGGCAAGAAACCAATCTCTTCCCCAAAAAGAATGCTCCACCACTAGTACTCTTTCGATCATCCACATCTCCTACCCAATCCACATCTATATATGCATGAAGAGAGAAATCATGATCTCTAGGATACTACAAACCATACTCAACTGTCCCTTTTAGATATCTAAAAATCCTCTTGATTTCCATGACATGAGATTCTCTAGGATCAGCCTAGAATCTAGCAACAAGACCAACATCCTGCATTATGTCTAGTCTAGTTCGAGTGAGATACAATAGTCCTCCAATCATTGACCTATACTTTCTCTGATCAGCCTTAGGGGAATCGTCATCTTTGCTTAATTTACATCCAGTTGCCATGGGAGTATTCATTGGTTTTAAATCTTCCATCCCAAATTTCTTCAACAATTCTTTCACATATTTGGTTTGAGAAATGAAGATTCCTTTCTTTGTTTGAGTGATTTGTAGACCCAAGAAGAAATTCATTTCACCAAGCATGGACATCTCAAACTCACTTTTCATTTGATTTGCAAAAGTTTTACACATACTATCTCTTCCTCCAAAAATGATATCATCAACAAACACTTCAACAATTGAGATGTTTTCATGATCAATTTTGAAATACAAATTACTGTCAGTAGTATCTTTGTTGAAACCAATCTTTAAAATATGTTTGTCCAGTCTTTCATACTAGGCTCTTGGGGCTTGCTTCAGTCTATACAGAGCCTTCTTCAACTTGTAGACCATATCACCATGATTAGATAATTGAAAGGGGAATAGGAGTGCAGGAGGTTGGTGCAGAAGGGATTGGGTTGGGGTAAGGTTAGAAGGCATGTTTGGCCTTATAGGAGTGGGCCTGGTCAGCGAAGGGGATGGTTGCTAGGTGAGGGGTACCCAACCAATGGAAAGATACCCTGGGGAAGGTGCCAATGGGTAGAATAGGTGAGTATTAATAACATAGAGGCTAACATGATGTGTTTGTGGGATGGTGCACAAGGATGGGTACGTTCTTCAATCTTGAGAGAGGTGGCCACCTACATTCAAGTTCTGGGATGAGTTGGACAGCACTAACAGGTTTGTCTTACAGATAGTTAGGTTGTGGTATATTGTATAGATGTTGAGGATATGTGCCGACAGGGCTTTGATAACTGCACTAGTGGAGTGATGGAAGCCAGAGTGTTGTGCCTTCTTGTTGCCCACACGGGAGGTGACAACTATGTTGGAGGACGCATGGAGGATCCTAAGGGTCCCCATATATAGCAAGAGGGTGGTATATGATCATGCACATAGAGTAGGGTATCTAGACTAGGTGTTTGCCCTTTGGCAAGTACCATATATAGCTAATAGGACCGAGATGGTATACCAGCTAGGAATAGAGGGAGGACTAGATCGGTTGGCACTATTTCTAGTAGGGTTGGTAGGAGGGACCTTGTTCATAGATAGGAGATCACATGGATTCTTAGTGGGCTAGAGAGTTGTACTACATCGGATGCTAAGTGATGGTGTGGTTTATGCATGGGGGCTAGGTATACTAGCACATTTGTACCATGACATGGATGTGGTGGTATACAGGCAATCAAGGAGCCTGGCTTGTGGTGTTACATTGCTAGACATTTGGGCATGGGAGCATATCTCAGTGACTCAACCATTGATAGTTCAAAAGAGGCCAAGGCATCAGTTATTTATTTATTCATACAGAGGACAATAGATGTGTCATCATTTGGGTGATATGAGATATTAGAGGCGGGTGATGGATGAGATAGTAGAGTTTGTGTGGAGACCATGGAGGGAGGTGTAGAGGTGGTCAAATGATGAGGAGTAGCTAGGCTATGTGATGTAGTCACAATACTTGATGGGGTAGACACAGTTGATCATAGACAGGTATCTACCAGAGCATGTTTAGCGACAATTCCTCTTAGTATAGGATGTGCCACAAGCAGATGCAATGTTCACACAGATATGAGAGGAGCAACAATGGTGGGGATTAGTACCTAATGCACATATGGTTATAGCAAAGTTTGAGGGACTCCAGCCATAGGCATGGGATCTGACACAGGTGATAGTGCATGCAGGGATGATGCCAGCATATGAGGAGTGGTGTGCTCGGCAGAGGCCAATGAGACTTACTTTGCCAGTGGGTTTTGTAGTACTAGCCAAGGTGGCAATAGAGGAGGTGGCAACAAGGAAGGTGGAAACAAAGGAGGTGGGTGATAAGGATGAGAAGGATGACGAGGATGACGAGGAGGTGGAGGAGATTTGGGAGTATTAGATGGATGTAGATGGGGAGATAGGTGGTGGAAATGACAAGATTGATGTTGGTGAGGGTCACAGATCAGAGCTAGCGAGGTTACAGGATTTAATGTAGCAACAGTAGGCACTAATAGCACAATTAGAGGGGAAGGTGGGAGTGTTATAGGCGTATGTGATAGAGTCACAAGCATAGGTGATAGATTTATAGGCACAGGTGACAAAGTTGCAGGGGCAAGTTAGAGATGGAGGTTTTACAGATTTGGTAGGAGCATAGGCATAGATGGCCTAGTTATAGGGGTAGCTATTAGCAGTGCAGGCATAGGTGATACAGGCACATGGCTTAGCATAGAGGTATGGATAGGAGAGAGAGATCAGGCTTGTTAGGCATTGAGATTAGGGATGATGGAGATGATGTAGATGATGTAGCAGTGGATAGCAAAGGTCACTAGGGAGGCTTAACACTATAGGTCACTATATGAGGCTATAGTTCTAGCAGAGTATAGAGTCAGCTATCAAAGTAGGTATGGGGCTTCTAGATCCAAGAGGACAAGCCAGTTAGAGAGAGCTGTATAGTAGCCCTCACCTTCACAAGCAGTAGCAATAGTATAGATGCTGCATCCACAGGCACCGAGATAGATAGGTCAGTAGGATATGGGGGCCCCTCCTTAGAGGGATTTAGGACTAGCTGAGTCAGGTAGGGACAGCTCTACCTAGGGGCATGATATATACATGTACTATTTTTTGATAGGTCTGAGGACCACATTTTGTATCATGATCACACACACACACATATATATGAGATGGATTGTTCGATTGATGTACCATGTGTTATGGATGGATGTATGGATTTATTTTGTGTTATATATGATGGATGCATTGATTTATATGTGATGGTCATATGATTATGGATGTCATTTATGTATGTGTTTATGATGATGTTGATAGAAGATATTTATTAGTTGACTTACATGTGGATGTAGGATAGAGCATATGTGTGTGTGTGTTATGATGGATGTATTTGTAGATTGTATATGATGCAGATATGTGGATTGTATATGATGGTGTATGGATGAGTGATGCTAACATGCTTCTGATGTAGGATGATCTATGGTTATTTATGGATGGATGATATGCGATGTATAGGATATTTGAATGATTATAATTAGACTAACATGCTTGTGATGTAGGGTGATACATGAGGATGGATGCATAGGGTTGGTAAGAAAATGAGACAAGTGATTATGATATGCAAATAAGTCACTGAAAAATGATCAGAAGATGGTAGGAGGGATATGGGTTAGTAGAAAGTAGGGGGGTAATGGAAATGTGAGTGTTGATGAATCTTGAAGCAATAGTGGAGGGATGGAGTGATGAAGGTTGATGCAAATGTATAGGATGACATCATATTGAGACATTCTACCAATAAAAATTGAGTGCTACTATTGATATAGCATGGATGTTATGCACCAGGGTATGTGGAACCAAGGTGGCAAGGCATCCATGCATAAGACTTGACACTACAAACAATAGAATGAACCCATACATGCTCATAATAGTACAACCATGTCTAGATGAGGGAAGGGGACTCATAACATAAGTCCTTATTACACAAAAGGTATGAAGAACCTTAGATGCAAAAGGGGATTAATATTCTAGAACTAACCCTATGATCCACAGGATATGAATACTAAGACGAAGTAATGAGAACCTCCCACAAGCACAACATACAAAAGCAATGACTATGCCCCATTCTAGATTTTTCTCCACATGTCATGATATAATGAGATCAAGATAGTGTTGAAGTGATCCAAGAATGATGAACAAGATAAAAATCAAAGACCAAAAGACTGATTGATCAAAAACACAGCCATTGCATCTCTTGCCAAATTGTTGACGGATAATTTGTGATTTTTCCCATTGTAGGAAGGATGCATCCTAGGACAAGAATGATGGTGGATTAAGACAAACTAAGGATAGGTGGCAGGACACAGGCTTCTAGTTATGGAAGAGCTAATCTGTTGGTGAAAGATTTTTTGTGGGATTGTCAAGTGTATCATTTGTAGATTAGGTGCAATCAACAAGATTAAGAAAGTGGGACCATCCAAGTGGGGTTGGATGGGTGCATCATATGTATCTATGTATTGGATACTTCCTTCATATTCCAAACTACTTACATACCTTCTATCCATGGGATCAAGGAACATTACAATGTGGGTGGTGATAATATGTATTTTTGGTAGACTTGATGATGTGGGGATAGGGTTTGGTTTATGTGAAATGATGAAGTTTGGTTTAGAGGATGTGGATGTCAATTTTCTGACTATACCATGGTATAAAAACCATGGTGGGGATGGTGTTGGTGAGGTGAAATAGTAGCGTAAAGATGTAATGTCTATGCGAAACCACTAAAGGGACCAAGGTTAGAGATGGATGAGGAGAATCAAGTGTATGGTAGTGGCGTGGAAAGCTATCATGGAATATGGGAGATATTTTGGGAATGATGGACAATGGAAGCTCATATGATGGGTTTACTCTGAAGCATAGACGAGGGGATGAATGGATACGTTGGATAGTGAAGATGATTATGAGAAGGTGGTTTGAACAATGGATCTGGGTTGAACCTACACATGATGCTTGCAAATAGGTTTTCATCATGGTACTTATACAAGGCCCCACAAGAAGCGGTTTTCACCATACAACGGATTATTTCTCTTTAGTATTTTTTTGTGATTTTTGACATAGGGTATTTAGAAGACTAACTATGGAACCACTTCAAGTGAATGATGTTCATGGCCTCATCAAGCTCTTCTCCTTCAAGTGTGGAGAGTTAGTATGCTCTAGAACCATACTTTGCAGTGAAAATGTAGGGTCTTAGCCAATTAGGCTCAAACTTCCCTTTCTTTTCTCGCTCTGATAGATTTCTTTGATTTTCTTTTAGGACCAAGTCATCTACTACAGACTCTCTAGCATAGATCTTCTTGTTATAGGATCTATGAAGCCAATTTTTGTATGCTTGGAGGTGATTGAGGGCGTTGAGGCATTGTTCATTGAATAGCTTGAGCTCTTGAAGGCATGCAACATGGTATTCCTCATCAATGATAACATTACACAAGGAGATGCACAATGAGGGCAATTTGATCTCTATTGGTAGGATAGCTTTGGCTCCGAAGACTAAGGAATATGGTGTAGCTCCTATGGGTGTGTGAATGCTAGTGCGATAGGCCCAAAGGGTGGGGTGAATGCGGAGGTGCCAATCAAGGCCAATTTCTTTGACAACTTTCTTGAGGATTTTGAGTAAGGTTTTGTTAGTTGCCTTAGCCTGGCCATTACCCTATGGGTAATATGGAGTGAACCAATGATGTTGGATGTGGAATTGTTCACAAAGGTCCTGAACATCATGGTTTTTGAAAGGTTTGCCATTATTGGTAACAATGGCAAATGGGATACCATAACGGCAGATGATATGGTAGAGGATGAACTTGGTGATTTGGTTTTTTTTGTGGTGAAAGTGAGAGGAATGGCTTCAAACCACTTAGTGAAGTATTTAGTGGCAACGATGATGAATTTGTGTCCGTCAGAGGAGGATGGGTGGATTTTTCCAATGAGATTTAGGCCCCACTAAGAGAAAGGCCATGGTGTGGTGATAGGTTGTAATGCCTGAGAGGGAGTGTGAATGAGATCTCCATGTTGCTGATAGGGCTTACGCTTCTTTATGTACTCACATGCATCATGTTCCATAGTAGGCCAATAGTATCTAGTACGTAAGAGCTTCTTGGCTAGGACAATACCACTTGTGTGCACTCCATAGATACCTACATGGACTTCATGTAAGGCAAAGGAAGCTTCTTCCATGTTTAAACATCGAAGAAGAGTGCCATCATAGCTTTGGCAATTAAGGATGTCGGTGTGGATAGTGTAGTGAGTGAGGGATCTTTGTGGTTTATGGGTGGATTCAAGAGGGAAAGTGTGATGTTGGAGGTAGGTATAGATGTCATGATACCAAGGATTTTCAGGACTAACAATCTCACAAATGAATTCTAACTTGGTGACATGATATGCTGGCATTAGGAGTTATTCCACAAGAAACTCACACTAATAGCTATCATGATGCATATCCAGAAGGGAACCAATAGTATCCATGGCATCAGCTACTTTGTTGTGAAGGTGAGGTACATGTTTAAACTGTATGTAGGTGAAGAATAGCTTGTATTCATCAACCATTTGGTTATAGGGTACTAGCTTGTCATCTTTGGTGAGAAACTTGTCATTTACTTGTTTGATGACCAATTGGGAGTCTCCATAGACTTGTAGCTATAAGATATTTTATTGTATTGATGTCTTGAGACTAATGATCAAAGCTTCATATTCAGATACATTGTTTTCGCATGGGAAAGTAAGCTTGTATGCTTTGGGTATATAGTCATCAATAGTATTCCTGCCCCTGAACCATGATTGGTGAAGGATCCACCAAAGTATAGTTTCCAATTTGTTGATTTTGTCATGGTTAAGATAGATGCATCTAGAAAATCAATGGATAGCAATTTATAATCTATGAGGGGTGCTTCAACCAGCTAATGTGCTACAACCTGTCCTTTCATTTCTTTAACATACTCAATGTTAAATTTGCTCAACAACATAACCCATTTTTCCATTCTTCCTATGAGTGAGGTCCTAGAAAGCAAGTACTAGAGAGGATCGACTTTAGAGATGAGCTTGATAGAATGACTCATCAGATAGTGTCATAACTTTTGGTAATAGAAAACAACAACTAGACATGCATGTTCCATAGGTGTGTGGTTAAGCTCACAGCTGACTAGAGTCCTGCTAATGTAGTATATAGCCCTTTCACAACCGGTATCATCCTGTTGTGCTAAAAGTAGCTCTAGTACTACTGAAGTTGATGATATATATAATAATAGGGGATTTCCAGGGATATGTGCCATTAGGACTGGTGGTGAAGCCATATATTCCTTGATGTGGTCAAATGCATGTTGATAATTCTGTCCCCATTTAAAGTGTACATCTTTGTGAAGCAAATGGGCAAAGGGGTGATATTTATCTACGAGTTGAGTGATGAAGCTGTGTATAGCCTATAGTTTGCCTTGGAGACTTTAGGGCTATTTGGGCATCTTTGGAGGATGCATTTCTATTATAGTAGTGACTTTAGTGGGATCCACATCTATGAGAAACAATGAACCCCAAGAGTTTTCCTGATGCTACACCAAAGACACATTTCTTGGGATTGAGGTGAAGCTTGTACTCTCTAAGCCATGCAAAGATCTATCACAAGACCCCAGGATGTTCTTTTGTTGTTCTAGATTTCCTAGTAGATCATCTACATAGTCTTCCATTATCTTTTGTATCATGTCATGCAAGATGGTAGTCATTGCACGTTGATAGGTTGCCCCAGCATTCTTTAGGCCAAAGGGCATGACTTGCCAGCAATATGTGTCCCAAAGATAGGAAAAAGTAGTTTTATGTTGATCTTCAGGGGTGATCCTGATTTGATTGTACCTGAAGAAGCCATCCATGAGGGAAACCATCTCATGTCATGTTATGAGATCTACAATCATGTCAATGTTGGGGAGCGGAAAATCATCCTTCAGACACGCTTTGTTAAGGTATCTGAAGTCTATAGAACAACGGATGCCCCCGAATTTCTTAGAAACTGAAACAATATTGGAGACCCATTCTAGATAGTTAATAGGTCATATGAATCCAACATCTAATAGCTTCTATAACTCTTCTTTGACGAGTAAGATGACTTACGGGTGCATCTTATGGAGTTTTGCGTCAGGGTATACCACAAGATTTTGAACAACCAAGGATTGATCCAATCCCAGCATGTTGGCATAGGACCAAACAAACACATCAAGTGCTTCATGAAGCACTATGGAGAGGTTGGATTTTTCTTTAGTACCAATACTTTCTGCTAGATGTGTGAGATTGGGCAATTCTTGTGTGCAAAGATTGATTTCTTGGGTACCTTCAATCAGAATAATGGAACATTCTTGCTAGTAGGAAGGTATGGGGGAAGGTAGAGATCCTCATCTTCTAGTGCCTCAGTGAGGTTTTCACTAGAAGATACATCTTTATTTTTCTCTTTTGTGTTTGAAAGTTCCTCAGAGAGGTTTTCACTAGGGGATAATTTTCTATTTTTTGATTTTTGCTTTTTTGGACTAAGGATCTCCTCTTCCCCAAAATAGGCATTAGTGTGTAAGCATATGTCATATTGTGAGGTGTCACAGAGTTCTAGGAATGAAGAGAGAGCCTCATCATTTGGAAACATGTCGAGAGGTGGGGGTCCTTGATAATCCCAAGCAATGAGTTCAGGATAAACAATAGGGAGGTCAATAATGAAGATGGTGTTATTGGGGAAGATGCATGAAAAATCAAGATCTTCACATGAAGCTATGATGATGCTTAGAGTGATGTTTCCAACACTAGAAGAGGATTCTATTACCTATACCAAAGTTTTAGCGGGTCCATGGATTGTCATAGTCAGTGGACCATATCGTGAACCGAAGTGTTGAACATATTTATTTGGAGATGTAGGATCAATTGGGATGGGTTCTATAAACCCTTGTTCATTAGCACCAAGTCCCATTCCATGGTAAGGCATTTTGGTGCAAATCTGAAATGGTACAAGTTATTTTTCTTTGAAATATTCCATATTTATAGGTGCTAGGGTGGTTTCATCACAATATAACCAATCACTCAAAGTTATTTCTTCAACTTCCTCTTCTCTAGAGATGTGCTCTACAAAGGGAATTTTGTCATTCATCTTGTGCTATTGTTCTTGTTCCTTCTTCTGAAGATGATGACCATGGGAGTAGGGCAACAATGGTAACTATCCCACATGGAAGGCATTGTGAAGCTCATATTTGCCCCTTTGTCTATGATCTTGACCTTTTGAGTTGTAGAGGTGGAAGATGGGGTGGAAGCTTGTGATGGATCGATGGTGACTTGTGGAGTGAATGCCAACATGGATGGAGTGGATGAGAGTTCTTTGGCATGGTCCCCATAGGTTCTTGGACAATGGAATTGTTGATCATAAACAACCTTGAAGGCCTTGCAATACTCAAAGGGTTGTTGATCAGTATGAATAGTGACTTCCACACTGTTATGAGGGAACTTGAGACATTAATAGTAGGTGGACAGAACGGCTTGCATGGCATGCAACCATGGTCATCCTAGGAGGAGATTATATGGAAGGTTAATATCAATCACATGACATAGAGTGGGAACACCTTGATAGGGAGGCATATGGTACCTTCTGATTCTCTTTTTGTGTTGTCGTATGCCTTGTTGGAGATGACCAAAAACTCTAAGTCATCCATTGAATACCCCATGAGCTTTATGAACTTTAATGTACATATATTCAAACTAGATCCATTATCCAAGAGGACCCTCTTGATTTTATGGTTGGTGATTTGGACTTCGATGTGGAGTGCATTGTTATGCATGGGATCGATGGGTGGCATGTTAGCATGGCTAAAGGTGAGATGGTAGGATGAAGATAGTTGAGTGACAAGGTTTTGGAATTGAGCGGGAGGTATGTTGGTGGGGACATGACACTCTTTGAGAGCATTGTCAAGGATTTTATAGTGGATTGTGGATGTCTTGAGGAGTTCCAACATCGAGATTTATGCAGGATTTTTCCCAAGATGGTTGAGGAGGATGTATTTGGAAGTGGTAGTAGTGGAGGATGAGGATGGTCCCTTTATGGTTACATGCCCATGACAAGTTTTAACAACACATTCATGGGTGGTATTTTTGAGTTTGATGGTGGTGACACAAATATAATCAAAATTAACTCGACCTACTACATTGTTGTAGGGAGGTGAAACGTTGTTGTAGTTGGTGTTGTTGGCTTGGTTGTTAGGATTGGTATTGGAGGATGATGGTTTGGATGTGGTTTGGTTATTGTTGCAATGGGGAAGAGGGTCTTGATAGACACAAAGGCCATCGTTGGGTGATGTGTTGTTGTTTCCTTTGATTTTGATGTCACCAAGATTGACAAGGTCTTGGATGTAATTTTTCAATTTCATACATTTGCTTGTGGCATGGCCCTTTATGTGATGATAGTCACAATATTCATTTTCTTTGTACCATGCAGATTTAGGTTGGTTTTCATCAAATGGTTTCATCATGGGGAGCTCGACCATGTTGGCTTGGACTAGTTTTTGGAACACAACCTCGAGTGGTTCACCTAAGGGTGTGTACTTGCATTTTAGATTATTAGGGGGATTATTCTTTGGAGGAGAGGATGGGACCGAGACACTATTTAAAACATTTTGGACTATATTTATATCTTTTGGTTTAGGAGCTATGATTTGGATATACTTGGAATTGGTAGCACCATCTCCTATGGTGTTCTTGTTTTTAGCCCAAAACTTAGATTTGTCATTGGATGTTTTGTCATTGTCGTTCTTGGAGATTTTGAATAAACCTATTGCAATAAGAACCTTTTCAATGGTGACCCCCTTTTCTATGATTTCGTCAAAGGTTGATGCACAATGTACTTGCAAGTGGAAGGCCATTTCTTGGTTGAGATTTTGGATGAAAATGTGGATGAGTTGTTTTTTGGGAGTTGTCTAAGGTAGACTACTAGCAAGGGTTCTCCATCTTTGTAGATAAGCGGTGAAACTCTCACCACTTCGTTGTTTGGTGCTGCAAAGGTCAAGCATAGTGGTTTCATGCTCTACATTGCATGAGAAGTGGGTGACAAATTTCTCTAAGAGATCAGAAAAAGTCAAGATGAATCCATAAGGCAAATGCATAAACCATTCTAGGGCTTGTCCTCCTTGTTGAAATTAAGGAACACTAAGAGGGGGGTGAATAAGTGTTCTACAAAAACTTATTACTTTGTTCCTTTATTAATTTACCACATACATCCAAAAGATAGAAGCATGAACACTAGGATTTTTACGTGGAAACCCGGTTAAGGGAAAAACCACGGTGTAGGTTAACCCACAAGAATTTATACTCTGTTAAAAGTATTACAAATGGGGAAGGCACATGCCTTTAGGGCACACTTCCTAGAGCTCACTACTCAAAGAGGCTCACTACCTACAAATCAATTATAAAAGTTCACTAGAATGTTTAAACTAAGGCATACCATCTAACAATGCAAGATTACAGTTTCGATTGAACTCAATATACTAACTTTGCACACTTCATCTCTCTCTGCCCTGCTTCACTACTTTGCCATGATCCAGAGCTTAGATCTCTTTACTTTGCACTTGATACTGCTCTTCTTCACATTTCACCATTCATATTCACATCTTCACACACCAAGATGATCAAATCCATTGATCACATATATACGCTACATGAAATTTCACCAACTACAATTAGCCTTAGGAAAACTTGGAAATTATTTCAAGAACACTATTCTGTCAGCTGAATCCATGCATAAACACTAATGTGGAGCAAAACTTATATATCCAAGTCACCTCACATGTTGGCCAATACCAATGGATCTCATAAATTACTCGAGCAATCACTTCTCTTCATCTGCACAAGGATCAAACACCTAGTCAGCGTGTTCTTCATCAAACTGAACTACTTAACCAAAACCTGATAGTCAGATGCTTGTAACTTACATTCCCTTCATCACCAGAGGCTAAAATCTTGGATTTAGGTAGCCCTAACATCCCTTAACATTCCCTCTGATCTGTAGCACAATATGATTTCATGTGGAGAAATATAGACCAAAATGTTGAACACTGTCGTATACCCTGTTCCTATCTATCTAGACTTAGACAAATCTACAATCTGACTTTCGGTATGATCCACTGATGAAATACAGATGTGTAAGATAGATTTAGTTTCCATCAATGACAACACTTGACATGTCTAGAAGTGTCTCTTGCAAACAATCTCCCCCTTTGGCATTAATGGCAACTGATGAGACCATAATCTGTCTCATCTTTAGTTAAATAAAAGCATATATTTTCTCTTCATTAAATCAATTTTTGAAGTGGACTTGAGTATGGGTTTGAAGACTTTTAGCTAAATATCAAATAAACTTGTCTAAATGCAATAATCAATGCCATGCATGAGTTTATCTTGATATTACATGTTCACCTCGAGATCAGTAATCATTTTATCAATAAAGTGAAGAGAAAGTCTATTTTATGTTAAGTTGCAGAGTTTCAAAGTTGCAAAGCTCCGGAGATGCACAGAGCTCCGGAGATGGACAGAGCTCTGGAGATGCACAGAGCACCAAAGATGGACAAAGCTCTAGAGATGCATAGAGAACTAGAGATGTACAAAGCACCGAAGATGGACAGAGCTCCAGAGATGCACAGAGCGCCAGAGATGGACAGAGCGCTAGAGATGTAGAAGTCAAAAAGGAAGTTTCAGTAAAACTGCGATATCTCTCTCATTTCTTAATGAAATTCAGAAATTCAAAATGATCTAGAAAGATGGAAGTAAGTGAAACAAAATATAGAAATCATTTGAGGAGATCTAGTAAAAAAAATGAGCAGATTATGAAATAAGTTGATTGTTACAGAGCCTCGGGGATGCAAAAGTCAAAAAGGCAGTTTCAGTAAAACTGCAATAGCTCACTCATTTCCTAATGAAAATTAGAATTTCAAAATGATCTAGAAATCTTAAAGAGAAAGGAACAAATCCATGAGGCATTTTGTTGAGATTCATTAAAATAAATAACCGGTGAGTGATATAAGTTGACTATTGTAGAGCGTTGGAGATGCAGAACAGAAAAATCAAGAAAACCAGTTTCAATAAAAGTGCGATATCTCTCTCGTTTCTTAACGAAATTTAAAAATTCAAAAATGATCTGGAAGGCTGGAAGTAAGAGGAACAAAACCCATAAATCATTTGAGGATATCTAGTAAAATAGACAAGTAGTTTATGACAGAAGTTGACTATTCTGCAAGCTCTAGAGATGTCCCAGAAATAATTTATGAAGTTGCTGCAGATTCTTCCAATCTACCAACACACACTTTAAGATTTTTTGAAGGATAGATTGACTATAATTACTCCTAAATTATTGGATCTAATTATGAGTAATTATTCCATGCAAATAATACACACTCAGTGTCATTGCATGTCTTTCTAAAAGATTGCATGTTTTGCCTTGTAATCAACAATTGTATAATCAGTTAACTAAATGAATAAGTTCAGTTAACTAGATAAATAAGTATAGTTAGCTGCATGAATAAGTTCTCTACTCTAGAGAGACTTTTAATTAGAATTTAATAACCATAGTTATATAGAGAGAACTATGGCGTAGAATAGAGGGGAGGAAGTTGTAAAAGAATTAATTGAAGGCAAGAAGAACTCTATTTTTTTTACAGCAGCATGTAATTTGGATCTTGAAGGTTTTTGAATAAAGAAGTTGTTCTACCTATTTACTGATTTCTAGAATTGATTATTCTCTCCAAAGGAAGGAGCAAGGACCCACTCCAGCTGAAGGGCAGAGACTGCATTTCTTAGTTGTTTAGTTGCTTTGCTGTTATGCAATTCCTTTAGCTATTCTTTTATTCCAGAATTAGATTAGTTGTTTAAGTTATTGCTTTCCTAAAATTAGGTTGTCCTTTTTAGTAGATTTTAAACCCAGTTTGTTTCATGCAATTGTTGTCAAATCCCTTCTATAAAAAAAACTTTCATGCAAGTTATTCCTTCTCCCTTTTGCATACAGCCATGGACACTGCCTTGGATTGATATTTATTAAAACTAAATGATGAGGATTGCAATGACCCTCATCATTTTTGGCGTCGTTGCCGGGGATAGGTGTCATTAGGGAGTTGCTGTTGATCTGGTGACAACAGGTGAAAAAGAGGGGAAAATTAGTTTGGTAATCTTTTTAGGTTTATTGTTTTGAAGTTTGGTTGTCAGCATAAATAGATAAAAAAAAAAGTTCCCCAAGAGAGATCTATATGCCAAAAACCTCCCCAAACAATAGATCTAAATCATAAGGTTCTTTCATGCAAAGAAGGTGACAAATCTTGTTGTTCAGTAATTTTAGCTCTTATGCAACATCTTCCACTAGATGACCATGACTCCAATGTCCAGCAAGGATAAATGCATTTTAGAAGGAGACATTGATGCCCTATTGCTTGCAATAGGTAACAAGTATAATCAAGAAATCTTGTCTCCACTAGAGGAGCTTGTATGGTAGAGTATTATTTGGATGCCTTCAATGTCCAAAGAGGGCTGCTCGATTAGATATTTGAAGAATAGCAAGGAGTTACCTCTAATCATGCATGTACCAGAATATGAGGAAGGGTTTCAAGATCTCTCCAATCAGCCCATGAACAGCAGGGAGCTACCTCTAATCATGCATGCACCAAAATGTAAGCAAGGGTTGCAAGATCTCTCCAATCAGCCCATGCATGTGCTAGAGTAAGAAATTATGGAGGATGTTGTTATTTCAAAGAAAGGTGAAGCATCAAAATTCAAAGTTTCAATCATCTTCTTCTCATGGTTTTCCTTTTCTTTTAGAAAGTTAAATGCATGGATCCATATTTTGAGAAAAGGAAGTTACTTTTCCCAACCAGTCAATGGTTTCGTGTAGCCTATCTCTACATCACTAAGTAGAGTAGGTTAGGGTAGGTTTATTTTCTGCAAATAAGTGCTTTGCACATGCTTTTTCTATACAATTTGCTACTTCCAAGAACTCTTGCAGATATTTTGGCTTTCAGATGTTGAAGACCTCTTTGCATGCATCATGAAAAACATGGGCTAAAAAGATGGAGAACCAATTAGTGCATGATGGTCACATGGAGGACTAAGATGGACAACAAGGTATCATCTATGGAGATCAGTAGAACAATAGCTTTGGAGATTAGCAGAGCATTAGCTCTGAAGATGAACAACAAGTATCAGCTCCAGAGATCAACAAAGTATTAGCTCCAAAGATTAACAACACACCAACTCCAGGGATCAACAAGGTATAAGTTCCAGAGATTATTAGAATGCCAAATCCAAATATCATTAGAACGAATGCTCCAGAGAACACCAGATCAGCAACTATAAAGCATCTCCAGAGTAACTGCAATAAAAGCAAAGAGGTTAGCTCAAAAAGATGATTATGAAGTGCAGGAGGACCTGCAACCTCTCAAGTGTGGGGGAGATGATGAGACCATAAAGTGTCTCATCTTTAGTTAAATAAAAGCATATATATTTTTTTCATTAAATCAATTTTTGAAGTGGACTTGAGTATGGGTTTGAAGACTTTTAGCTAAATATCAAATAAACTTGTCTAAATGCAACAATCAATGCCATGCATGAGTTTATCTTGATATTACGTGTTCACCTTGAGATCAGAAATCATTTTATCAATAAAGTGAAGAGAAAGTCTATTTTATGTTAAGTTGCAAAGTTTCAGAGTTACAAAGCTGCGAAGATGCACAGAGCTTCGGAGATGGACAGAGCTCCAGAGATGCACAGAGCACCGAAGATGGATAGAGCTCTAGAGATGCATAGAGCACTGGAGATGTACAAAGCACCGAAGATGGACAGAGCTCTAGAGATGGATAGAGCACCAGAGATGTAGAAGTCAAAAAGGTAGTTTCAGTAAAACTACGATATCTCTCTCATTTCTAAATAAAATTTAGAAATTCAAAATGATCTGGAAAGATGGAAGTAAGAGGAACAAAACCCAAAAATAATTTGAGGAGATCTAGTAAAAAAATAGTAGTTTACGAAATAAGTTGACTATTACAGAGCGTTGGAGATGCACAGAGCACCGGGGATGCAAAAGTCAAAAAGCCAGTTTCAGTAAAACTGCAATATCTCACTCATTTCTTAATGAAAATTAGAATTTCAAAATGATCTAGAAATATTAAAGAGAGGGAAACAAATCCATGAAGGCATTTTGTTGAGATTCATTAAAATGAATAAACAGTTAATGATATAAGTTGACTATTACAAAGTGCTGGAGATGCAGAATAGAAAAGTCAAGAAAACTAGTTTCAATAAAAGTGTGATAGCTCTCTCGTTTCATAACAAAATTTAAAAATTTAAAATGATCTAGAAAGCTAGAAGTTAGAGGAACAAAACCCATAAATCATTTGAGGATATCTAGTAAAATAGATGAGTAGTTTATGACAGAAGTTGACTATTCTGCAAGCTCTAGAGATGTCTCAGAAATAATTTGTGAAGTTGCTGCAGATTCTTCCAATCTACAAACACATACTCTAAGATTTTTTGAAGGATAGATTGACTATAATTACTCCTAATTTAATGGATCTAATTATGAGTAATTATTCCATGCAAAGAATACACACTTAGTGTCATTGCATGTCTTTCTAAAAGACTGCATGTTTTTCCTTGTAATCAGCAATTGTATAACCAGTTAACTAAATGAATAAGTTTAGTTAACTAGATAAATAAGTTTAGTTAGCTGCATGAATAAGTTCTCTACTCTAGAGAGACTATCAATTGGAATTTAATAACCATAGTTATATAGAGAACTATGGCATAGAATAGAGGGGAGGAAGTTGTAAGAGAATTAATTGAAGGAAAGAAGAACTCTATTTTTTTTTTACAGCAGCATGTAATTTGGATCTTGAAGGTTTTTGAATAAAGAAGTTGTTCTACCTATTTGTTGATTGCTAGAATTGATTAGTCTCTCCAGAGGAAGGAACAAAGACTGTATTTCTTAGTTGTTTAGTTGCTTTGCTATCATGCAATTCCTTTAGTTGTTCTTTTATTCTAGAATTAGATTAGTTGTTTAAGTTATTGCTTTCCTAAAATTAGGTTGTCTTTTTCAGTAGATTTTAAACCCAGTTTGTTTCATGCAATTGTTGTCAAATCCCTTCTGTAGAAAAGACTGCCATGCAAGTTATTCCTTCTCCCTTTTGCATACAGCCATGGACACCGCCTTGGATTGATATTTATTAAAATTAAATGATGAGGACTGCAAGGACCCTCACCAGCAACACTTAGTGAAAAATGACTAATTGTTAGAATAGCTCCCCCTTATTATATACACTTGTGATTTCCAATGCTCCCCCTTAGATTAATTCTTCATTTTTAACTATTTTTTCTCTCCCCCTTTGACATCAATGGCAAAGGATGGGATCTGCATACCAAAATTCATGCAAAACTTTTATGTACAAGGTCAAAACTCTACATACTTTTGCATATGAACATACAATTCTTAGGCTTTATTATCAGCAAAAAGATATCACCAAAAATGTTTTTCAACTTTGTCAATTCATTGTCCTAGTTCTTTTTAATACTATCCAAGATAGATATGTGCCCACTGAAAAAAATGATAATGATTCAGTCTTTTGAAGGTCAATAGGATCACTAGTAGCAGCTACTGCTTGGGACTCTGCCAATATATCATACATAGTTTCTAACTTAGGAGAAATCAGTCCCCAGAGCTCATCTAATCTACCCAAAACTTTGACCTTTTCCTTCTCTAAATTGCTCAATTCATTTCACAAGCTTACTACTTAACATTCTTTGGTTGCTATAGACTCAGTTAAAGGACTATATGACTAAGAAATATTAGACAGTTTGAGCTCTATGTCATTAATCTATTTCTCAATATCTTCAACAACATTAGACTTTTTTAGACAAAACTTATAGATCTTCGCACCTTTAGATAGGGCATTTTGAATACTCTTTAAACTGGTATCAAGTCCAGATCTATCATAGCAGAGGGAGATGCTAAAGAATCCTCCTGAGATGTGGGAATGATTTTCTCCAAAATCCCAGATGCAAGGCCAAGCATTTTGCTATCTTCTAAATGGGACTTCAAAATTTCCTCTCTGGCCTTAGCTTATGCAATAGAGGCCAAATTTATCTTCTACACTGGTGATAAAGTATCAAAATTGATTGGTCCTTGTATTATGTCCTATTCTTTTGCAATCTATTTATCTCTTTCCAAAATTTCTTTCATTGCATTTGTATTGTCTCCTGCCCAAAATGATGTTTCAGACTTGTGCTTTTCAAGGCCTCCATCTTCTCCCTTTTCAGAGTCAACCACAATGTTCTACTCATTCTTTTTCTTTGCTTCTACCTTCTTTGCATCATCATCAGAAGCATCCTTGTTTTTAACTATCTCAGAAATATCTTGTACATTCTCTTCTAGAGGATTTGGTGTATCCTTAGTGGCAGTATTATCAAATTTTTCAACATCTAGAGTGGAGGAATCAATTCTATCATTAGTTTCTTTTTTTATCTTCCTTCTTCATTTCTTCAGCTTCTTTATTCAATGTTTCTTCTTCTAGAATGAAGTCATCATCTACTCTAGTTTGTTGCTTATTTTTCTATAGCTCTTCATCATTCAGAACTGATGCATCCTTAGTATCAACTGGTTCTTCTGTAACCACATAAAACTTATTCTTGTCCAATGCTTTCTTTAGAATTTATTCTGTTTCTTTAACAACTTCATCAATGTCTCCAATCATTAGCTTATTCATCCTTTTCTTGCTTCTGAATTCATTCTTGACTTCTTTGAGAATCTTATCTGCTTCTTTTCTAGAGATCACTAGACATTACATGTTCCCTTAGCTCCATATCTTTTGTTTTGGTAGCTTCTTTTCTTTTTTCCAAAATGTCTCTTAAACTCTTAGGAACTTCTAATAAAATCTCCACTAGTGCTCTGTTGAATACATTTAAATATTTTACAATAGCATCCTCCAAAATTCCTTTTTCAGCATCACAGTAATGATCATAGAATTTAGTCATTGGTTTTAGGTTTCCATCTATAGTGATTGTCTTAACAATGTCCTCCACAAAAGGAGTTGTCTTCTCAACATTAGCCTCTGACTTATGCCTCTTACTTGGCTTTTTGCTTTCAGAAGACTTCTCTTTAGACACTTAAATAACTTTAGTGCCTAAGGCCTTCAACTCTTTAACCTAATCATCTGAATTAGTATAGATGGTTGTTCCGAATACTAAATTTTCTCTGCTAGAGAAATATATCTTGTACCCTATTACCATCAATGTGAATTTGACCCCATGATCTTCTATATCATTTATAGTCATAGCTCTCTTATCAAATTTTGATCTAGTTGCCTCTGTGACTTCTTGATTTTTCATAGCCATCAACTAAGGCAGAGTATAGGTTGAATTCAATCCTATAACTACCCTTATTGCATCTTTTGTGATCTTGAACAAATGATTTAGCCATAAAAACTCATCATGGATACAGTTCAAAACATACTGGACCCACTCATCCTCTGTGAAAATTGGAAACCCAACAAATTGTATGAACCTCTTATCTTCCAGGACTTTATATTTCAGTTTGAGCTCAAAATCATCACCTTTTAAATATTTCATGAATAGATCATCAAACTTTGAGTTACCAAGCTCCTCTAGAGGCACATGAATGTAAGCCCTAATGTCTTCTATGTGAAGAACTCTATATGGAACCCTAGAAAATACTCCCATTGGATCAACTTGAGTGGACTTGAAGGGGTGCTTTTTAAAGTTCATCGTCGGTCGCTCAGTGATGTTCACAACTAGAGGTGTAGCCATTTCAAAAGATTACAAGTTTAAATCTTCACAGAGAAATACCTTTTTCACAGAATTAAGGTTAGCTGTCAAAATCATTCTTTGCACTTCAAACCTTTGAAATTTTAGCTCAGGCACTCTTCTCCTTGTTCTCTTTGAATTCAAAGTAATTCAAGTGTTTGAATGAATGACCTTTTATCTTCTACAAAACCTAATTCTTCATTGTAATAAATGCTCTGCCCTAATACGTCTGGTTGCTCTATTTCTGCATACAATCATTCTTTAATTTCTCTACAATCAATCACATTAGCTTCTCTTCTTCCAGATTTTGCTTCAACAAAACTGCAATAGGCTTCTCTTTCTTCATTCAATGAGCCAAATTCAGGTACCTACTTACTGGCAGGGGGAATTAGATTTTCAATGCAGCTCCCTCTGAGCTAGAGCTCCTATTTCAATTCCCAGAGGAATTAATAGTACCAAATTCCAGTGCGGACCCATCACCATCATTCACTTCACCTTTCTTTACCCATGTTTTGTTCATTTCATTTTGGATCTCATTCACATTTACTTTACCCTTGCCATTATCTTGTCCTTGTAATTGACCTTTTCTGTCATCATTCCCGCTTCTGCAGAATGTGCAACATGACCAGACCTGTCATAGTTGAAGTACACAAAATTTATTTTCTCATTTACTTGATTTCCTCTTGATCTGCACTGATTAGCCATGTGTCCAAATCTATTGCATGCAAAACAATAGCCATTGAAATAATTGGGATTTCTTTTGTTGTTAGAGTAGTTCATCATCATCATACTTTTGCATTAATTGGATCTATGACCATGCCTTTTACAATTGAAGCATTAACTAGAGAAAGATGGACCATTTTGATTCACTCTACTTCTACACTAAGTAGCTCTATGACCAAATTTATTGTAATTGAAATAATTTCCATTGAAATATGGATACCTTTGAGCATTAGGTTGTCTTACCAGAGGTCTTCTAGGTCTGTTTCTTTAATTCCTTGGTTTAGGATTTCTTTGACCAGATCCAGAGCTTTCACCTTTCTCATATCCCAAACCATGCTTATCATCTGCCATCTTCTGACTATCAAGCAACACTTCAAGTTTAGCTGAGCTTATCTTAAATTTCTCTTTATATTCATTTGCAACTTCTAGGTCATGTTTGAGAATGACAATTTTCTTTCAAGTTCTTTCTCATTGTCCCTAGTTTCTTGTAGATTAGACTCTAGATGACCAATTATCCTATCTAATCTACAACATTCTTCTATTCTTTCTTTTAGAGATTGATTCAGTTTTTCCTCAATCTTCTTCCTTTCCTCAATTTCATTGGTTAGTCTCATCACCCTAGATTCCATCTCATGTTTTAGGACAACTTCTTTTGTTAGCTTCTCACATTCTTTTGTCTTCTCCTTTAGGGCCACATCCATGTCATTGTCTTCATTTAGATTTGCTAGCTGATGAAGCAACTCCCTTCTCTTTTCATTAGATTTGCTTAGTTGTCCTTTTAAGGTTTCAATGAAATCTTCAGCATCTTTAAGGTTCTCTTATAGATCTCTGATTTCTGCTATGGATAGATCAAGATCATTTAAGGCTACTTGGAGTTGTTGATTGATGCCATTATAATGCTTGATTGAACCCATTGAAAACATCTTCCCATATCTTCCTTAAGCTGTTAAACTTCTTCTAAGGAACTTAGCTCTGATACTAATTGTTGAAATTAAGGAACACTGAGGGGGGGTGAATCAGTGTTCTGCAAAAACTTATTACTTTGTTCCTTTATTATTTTACCACATACATCCAAAGGAAAGAAGCATGAACACAAGAATAGAAATAGCAAGATTACAACACATGAACACCATGATTTTTACTTAGAAACCCAGTTAAGGGAAAACCATGGTGGGGATTAACCCACAAGAATTTATACTCTATTAAAAGTATTACAAATGGGGAAGGCACATGCCTTCAGGGCACACTGCCTAGAGCTCACTACTCAAAGAGGCTCACTACCTACAAATCAATTATAAATTTTCACTAAAATGTTTGAACTGAGGAATAGCATCTAACAATGCAATATTATAGTTTTGGTTGAACTCAATATACTGACTTTGTACACTTCATCTCTCTCTGCCCTGCTTCACTGCTTTGCCATGATCTGGAGCTTAGATCTTTTTACTTCACACTTGATACTACTCTTCTTTGCATCTCACCATTCATATTCACATATTCACACACAAAGATGCTTGAATCCATCAATCATATATATCTGCTACATGAAATTTCACCACTTGTAGACTTGGAAATTATTTCAAGAACATTGTTATGTCAATTGAATCCATGCACAAACACTAATGTGGACCAGAAATTCTATATCCAAGTCACATCACATGTTGGCCAATACCACTAGATCTCATAAATTACTCAACCAATCACTTCTCTTCATCTACACAAGGATCAAACACCTAGTCGGCCTATTCTTCACCGAACTGAACTGCTTAACTAGAACCTAATACTTAGATGTTTGTAACTTACACTCCCTTCATCACCAGAGGCTAAAATATTGGATTTAGGTAGCCCTAATATCCCTTAACATTCCCTCAAATCTGTAGCACAATATGATTTCCTGTGGAGAAATGCGGACCAAAATGTTGAACCCTTTCATATCCCCTGTTCATGTTTATTTGGACTTAGACAAATCTGCAATCTGACTTCTGATATGATCCACTAATGAAATGCAGATGTGTAAGATAGATTTAGTTGCCATCGATGACAACACTTGACATGCCTAGAAGTGTCTCTTGCCAACACTCCTAGGCTTCATGGAAAAAGACAAAGGAGGAATTGGTCATCATAGGCTACTTCTTGACATGCCATGAAGAATTCCTTGATGTGGTCACGAAGGTCTCCTTTTCCTTTGTATTTATCAAATTTTGGCATTATGAAGTGTTGAGGAAAAGGTGTGATGGTGATGCTTCTATCGAATGGATAGAGACATAAGTCTTTGAACTTATAATATTTATTTTGGGTCCCTAGTTGGATGTTTTTTATTATGTTTTTCATCTCTTGACATTCTTGGTCAAAAGGATTAGCAAGAGGCAGTTGTGGGACATATTGGAGTGGAGGTTGTTCTGACAATGGTTGTTAATGTTGGGGATGGATGTATTGTTGTTGTTGGACATATGGAGGTAGGCCTATGGTTTGTGTGTAAATGTGAGACCCATATGTTTGTTGTTGTGGGATAGTTTAATGATTTTGAATGGGTGGTTGTTGTTGGGTGAAGTAAGGAGGTTGCATCAATGACCCATGAGGAAGTGGTTGATGCATGGAGGATGGATATGTGTGAGTGGGATTGGTATAGCTCATCAAGGGATTTTGTGGTTGATTGAATGGATTAGATTTGTGGATGGGTGTTTGTGTTGTGGGTGGTAGCATTGTTTGAGTGATGATTGACCTTTGAGGGATATTCAAAGGAGGAAGGGGTTGTGGTGTGAGGTTCGTAGGTTCTTGTTGGTTGTTTGGATGAGGTGGTATGTTGGTCGTATTTTGTGAAATAACAATTTTTGGATTGGTGGGCATGTTGGGATCGAGCATCATATGAGAAGGCATTCCATAAGGTTTCTCCAATAATTTTAGTTGTGATACAACATTGCATTCTATGTTTTGACCAAGAGTGTGGATGGCATTAGTGTTGGATGAATAGTTATCCCATGGGTTCTCATGGATGGGTTCATTAGGATTAGGGACACATCCTCATGGTCGATCTTGAAGGGGTGATGGTGGCTTGTCATGGAAAATGGTTTTGATCTTGTCATGATCGTATGAATATGGAACATGTGTGCCATGTTCAATGAGATGTTCAAGAAATTCATTCTTATGGTCATCAATGAATTGGTCAAACTTGTTGTGTAATCCCTTTTCATTGAGAAATCAACAAAGGTGGGGGAATATGGGTGAGTATGAGTGGATGTTTCACCCACTTTAGGTTGGTTTACATATCCCTCTGTATTACTCATGGTAGAGTCACAAGGAGAGAGGGGTTGGTAATGAAAGTCCATTCCTCTCCTAGCTTATGATCGGATGATGGGAGGCATAAAATTTTGGGAATTAAGGTGTCTCAACCTTGGTAATTCCTTGTATTTTTACATTGTATTTATTTATTATTTGCCTATTGTATTACTTGGATACAAATCCTATGTTGTCATATTGTGGGAGTTGGTATGGTATCATGTGTCATCCTACACAGCATATTACCACATGTAGTTTTGTCCTCACATGAGGAAATAGGTATCCCACTTTGTGGTAGGAATATTTTGCCATGTGTCGGCATCTTAGATGTTGTGTAAGGGAGTATTGATTGAAAGTCATGATAGATTCCTATGATAAAATTATGACATGTAAGAGTCAGAAATAGGAGATTCTATGACAAGTGAAGACATGTGTCAAAGAGTATCTTTGAAAAAGGCATCTTTGGCAACCCCAAGGTGGACTATGATATGTTGTAAGAGAAAATTCTATTTATAGCCTGTGTATGATAGATTCTTTTATAGTTGTAAGTTGTAACTGCTATGATAGATTCTATGACAGTCGTAAGAGTCGTATGAGCATCTGTCATAGCCCATTTTAGAAATAGTTGACCTCTTTGGAATGGGGTGTGTGGACAAGTGTCAGAAGCATCTTACAATGTAGACCAAGTGTCTATAGGTGTGGGTTTTGGGCCTTGAGGCCAAGTTGGACACCCATTCCAAGATAGAGGCAATTTTGCCTTGCATTTTCTATATAAACAGGGGCTTTGAGGAGGAGATGTATTACAAGTTTGAAAAGTACTATTATGATGTCGGTTTGTCTCTAGATACAAGTGTTAAAGACTCCATAGAGATTATATTGCAAGTGTACTATAAACCATTTCAGTTTTGATAATACATTGTGCAGGTTTTGGAGTGTCAGATTTTTCACCCGATAAGGGTTTTCCCAACGTATATCTTGTGTCTCTCCTCTTATGCCTCACTTTCTTGTTTATGTGTTTGCTTCAATACCTGTGTTAGTGAGTTTAACATTGTTGTAATTGTAAGGATAAAATTGAATTTGCACTCTCCTCCCCTCATTAGATTAGTGTAGGAACTGATTTTCGCACACTTAGCTTCCTTTCAGTTGGTATCAAAGCCTAGCTAGTTTTGGTCTTAGTTGTTGGGTAGGGGTTTTTTGAGCTGATCTTAGATTGAGTGGGAGCATTATGTAGAGGATTTTGTATCTTGTTGCAGCAAGGAGATGGCAACCACATTCAAAAGGTTAGAGATTGAGAAATTTAATGGCACTAATTTCAAGTTGTGGAAACTCAAGGTGGAGGACCTACTTGTTGATCGTGACCTATGGTAAATGGTATCTGGTGTGAAACCTACAACAATGTCACAAGCTTATTAGGACCTCAAAGATCGAAAGGCTAAGGGTCTCATAAGACTCTATTTAGCTGACTCTGTCCTATTGAATGTCCATGAGGAGAAGAGCACGAAAGATCTTTGGAAGAAGTTGGGTGATGTTTATCAAGCCAAGTCCTTGGTAAACAAATTTTTTCTAAAAAAGAAGTTGTTCACTCTGAAGATGGAAGATGGAGGATCTATTACGGACCACATGAATGCTTTCAACATGATCCTTGCACAGTTGACATCTATGGGTGTGAAAATGGAGGAGGATCATTGCATGACCCTACTTTGTTCTTTTCTAGATTCATGGGATCATCTTGTCATGGCTATTGGAAGCACCACTATCACCCTCAAGATGGAAGATGTGGTGTTCTCACTATTATCTAAAGAAATGTGGAGGAAGTCTTCTAAGGCAGCCAAAGAGGCTCTTGCGATTTGTGGAAGACCCAAAGAGAAAGGGAAGAAGAAGGACAAGAAAGGTGATAAGGGTAGATCCAAATCTCGTGGGAGATCCAAATCTCCTAGAAGTCTAAGGCTCTCTATTGGAACTGTGGAAAAATTGGGCATTTCTAAAAGGAATGCAAAGAGGAGAAGAAAAGAAGAAGAAATCTCTTGATTCAGATTCTAATAAGTCACAAGATGATGGTGATTCCTTCATCGCAGCCCTGACCACCCATGTATCTGATGATGTGTGGTTGATTGATTCTGGTGTATTGGATCTTATTCATTCGAATGTATTTTGTCCTATTAATGTTCCTTCAATTTTAAATCTATATACTTTGTATCTTTCATAGATGATTATAATAGAAGGACATGGGTTTATTTTGTCATAAGAAAAACTAAAGTCTTTAGTCAATTTAAGGAGTTTAAAGCCTTTGCTAAAAATTAGACTAGTAAAAAGATTAAGTGTTTGAGAACTGACAATGCTAGTGAGTTTTGTTTGGTAGAGTTCAATAAGTTCTATAAAGAGCAAGGGATTGAAAGGCATAAGACAAATCCATATACCCCACAACAAAATGGAGTTACAAAGAGGATGAATAGGACATTGATGGAGAAGGCTAGGAGTTTGCTTAGTGGAGTAAGCCTCAAACAAAAGTTTTAGGTTGAAGCTATTGCCACTACTTGCTATTTGGTAAATAGATCTCCAACATTAGCTCTTGTTGGTAAGACACCTATGGAGGTGTGGTCTAGTAAGAAACTTTTAATTAGACATCTTCATGTTTTTGGTTGTGAGGCATATGCACATGTGCCTAGGGAGAAACAGTTTAAATTGGAGAAAAAGGATGTTAAATGTATTTTCACTGGCTATGGTGTCAGTGTCAAAGGATACAAGCTTTGCGATTCAGAGGCTAAAAAAGTGTTGTATAGAAGAAATGTTATCTTTAGATAGCTAAGACCTTCTTCTGTTGTTCTATAGCCAGAATAGATAGAAAGGAAAGAGGATGCAGTTCAGTTTCCCTCTACCCCTGAGAAGACTAAACAAACAAACTTTGTGAGACCTGATGATGAGGAGAGCTCTAGCAGCTCTAAAATCTTAGAAGAAGAAGCAAAACCTCAACCTTAACCATTGAGGAGATCTACATGAACAAGGAAGCAACCTGATAGGTTTGTTTATTCATTGCTTGATTCTAGTTGTGCTTTTGCTTTACTTACTAACACTGATGAGCCTAGAACTGTGAAAGAGGCTATGGGCATGAAAGATGTAATTTCATGGAAGGAGGCCATGGAGGATGAGATGGCTTCTTTGCAAAAGAAAAAAACATGGTACTTGGTGCCTTTGCTTGATGGACGGAAACTTGTTGGATGCAAATGGGAGTTCAAGAAGAAATTTGGTATAGATGGCAATGTTGAAAAGTACAAGGCTAGATTGGTTGTGAAGGGGTACACACAAGTGGGGGAATTGATTATGGTTAAATTTTCTCTCCCATTGAAAAGCTGACATCCATTAGATTTCTATTATCTCTTACAGCTGCTTATGATTTAGAGGTAGAATAGAAGGATGTGAAGACACCTTTCCTTCATGGTGTTTTGGAGGAAGAAATCTACATGTGATAGCTAGAGCATTACATAGTGAAAGGTAAGGAAAATTTGGTTTGCAAATTGAAAAAGTCTTTGTATGGTTTGAAGTAGTCTCCTAGGATGTGGTACTTGAAGTTTGATGCCTTTGTGTTGTCAAATGGAGTTGTGAGATCGAAATCAGATCACTGTGTGTATTATAAGTTTGATGGTGATCATATTCTCATTGTTGCATTATACGTTGATGATATGTTACTAATTGGGAAGGGTAAGAATATAATTTCTAATTTTAAGTCTTAGTTGGTAGCACAGTTTGAAATGAAAGATTTAGGGGCAGCCAGGTACATTCTAGGAATAGAAATCAGAAGAGACAGAACTAACAGAAAACTTTGGTTAAGCCAGAGTAAGTATATGAAGACCATGTTGGATAGGTTCGGCATGGAAGATTGTAGACTATTATGTGTTCCTATTTCATTAGGGACAAAGTTGTCTGTTAATGATTGTCCAAAATCTCCTAGTGAGGTGGAGGACATGAGCAGAATACCTTATGCTAGTGTTTTTGGTAGTTTGATTAATGCCATGGTCTGTACAAGACTAGACATTGCCCAAGTAGTGGGAGTCCTTATCTAATTTAAGGCTAATCCTAGACAGATACATTGGGATATAGTTAAGCGAGTGTTTAGATATTTGAGGGGTACTTCCGAGTATTCCATTTGCTATCATGGCAATGCTACAGGACCTCCACATTTAGTTAGTATTCATGGATTTGTGGATTCTAATTGGGCAAGTGATATTGACAGCAGGAGATCCACCAATGCATATGTGTTCACAATGTTTGGTGGTGTAATTAGTTGGATGAGTAAGAGATAACCTGTGGTTGCTTTGTCCACAACAGAAGCTAAGTACATGGAAGCAACTCATGCTTGTAAGGAAGCCATTTGGCTTAAGAGATTGTGTTTAGTTATTGGTATTGATGTAGGCTAGATTATGATTAGTTGTGATAGTCAGAGTGTGATTTGCCTTGCAAAGAATCCAACTTTTCATACCAGAACAAAGCATATTGATGTACAATTTCACTTTGTGTGAGACATGGTAGAGGATGGGAACGTAAATTTGGAGAAGATAAATACTTTGAAGAATGTTGTATATGCATTAACGAAGCCAGTGGGCACAGAGAAGTTTAGATGGTGTTTGGAGTCTATGGGCCTCTCAGCCTATAGCAGTTAAATCCTATTAATTCTATTGGCTCTTACAAGGTGTTTGACAAGTGGGAGAATGTTGGGAATTAAGGTGTCTCAACCTTGGTAATTCCTTGCATTTTTACATTGTATTTATTTATTATTTGCCTATTGTATTAATTAGATGCAAATCCTATGTTGTCATATTGTGGGAGTTGGCACGGTGATGTGTCATCCTACATGGCATATGACCACATGTAATTTTGTCCTCACATGAGTAGATAGGCATCCCACTTTATGGTAGTAATATTTTGCCATGTGTCAGCATCTTGGATGTTGTGTAAGGGAATATTGACTGAAACGGTCATGACAGATTCCTATGACAAAGTTACGACATGTAAGAGTCAGAAATAGGAGATTCTATGATAGGTGAATACATGTGTCGAAGAGCATCTTTGAAAAAGGCATCTTTGGGCACCCCAAGGTGGACTATGACATGTTGTAAGAGAATATGGTATTTATAGCCTGTGTATGATAGATTCTGTGACGGTCGTAAGAGTCGTAAGAGCATCTGTCATAGCCCATTTTTGAAATAGGTGACCTCTTTGGGATGGAGTGTGTGGAAAATTATTAGAAGCATCTTGCAATGTTGACCAAGTGCCCATAGGCATGGGTTTTTGGCCATGAGGCCAAGTTGGATGCCCATTCCAAGATAGAGACAATTTTGCCTTCTATTTTCTATATAAACAAGTGCTTTGAGGAGATGCATTACATGTTTGACAAGTACTATTATGCTACTAGTTTGTCTCTAGATATGAGTGTCAAAGACTCCTAAGAGCTTGCATTGCAAGTGTATTGTAAACCATTTCATTTTTGATAATACATTGTGTAGGTTTTAGAGTGTGGAGTTTTTCACCCAATAAGGGTTTTCCCCACATATATCTTGTGTCTCTCTTCTTCTGTCTCACTTTCTTGTTTATGTGTTTGCTGCAATATCTCTATTAGTGAGTTTAACATTGTTGTAATTGTAAGGATAAAATTGAATTTGCACTCTCCTCCCCTCATTAGATTAGTGTAGGAAGCGATTTCTGCACACCTAGCTTCCTTTCATAAAAGGTGAACTTGGATAAGTTTTGGATGATGAGCTACCAATGATGATGGATGGGGATGGATTTCTAAATTTATAATCTAGATGAAGAATGATTAAGGACCAAAGATTACCCTATGCACTTAGGGTGGACAATGAGCCTAAGCAAAAGGGTGATAGGATTATCTTACTTGGGGTAGACAAGATGCACCAAGCAAAACTGGATTTCTTGAAGTCCACCAACTTAGGAGTTTTTCTAAGTTCTCAAGCTAATTTATCCAAGAGGGTTGATGATGCTTAGTTTATATTAAACTTAAGACAGACAAAGTCTTAAGCTTAACACAAACAAAAGGATGATTTTGATGTAGAGTCTAACCTTAGGATTTGGATGTGATTTGGATTGATTATCGATGGGGATAATATGATTAGATTTAGATTTATTTGAAGATGATTGATTGATTATGGATTGGTAGGGATTGATTAAGGATGATAATGGATGACAACCAAAGATTTGACTAAAAATTGTTTAAGGATAATGATTGATTATTACAAGGATAATGCTATGGTTAATGATGGGCTAGGTCTAATTAGCTAGGGATGACTTGGATAGTTTACAAACTAATGATGGTGATGACGAGGATAATGATCAATGATTAAAGTTGATCACAAGCTAAGAGAGTCAAAATGACATGGGCATGGATGATGTGGCATGTGATGTGGAAGGATGATGTGGAAAGGGGATTTGTTGGCAACCAAAAGGATAAAATTTTGACTTTTTTAATGGCTTTGAAAATGGGTTTTGATTTAGAGGGCTAGGCGCTATTTTAGGACATTAGGTGTTGATTTAGGAGGCTATGCACTATTTCAAGATAGCGGTGATATGTTGTGATTTTCGAGTGGTAAGATTGGATATTTCAATTGATTCAAATGGTCTTGGGTGATGTCAATGAGGTTCCTTGGCATGTAGACAAACACACCAATCAAGAGAATACAATGGCCAAAGTTTTGATGGGAAGTACAAGCATGATGTGTATGTTCAAGAAGCCCCTCAAGGCCCAAATTTCCATTGGTATAAACACAATTGAAAATACTTGAAGACAATGCTTAATCTACCTAAGTTCAAGGTGAATGGTGATTGGTCAAGCCCACAACTTGGAATCTCTGACTCAAATGCAAACACACAGATTACTAAGTGTGTCCATTATATTGTATTTGTGAGAGAGGATGGATAGGGGCTTCCTACACTGGAAGGATGATACAATCACCCTTTCCCTGGAAAGCTACATATAGCTTATGCTAATCTGAGGATTCACATCTCATCTCAAGGGAGCCATATGGTGAGAATCTTGAGAGGATTATGTGTCCTCTTGACTTGAACAAACTGCCACAAGGTCAAAAAGGGTAGGCTTCTACCCTAAGGTGTTTAGTGGGGGATATTCAAGGGACCGGCACATTACGAGCATCCAACAAGTCACTTAAGGCCTCAACTAGTCTTACTAGGAGTCTAATATACACAAGGTACGTCTCCTTTCAAACTAACACTATACGGTAAGCATTAATACTAGTTAGACTTGGCTTTTGCCTTATCCTCTTTTAAATAGTAGATCGAATGAAAGTGCTGCTTGAGGTCGTTCCCTTGGGGTGAGTACCTCTTTTCCCACCAAGGCAGGCCTCTCTAAGAAAATGAAAAAGAAGAGAATATAACTATTTCTCTTCACCCAAGATCCTTATGAAGGTGAGGGGAGAGGATACTTTGATTCTACCCCTTGCATTCTATGAACACAATGTGTAAGCACACAAAACACTTCAAAAAAATCTACGTTCTTTTTAAGGACCCAAATTGAAGTGTTCCTATGTTTGTTGCAAACAAGGTTTATTTTAAGTGCACCAAAAGTAAATTTTTTCTAAGCTACACACACAAGGTTCATTTTAGTGCACCAAAGTAAATGTTTCTAAGCTATCAAAAACCTGTAAGAAACGTTATTAGTTTTGATGTTTAGTCTTGGATGATCAAATGAGGTTGCAAGACAAATGTTAGTCCAAGAAACTTAACTTTATACTAGGCACTAATACAGAGACCTAAGGACTAATACAAAAAACTAGGCACCGCTATAGAAAATATGTGCTAATATGAAGTATTTCTTATAACTGAGGTTAAATGCTGATATACCTAACAGGGCACTGATCTGCAGTACTGAGAGCTGATTCACAGGACCGGATGATGATCCAATTTTGGAAGAGTTTACCCCTTGTAAGATGCACTTTTCTACAAAATAGAGAGTTAATCCTATAGAAAATGATGGTTAGACACTTAAAAACACCTATTAGATGCCAAGGTTAACAAAAAAGTACACAAAATGTTAATCATATGCTAAGTGAGGATGGGCACTAATATGTTAGGATGGACGATGATTTGCTATGGCAGGCACTGATCTGAGACATGCAGCACCTCTCCTTTGTAAAGTTGATATTTCCTACAAAACAAAGAGCTTAAATGACCAAAAAGTTAGAAAATAGCATCTAAGACCTAATACAAACATAAAATACTGAGATTGACCAAAAAACCCATAAAAACTAAGTGTTTTACCTTATGTTGGTCCAAGTCCTAATACACTAGGCTAGGCATTGATTTGCTGGCTAGGCACCACTTTGCAGAAATTGGACACTGATCTAGCCTATCACAAGAAAAACCACATAAAACATGCAATTTTGTTAGTCCTAAGGTGGTGGGGTCCCCACCAGGTGTCCCAAAAATGCCTACCTATGAAAATGGGACCCCAATTTGTATGCTAATTGTCCTAATTGCACCCAATCCCAAGTCCAAGGGACCCCAAGATTGAGCTAAACTACTAATACACTATGTAAATTGCACCCTATCTAAGCCTATTAGTAGTGATATTACCTAATAGATGATATACTATGCTATACTACTTAGAATTGCACTAATTCTATTGATGTTGAGCACTCAATAGACAGTGTTTCTTTGCATATGATGGCTTGTTTAAAATGGGAGATAAAGGCCTCAATTTATAGATTTTTGGGGATGGGATTAAAGGGCTAGGATCAATTTGGAGGATCAATGGTGGAGATTGATTGAGGATCCTCAAGCAAGGAGAATTAGACAAATGGCATGATTGGATTAGATGAGAAGTTTGCTCCAAGATTCAAGGGATGATCAATGGATGTCTAGGATTGGGTAGGTGTATGACATGTAAGGACTCATTTATGAAAAGTTAAGGGTTGGATTTAGTGAAGAATTTTAAATTGGATGAATAGTGTTCAAATAGTGCCACATCAAATTTTAAATTTGAATGAATAGTGACACATGGAGTGGGGTGGAAGAAATATGACAAATGTATACATTTTGGAAGATTTGCCCATGCTTCCATAGTACCACTTGTCATATACATGTGTGTACATAGGATGACAAGTGGACTTCTAGAAACATGGGGGTTTGTAATGATGAATTAATTAAAATTAATTCATGTACACATGGATTAGAAGAAAATAATTATGATTACAAAAATTAATCAAAAGTAGACAAAATAGGAATTAAATAAATATGATAATTTATTTAATTTTTGGGAATGAACTATAGTCAAAACTATTTAATTTTCAAACTATAGTAGATGAATTTGATTTTTATGATGGGAGAAAAAGATGTAGAATAAATTAATTAAATAATTAAAAATTATTTAATTAATAATTAGATCAAATGGAATCATGCAGGTGAAGTAGGGCTGGATTGCATAGGTGGATGAAAGTGGTTGTGACCATTTTTAGACATCTACAGTGATAAGAAATGCAAATGTAACTGGTTCAGCTGGATTCTCCAGTACTTTGTCTACCATTATGTCAAGATGCTAAGTGGTGATGTCTTCCAAGTCTGCGATGTCATTCGGTGTGAGGTATATTTCAACTTCATCTTCATCTTCTTTTATTTCTTCATGATTTTGAATTGATTCAAAAGAAATCTCCCTAAAGTATCTCTCTGCCGCTGCATACAATAGTGCCTAAGCTAATAGCTCTTTCTCTACACAATGTTAGTAGATAGTTTGAAAGTGAGTTGAATATTTTAATAGTCCTTATTATTGAAGAAAGGTAATCATGTATACTAAGAAAGAGAAATAGATGAATTTAAAAAACAAAGAAATTCTAAAGATTAGCAATGTCTAATTCTATTATTCACCAAGAAATTGATGCAGGAGGGGCATACATTCAACTCAATGGACCAATAGATCCTTTATCAAGCAATCTAATGGCTATAATGTGTTACATTTAAATATGTCAAACTAGGGAATCATATGATTCTTGGATGGTACTAGTATTGTATGTACAGTTGAGGATTACTCAGCTTATCCTAGACGTTGTCTATAGAAAGATTAAATGAAAAGGAATCCTACATTATGAACTTAAATCAATAGTGATTTCACTAGGTATAAACAACTAGTAAATCTATTAAGTTGTAAGTAAATGCTACTTCAAATATGCAAGGTTGTTGATGTGAATAAATGATTTTAGAAAATATCAATCTAAATCTAATTTATCAAGTTATGACAATTGATAAACCAATGACAACCTAAATTAATAGAGAACTACAATTACCTCAAGTGGTCCTTGCCTAGGTGACTATAACCTCACAGAATTCAAATCAAATCTTAACTAGATACTCCACGCATTGACTGAATCTAATTAACTTTATTGATTTATGAAAAAGGTAATACAAATGGTGATAACAAAGCGCTGATAATAACAACTTTTTTCTAGATCCCTATTACATACATAATCTAGCACATATATAGACATGATCTAAACTCCTAATTATATTTGAATCTAAACAACCCTTAACCAGACATGTCAACTCTTCAATAATTATATGAAAAGGACTTATTCCTATTCTAAATAAAATAGAAGTAGGAAACTGATTCATGTAAAGCTTATTCAAATAGCATATAGTCCTACTATGACTCTACCTATTCATCACAAAGAGGGGAGAAGTAGATAACAACACACAAACTAAAGTATAATCATGTAATTATTAACCATGACCTACTAATGCTATGAATTCTTCTTATCTTCTGTGGATGTCTTTGTTGTTGCTAATGAAACTGTTGGTGAGTGGAATTGTTTATGGAAAAACCAACTCCTTTGGGTTTGGGTACTTTCTCATTCAGTTGTGGCTGTTGGTGTCCTTAGTTGTAGGTGACTGCTCCCCTATGGTTGTGGGTTCACAGAGAGCCTTTTATATATGTGACTATTTCCTTGTTGCATAAAGGTTAGTTTCATCCTATAGTAGCTTCACATTATCAATTAACACAACTAACAAAAATTACGATTATATTTTGAAAACAATCATTAACACACACAATCATTCATTAACATATCATATATCATTCTTAAGTGGTTTCACACTTAAAGGTAACATGAACTCTAATAGTATTTAAGGAAATGTCTCTAAGGAATATAAAAATAAAATAGGGAAACTATGACAATTTCGGGACTCATCAAGTGTTAGCTAAATGATCAGCAACAACTTGTCCCTTTATAGCTTTTTGAGTGACAAACTTTAGGTCAAACTCAATTAATAACATAACCCATTTAGCTAAACATATAGACAAGTCCTTTTTAGAAAATAAATGCTTAAGAGGATTGAATTTAACAATCACATGCATTTCTACATGGAGAAGATAATGTCTTAAATTATGTGTTGTGAACACCAAAGAAAGACATTAATTTTATTAAATATTGAGTTTCATAAAAAAGGTGGGTACAATTGATGTAGTGAACATGTTGTCTACCTTTGTCATCATGTTGGGCCAAGAGAACATCTAAAGCATGAGATGATGTAGATGTGTATAGAGTAAGAGGATGTCTAGGAACAACATGCATTAAGAAATAGTTCTTAAGGTCTTCAAATTCCCTTTAGCAATCTTCATTCAAAGAGAAACATACATCCTTTTTAAGAAGATGAGTGAATGGAAATGTATGATCCATGAATTGTGAAATGAATCAATAAATAGATTAAATATTTTGCCTAAAAACCATGAAGTTAAGAAAAGTTTTTGGGAGGTGGCATATTTACATAAACATATATTTTCTTTCTGTCTACCTTGAAACCATGATGTGATATGATAAATCTTAAAATCTTGCCACTATCTACACCAAAGATTGTCAGTATGATCATTGAACTGTTTCAGCGTTATTTATGGCTAACAAAGATTGAGGTATTCCCTTGTTATCATGCCTATCGCCATCAACTTTCAACTTAGTCAGTGGTTGAATAATGTTTCCAATGGTTTGAACAAAGGGAATGGAGAGAACTGTGGATTTCACTATGATTCCTTCTGCTTCTACAAATTCTCCACATCCCAATTCAGAGTTTTCATCACTTGAACTTACATTCAACTTTTCAAATGATTGCAAGACATCATCCTCAATTAGCATTGGCAATGGTAGATCTTCATTCAGTGTTGTCCAGAATGATCCGAACTCTCGGTGCACCACTTGTATTACATCCCATGTTGATTTAAATACAAAGGAGCTCCTAGTTAATTTATCTATAAGAAAAGCTTCTACATAAGAAGCAAAAAGAATCCACCAAGATTATAACCACCTTCTAAGGCTAAAATGATCTTCCCACTAGAAAATTTTATCAACTTTTGTGTCATAAGTAAATAACATAAGGTGTGAGCCAGCATCCACATTTCTTTAAAGCAATTTGTCACACAATTTGTATGTCTTGAATATGCTTGTGCTGCACCATTATCACCCGCTACATTCTATGAGATTGCATTGTGAGAACCCAGTAACTACCAGATTGTGTGAAGCTCCCCATCAAACAGTTTACATGCTTCACATATGTTTTCACATTTTCACATACATGTTTTCTAGAGCATTTCGGGTCACAATAGAAATTTGTGTCATTATGCTTTAATGGATGTCCGCAATCTTCCTAAAAGTTTCAGTTTGGCATAGGTTAGGGAGGACACTGGAAAACATTGCATCCTTGCCATTTTGTGCATATACTAAAATCATTGCATTCTGTGAGACCATGGTACAATGGCTCATGAGATGTCCTTTCAAATAGTTGCAAGTCTTTCAATTTTGCATGAGTTGGGAGGAATACTGGTAGAAGTTGTGAAGTCGGGCATTATGAGAACTTTAGAACCATGGAGTTGGAAGTTCAAGAGTTCTAAAAACTCTTGACTCCCTGACTTAATAACTTGAACATTTAAACTTGTAAGTAGAATCAAGCCTTTTTAGGGTTAGGAAATTAAATGAATTCCTAACAACTCATAGGAATATAGAAACTTGAATTTAATAAATCATTTACTTTTTAAGTTGTAGAACTTTATAACTTCCCGATGAGGTAGGTAAATAAAGTTTCCTCTATAATCATGCTTTAACTCACTTTTCCTAACTTTGGAGAAATATATAATGCTTTGTGATGTCAGGGTAGAATTTTATTCCATGGATAACTCAGAAGCTTTTTGAAAACCTACTTCACGCTGAAGAGGAAAAACATTGTATCTTTCACAAAATAACTCTATTTTGGATGAAATTTGGACAGCAGTATAATTAGACACCATAGAGTAGAACCCAGAGAAAGGAATTCACACAAAAGGTGAAGATTATGTACATGATCTTGGGGAAAACAAAATTGGCCAAGATGTCATTGACATAATCCTCGAGAATATTATGAATGAAATCATGAAACATTAGGGTCATTATATGTGGGTAAGTTGTGCCAACATTTTTCAAACCAAAGGGCATGACCACATAAAAAAATGTACACTAAGGAGTCATGAAAGTAGTTTTATTATGATCAAGTGGAATTATCAAAATCTAATTATAGCCTAAGAAGCCAACCATAAAAGAGAGAAGAGCATGCCTATTGTTTATTCGATATCATATCAATATTTGGAAGTGGAAAGTCATCCTTAAGAGATTATTTGTTTAAATCATTAAAATTAATCCATACATGAATGCAGTTGTCAGGTTTTGTAATAGCCACAATGTTTGAGAGCCACAAGGAATAGTCTGTAACGAAGATGAAACCAAATTTTAGAATATTTTCAATCTCTTCATTGACCATTAAGCCAACCCTAAGATGCATTTTATGATTCTTCCATTTCATAGGCTAGGCATCAGAATATAGATCTATGTTGTGGATCACCACCTTGGGATCTATACCAGGCATATCCTCATATGTCCAGGTGAAAAGATCAAGAAAATTATGTAATAGATTAGAATGTGAAGAGCATTCCTTAGAAGAGAGATATTCTCTAATTTGAATAACTTTCATAGCATCATTTGGACCCATGGGGATGTCAATAGTATCATTGAATAGTAGGGTACTATGGTCCTTGGGATCAAGAATATGCAAAAGGTCATGTGAAGTGTTAGAGGATGAAGCAATATTATCAAATATTGTGATGGATTCCCCAAAGTATGCCTAGGCATTTCAATAATAAGGAAATCCTTGATCATGATGATACAAAAGCATATGAGCATATACACCTAGGAACTTTACAAGAGATTCATCTATGGAGAAGACATCTAGACGGGATATATACAATTCAAAATTACCCATGATCAACATAGGATGTATTAAAGCTAAATAAGGAGAATTAAGGGATGCATAAATAAAGTTCTAATATGAAGACCTCGAATGGCAAGGAGGACAGTATCCAAGACCCACTATAGAGTAATATGGATTAGTGTCTAGAGGAATCTTAATACCATACTCCTTATGACCACAACCATTACCTTTATATATGGTTTTATCAAGGATATGGAAACCATGACCATAGTAGGATTGCAACTTCACTAAAGGTGAGGGATCATCATCAGTGGCATAGTCAATGTGAGATGTATAGTCACATGAATCATTGGAAGAAGAAGAATTAGAAGTATTAATAGGTTGTGATGAAGAAGATGTAAATTTTATTTTAGGAATGTTAAAGTGAGATGGATTTACTTTATACTTTCCAACAAAAGATTGCATGTCTATGTTGAAATGAACCAAACAACTGAGAGGGGGAGTGAATTAGTTGTCACAAAACTTAAACAATTCTGCACCTTAAATCATTAAACACTTATCCACTATTTGTTATGATTAAGTCATAAAAGCATAAACACATAACCATAAACACAATTGCAAGATTATACACAAGTGACACCAGATTTTTATGTGGAAAACCCTATTAAGGGAAAAACCACGATGGGGGTTAACCCACAAGATATATATGTAAAGCACAATACCAAAAATTAGAGTCTCACAACCCAGAAAAAGGCACATTGCTAAGGGGTAGCCCACTGCCAAGGGTTTTGAACTGAGATGTTAGCATCTACTCCATGCCTCAATTTAGTTCCATTGAAGCGCAATATTCTTCTACTCTGCTCTAGCTTTTCTCTTCCTTATCTTCGCATTTTTCACACAAGGACACCTTTTCCTCAACTAAATTGCAAGTACTTATACACTACATCAACCTTGGAATGATCATCAAGGTCGGCATTACAATCATCAATGGTTGGAACAATCTCCAGGGTTAGAATTACAAACATACATAAAATAGGTCTAGACCTAATACAAAATTAGCTAAGTAAATGTAGTAAAGATGTATGTAGATCACTCCATGCCTTAGCTGGGACTCAAACACAATCTTCCACACCATGAAATGCTTATGTAATCTTCAATATATCTCTACAATCACTGGAATTAACCAAGTTAGCTAGGACTGGTTACACGCTATGTTATCTAGGATAAAACTTCAAACATGATCTCAATTCCTTAGTGCAAACCCATGTAAATGCAGGAGCATGATCAAGAGGCATCCAAAAGCACGTTGTAATCACCAAGAGCAACCGTACAAAATCTAACCACTTTGTCCATGAGATTCTTAATACTGAAGCACATGAACTTCACTGTCATCAACTGTCATAAAAGAAAGATAGCTTGCGGACCACAAAATCATGAACATTGTAGTTGTAGGAATTTATCATCATCCCAGCCTTCCCTCTAGAACCAAAGAGAAAAAATACTTCAATGTAGAGAAATGCAGAGAAAAATACTTTCTCCCTATCACCAGTGAATAATCAGAAAAAGCAGGTTTTACTCTAGTGAATGTAACTCACTCAATTCTTCATATCAAAGGCTCAAACTTAGGATTTAGCATCTTTAGATATGTATCTAAATAACTTCCAATCTACAGACCAAGATCTTCACTCTCCAAGAAATTTGGAGCAATCTTCTGGATTGTTCTTCAGCATGCAACTCACTGTCTTCACTATTTCCTTTCTAATTCTTTTGAAGGGGCTAATTTTCTCAATATCATCAGCATATAAAGCTTCTAATCAAATAAAAAATAGGATACATTTGACACCAATGACAACAAAGATATGTTGACATCAATGACAACACCAATTAGGCACATACTTGCAATAATCTCCCCCTTGGTCATTGATGGCAACATATGATGTGAAAAACTACAATAGCCATCAAGACAAGTTTCTCCCCTATATCTTTACACATCTGCACTCTTTCTCTCTGAGTTTTAAACATGATTTGTCTCCCTCTTTGACATCAATGGAAAAGGGCACATACTTGCACTCTGCTACTCTAATCTAATTTCTCTTCTGAACTCTCTTCATCTAACTACTCCCCCTGAGAAGTAGCCCTTACAGGAATCAATCCAGATCTAGAGATAGATTTTTAGGTACCTCCGAACTAATGCACTTTTGTGCATCTTAGTTTAGAGTAGGAGGGTTGATAACCCCTAACTTTTCTCTGAGATACTCAAAAGTATCCTTAGGCAGAGGCTTGATGAAAATGTCTACAATCTGATCTTTTGTAGATACATACTCCAACTTGACTTCACTCTCTATTACCTTTTCTCTTAGAAAGTGATATCTTATGGATATGTGCTTTGTCCTTGAATGCATTACTGGATTCTTTGATATGTTTATGGCACTTGTATTGTCACAAAAGATCACAATTGGATCTTCATACACAACTCGGATGTCCTTCAATGTCTGCTTCATCCATAACATTTGAGTGCAACTACATGCTACTGTAATGTATTTTACTTCTACAGTAGATAGAGATATTGAGTCTTGTTTCTTGCTTAACCATGAGAAAAATCTATTACCCAAGAAGAAGGCGCCTCCACTTGTATTTTTCTTGCAACTAGGATTTGCTCATCATTGATCTGGACCTTTTTCTTCTACATTTTCTTCCATGAGCTTCTTCATATTTGGTTTCTCAACACCTATTTAATCCGGATTCTTGCACTAACTAACTAGCTAAGGGTTTTTTTGATTTTCAACATAGCTCCCCTTGAGCCCTAGCTCATAATTTAATTCCCAAAGGAAGTATCTGCACCAGATGTTAGTGCAGATCCATCCTTGATCTCATTGACATCCTTTCTGATCTAGATCTTGCTCATCTCATTCTTGGTTTCTACTGGATTAGCCTTGTTCTTTCCTTTGTCATCTTTCTTCTCTATCTTCCTCTTCACTTCGGGATAGTCTCTCTTTACATTTATGCTTCTACAGAATCTAGCAGAGTGTCCGAGCTTGTTGCAATTTAGCAAAATGATATCTCTCTAACTTTGATTTCTTTTGTTGTTTGAATTTGGCCTTGATCTGCATTGATTAGCCATATGCCCAAATCTATTCCATACAAAACACTTTCCATTGAAAGATTGAACATTCTTTGGATTGATTTGATTGTTTCTTGACACACTTCTACACTCATTTTCTTTATGACCAATTTTCTTGCAATTGAAACATTGACTAGAAAAAGATGCAACATTCTAATTCATTCTACTCATACACTGAGTGGCCTTATAACCATACTTATTACATTTAAAACAATAAACATTTAAAGACGGATACGTTTGAGCATTTGATTGTCTGATCGAAGGTCTTCTAGGTTTGCCTTTTTGATTTCTTACCAGATAGTTTCTACCTCTTCCTTTCTTAGATTTGACTTGTCCTGGAAACAAACTTTCTCCCTTTTCAAATCCCAAACCTTGCTTGTCATCTGGACTCTTCTAGCTAGCAAGCAACTCATCAAGATTTACATAGCTTATTTTGAGCTTTTCTTTTTAGCTTTTATCTTTATCAGACTTCAAAAGCACAATTTCTTTTGCCAATTTCTCACATTCTTTTGACTTATCTTTCACAACTTTGCTCAGATGATCCTCTATTCTTGTTTTGTCTTCATTTTCCAAACTTAATTCTTCATGTTTCTTTTTAAAACTTTGTTGGAGTTCCTTGATTTCCTTACTTAGCTCTTGGATTCAACCATTTACTTCTACCATATTTTCTTTTGAGTCCATGTTTTCTTCCTCACATTTCTTAATGTCTTCCAGAGCAATTTGGTGCCCTTTATTGTCAATATCAGCTACTTTAGATTCAACACTAGCAATCAAGCATAGATTAATTTGATTCACAGTAGCTCCATGTCCTTTCACATCACATTTTGTTTTATCACTGATGGTCTAGGAACCTTCTTGTGCTTCATTCTGTAATTCCTCATTAATTGAGTTAGAGTACCCTTGAATGTTCTCATTAACTTTGACATTTATACTTTCATCAATCTTTCCCAATCTATTGTTGTAGCATTGGTAGGATTTGTTCCAAGATGAATATCCAAGTAAAATGCCTTCATCATACTTAGCATCATCCTTTTCCATTTTGATAAGGCATTTACTTCCAAATATTTTGAAGTATTTCACAATGGGTATTGTTCCATACCATAATTCAAAGGGAGTCTTTTCATTTTTAGCTTTTACCTGAACTCTATTTAGTGTGTAGACAATAGTTTGAATTGCCTCCTTCCAAAACTATTTAGACAAATTTGTTTCTTCCATCATTGATTTTGCAGTTTCCTAAATAGTCCTGCTTGTTTCTTCCATTACCTTATTCTTTGCAGAGAGTTGTTTTTCTATCACGTGAGTCTCACAGAACATATTGAAATTATTGGAGGTAAACTCTTCTTCTTTTCTAGTCCTTAAACACTTGATTTTCATATTTAGCTCATTTTAAATTAGTGCTTTAAAAGCTTTGAATCCATCTAGAGCTTTTGATTTTTATTTGAAAAAGCTAACCCACATCATTCTAGAATAATCATCAATAAAAAACATAAAGTACCTATCATCATGGAAGCTTCGTATTCTTGTAGGACCACAAAAGCTTGCATGGATCAATTCCAATCATTCAGTGGAAGATTTTTCTTTACCCTATAGTATTATTCTTGACTGCTTTTTATCTTGACATTTCCTGCAGATGATGTTATTTGAGTAATCAATTTCTGGCAGATCTTTTACAATTTGGACTAAGTCTATCTTTACTAAATCATCAAGATTGATATGACATGATCTTCTATCCCAAATCCATCTTTCATTGGTCTAGGTTGTGATCCCAAGAATGTCACTTTTTTTAAGATGACAAAGATTCTTTTCTATCTTTTTTCCAATGGCCATTGTAGCTCTAGATTTCTCTTTGATTAAAAAAGTATCATTCTCAAATACAAGACTAAATCCCTTTTTGCATAACTATCCAACACTTAAGAGACTTTACTTTAGATTCTCAATGTAAAAAACATCATCAGTAATTTATCTATTACCAAGATTGATTGATCATTTTCCACATATTTCAGCATTATAGTCATCTCCAAATCTAACTAGCCCTCCATCATATTTTTCAAAACTTACAAATTTACTCTTGTCACTAGTCATGTGATTTGAACAACTACTATCAATAATCCAATAGTTCTCTTGAAACATAGCTTCATTTCTAGTACACACCTCTAGATTCAGACACCTTAGATTGTTGATACTCTTTATTTTAGAGAGGAAGTAGTCATCATCTTCATAAAGTGCTTTCTTGGATAATCTAGTTTTATCATCTTTTAGTGAATATTCAGGTGTATCAAAATCAGTATGTAGTTGTTCATCTTTTAGCTCCATTTGGGATCTCCCTTGTGTTGTTAGACTCTTTATGAAGGGACTTGGTTCTGATACCAATTTTTGAAATGAACCAGACAACTAAGAGGGTGGTGAATCAATTGTCACAAAACATAAACAATTCTACACTTTAAATCATTAAACACTTATCCACTATTTGTTATGATTAAGTCATGAAAGCATAAACACAATTGCAAGATTATGCACAAGTGACACCAGATTTTTACGTGGAAAACCCTATTAAGGAAAAAACCATGGTGGGGGTTAACCCACAAGATATATATGTAAAGCACAATACCAAAAATCAGAGGCTCACTACCAAGGGGTGGTTCACTATCAAGGGGTGGCTCACTGCCAAGGGTTTTGAACTAAGATGTTAGCATCTACTCCATGCCTAAATTTAGTTCCATTGAAGCGTAATATTCTTCTGATCTACTCTACCTTTTCTCTTCCTTACTTATCTTCACATTTTTCACACAAGGATACCTTTTCCTTGACTCAATTGCAAGTATTTATACACTACATTAACCATGGAATGATCATCAAGGTCGGCATTACAATCATCAACTATTGGAACAATCTCCAAGGTTAGCATTACAAACATACATAAAATAGGTATGGACCTAATACAAAATGAGCTAAGGAAATGTAGTAAATATCTATGTAGATCACTCCATGCCTTACCTAGGACTCAAAGATGATCTTCCATGCCATGACATGCTTTTGCAATCTTCAATATAGCTCTACAATCACTGGAATTAACCAAGTCAACTAGGACTAGTTACATGCTACGTTATCTGCGAACAAACTTCAAACACGATCTCAATTCCTTAGTGCAACCCATGTAAATGTAGGAACATGATCAGGAGGTATCAACAAGAACATTGTAATAACTAGGAGCAACCGTACAAACTCTAACCACTTTGTCCATGAGATTCTTCATACTAGAGCACATGAACTTCACTATCTTCAACTATCATAAAAGAAACATAGCTTGTGGAACACCAAATCATGAACCATTTTAGTTGTAGGCACTTATCATCATCTTGGACTTCCCTCTAGAACCGCAGAAAAAAAATACTTCAATGCTGAGAAATGCGAAGAAAAATACTTTCTCCATGTCACTAGCAAATAATCAAAAAAAGTAGGTTTTACTCTGGTGAATGTAACTCACTCAATTCTTCATACTGGAGGCTCAAACATAGGATTTAACATCTTCATACATGTCTCTAAATAACTTCCAATCCTTAGACCAAGATATTCGCTCTCCAATAAATGTGGAGCAGTCTTCTGGACTGTTCTACAGTATGCAACTCAATGTCTTCACTGTGATTCATTGTTTCCTTTCTGATTCTTGTAAAGGGGATAATTTTCTTAATATCCCTAATATATAAAGCTTCTAACCAAATAACAAAATCATATACAATTGACACCAATGACAACAAAGATATGTTGACATCAATGACAAAGCTGATTAGGCACATACTTGCAATAGTCTAAATAACCCTAATCATCATATGGGCATGCATTGGAGGATGAATATTGAAAATTATAAACAACATCATCAACAGGAGTTGGCAATGGTGTGGGTTGTTTTGTTGAAGAAGTTGGAATAAGATTACAAAGTGCAAGGGAAGAGGTATTCTAATGCTCAAGATTGTCTGCTAACAATACTATAGAGGATCTATATTAGCTTTAATCATGAATATTTTATTACCATGGACAAACTTTATATATTGGTGCAAGGTAGATGAAACCACACCCATGGCATGGATCCATGGTCAACCTAGGAGAAGGTTTTATTGAAAGATCTCTAGGCATCACATGTACCATATTGAGTGATGTAACAAGGTTTGACTCAATAGGCAATGTGATGGTGCTTAGAGTTTGCCTACTTATGTTATAAAGCCCAAAAATAGATAGATTTATGGGAGAAATACAAGATGTATCTACATTGATGTGGTTTAATGGGTCTACACCACATATGTTGAGACTAGAACCATTTTCAATGAAAGTATGTTTGATGCCAATAGAAATTATGTTGAAAATGTTTAGAACAAGCTCATTTTTCTTCTAAACCTCAATGGAGGGAAGTTTTTATTGTTGAAAAATAATATTGAGTGTTTGTATAGATATAATCAAGCAAGGTAGCTATCTCATTTAGCTTCATAGGCGATGACATGGAGATCTTTTGTAAATCCTCCTAGAGCATCTCGTGATATGCAAGAGAAGATTGAATGAGCTCCCAGAGAGAACTTAGCTTGAGTAGCACATAGTTTCTCAATAAGATCATAATCTCCACTTATCTTGTTAGAAAGATGAGGAGTTAATGGAAGAATAGGAGCAGAAGTAGAAAGAGAAATGGGAATAGGGGTCACCTATTTTTTTCTACAAGTGTTGTATGTATGGGATACCACATGTAGATTAGGATCCTTGAGTACATGACATGATATAGATTTTGTGATATGAGTATAATAATCCAAAGGTTGAGGCATATCAAGAATACCTCAAATAGTGATTATTGGTTGACAATGTTTTTGCATATCTAGAAGATGATGTAGAATCCAATTTTTGGTTTTTAAAGATCTTATGTAGAGCTAGAAATAGAAATTGTGTTAATGAGCTTTTTAGAAGAATAATTTTATGATGTAGATGAGGAAGAAGTAACATGTATAAAATCATCAAGGGCCTCATCTAACATATCAAATGATAGGGAGGACTCTAGGCTACCTGCTCTGCATCCTGTAGGTGTACAAGACTGTTTGACAACACTAGCCTTCCTACCAATTCAAAGTGCTAAAAGACATACTCTTTGCAGAGATGGAAAACTCTACTTCTCTGCTTGGTTTGGGACACATACATCGTCGGTGCAAGAAATGAAACTTGTGCCGATGCCTTTTATCACCGCGATACATACTCCTTCGCTGAACCATTGAACCTCAATAGCGGTTCAATCGCGAGGTTCAACAGTGAGGTTCAACCTCCATATAACCATCGGCCAAACCTGTGTCTTCGGCCTAACCAAAATATCTCCTCCCGATGTGTATCTCACCTCGATCAATATTCCATTCGTTGAACCATTGAACCTCAACAGCGGGGTTCAATCTCAAGGTTCAACCGCGGGGTTCAACTAACAGGTTCAACGACGCAGTTCAACCACGAGGTTCAACCATTGAACAAATACCGAACACCTTCAACTTGAAATTGAACTTGGCTCAAAAACCGATTAGAAACAAAATGCTTCTCCCGCCACTACATTTTCAGAAAACTCGAAGAAAGCTTGAAAAACAAAACTACATGCTACAAACTCAAAATTGAAAAATCAAAAACTATGTACGGCTGCATCGAGCCTTGGTGCTCCTGCACCATCAAAGTCTTCCTTAGAGAAAGAGTTATTGAAAGTGGTGAAGGTTTGGTGAAAGAGATCTGACATGATTGGATGCTCAGGTTCACCAAAATGTGAACCAAGAAATAAAAATGAAGGTGAAGAATGCTAGGTTCACCAAAATGTAGTGTATAAAATTTTAATTTTGATAAGAAAGTTCTTTTTCTAACTAATTATTTCAATGACACTACTCTAGGATAAAACTAGTTACAAATAGAAATTATTTTTCTACTATTCAAAGAGGAAAAACAAAATAACTCTAGGACTGTGGAAATCAGATGTCTATTATTAAAATAACTCTAAACTATCCTAGAAATGTTTTAAACTTTAAAAAAAAATTCACAACACTTCTTTGCTGACTCATCAGCCCATGTTGGCCCACATATGATGTGTTTGGAATCTTGATCCTTGGCCCACTAAGCAAATAGGTTGGATTGATTGGTGGAATAGTGATATCAAATACACCTATTTCTTACAGATCTATGGTAGCTAGCTAGCACAGTTTTTCTATGACTCTTACAAGGCCACCACCTTGGAACTCTACCAAGCCACTATAGCTTTGCATCTATAGGTGGTTAAGCTTTTTCAACTAAATTAAATTGTTAATAGCCATATAGTCAAAGGTGATCAAATCAAATCTCATTTGCATTAGCTCAAAGTGTAAGATAGAGCCTCTAAATAATTCTTTCAAGATTTTTGTACTTGTCACACTTCCTATTCCATTAAACAAATGAAACACAACCATCAACTTTTGACTAAACTTCCTAATATCCTTCAATCTTTTGTTTTTCATTATGAGTAAGTTTTTAAAGCTCAAGAGAATTCTCCTAAACATGAATAGGCCTTGCAAGAATTTCTTAGGGTTTTCTCTTCTTGGATTTATTCTCCTTGGTGAGCCTTTTGTAATTAGTTGCTCTCCATTGTTGATCTCTGGGAAGCCATGTTTTCCATGCCCAATGTCAAAGCTCCTGGTTGTGATGGTTTCTCTTGTGAGTTCTACAAGGATCTTTAGGATTTGGTTGGAGAGGAGCTTCATAAATTTTATCTTAAATATTTTCATTCTAATTCCTTAGAAAAAATTATAAACAAAGGAAACATTAAGTTCATAACTAAGTCTAGAGATCTTGAGGACATCTGCAAGTAGTGATTGATTACTCTGCTTAATGTTTCTTATAAGATCATAGACAATGCTCTTTCTTTGAACCTACGTCATTTTATTCCTTAGATTGTCTGTCTTGAACAAACTGGGTTCATTAAGTCCAAGTATATTCTAAATTATATTATTGGTAAGGAATGGAGTTGGCTAGGCATTCACAACAGCAAGTTGTGTTCATCAAAATTGACTTTCCAAAGCCTATCATCTTATTGAATAGCCTTTCATCCATTCCATGCTTTAATCTTTAGGATGTGTACCCCATTTCATCTAGTTTTCTCAAATGCTTTTTTAGATGCCTTTGCTTGCCTCACCATTAATGATCATTCATCTAATTCTTTTGATCATTTTAGGTCTATCTATCAAGGATGTCCTTTAGCCTATTCTCTTTATGTGTTAGCTACTGAGGGTTTTGGTTATCTTTTGGCTAATTTTGTAGTCCAAAAGTCGGTTAAAGGAATTTCTTTGCCCAGTTCCTTAGCTTAGTTAGTAAATGGGAATATTGCAAATGACTCTTTTCTTACTCTCTTGGAAGAAGATGGAAATATCAAGAAAGCTTTATATTGTCTAGATATTTTCTATTAACACTTCAAGTTCTAGCATTCGGTGACATAAAAATTAATGTTATAGTCAATCCTTTTCATGAAAACCTCCCTAGTTAGACTCTTTTAGGTGGAAATGGATTGAGCATGGAGAAATTTTTAGATTTTAGGCCTTCCTTTTGCTTTTCAAGTCTCTCTTTCATCCTTATGGTAGGCTATCATTTCCAAATTTGAGAAGAAGCTATCTTATTGGATTACCAAGCCTCTCTCCCTAGCAGGGAAATTTTAGGTGTGCTCTAAGATCTTGGAAAATACTCATGTTTATTATTCTTACTTTTCAGTTCCTTCTAAACCTTCTTACTAGAATCTTGAGAAACTTCTTAGGGATTTTCTCTGGGCCTCCTCTAAAAATCATAGAGGTTTTCGTCATTTAACTTGGGTGTTTTGGTGTCTTCCACATGATTCTAGAGGGTTGGGATTGATTTCAACTTAGCAAAAAGGATTGGGCTTGTGTTTCAAATGGCTTATCTAAGCTCTTGAAGGCAATGAAGCCTAGAAAATTTTGGTACATCATTCCATTTCTATAGGTGTTTCTCATGGGAAACATGCTTGGAAGAGGATTGGCCTTCACACCCTTCTTATTATGTAGGAGCCCATCCAAATTTAAGGTACTTCTGTGATGAAAAGCAATTAGAGAGCCTAGCAAGCCATCAAGCCATGGCTAGTCAAGAATGGCAAGGGATTTCACTCTTGTCTTTCTATTAACTAGCAATACATATGGTGGTATCCCAGTATTTCTTATCAAGATTTCCCTCTAGCTAGAAATCCTTGGGTCTATGCTTTGAGGTTCTTCAAGAAGGGAATTGAAACCCTTCTAGATCTTCTTTCCAAATAAACTAGGAATTTTATTTCTTGGCCTGAAGCTAAAAATAAGTTTTTTCGTCCAATCAAGATTTTTAAACCTTCCAGGTTCTCATTGACTATGTGCCACCAAATATGATTCACAAGGTGGGAATTCATAGTTTCAAGCCTTGGTGGAAAGATTGGAAATGGCATCTTGATACACCATTTCATAATTATAAGCCTCATAAGGGCTATTCTTGGATTTCTCCTCATTTTCCTATGGTACATATTTTAAACCAAAGATGATTGTTGCAATCTCCTATGAGCATTTGTCAATGGAGATTTCAAATAGTTTGGTTGGAAATTCTAGAGCCAAAGCTTACTCATTTTGCCTAGTGTATTCTTTTCCAAGGCCTTCCTACTAGTCTAAATTAGCTCATATTGGGATTAGGGATCCTTGATGCCCATTTTATGGTCACCAAGAAACTCTCAAGAACCTTCTTTAGTTATGTCCCAAAGCTCAAGCTAATTGGGCCTAGATTCATGATTTATTTTGACCATTTCATCCTAAACCATTTTCTTGGCATATGGTTTTATTAGGGGATTTACCTCAAATTCCTTCTATATATATCCAAATTTGGCATTCTTTTAGGGTGGAAATTATTTTTAGTATTTGGAAGGACTGGATTTTTCTTTATTCTCTAGATGATCAATTGATCCTAGTTTTTCTCTATACACTAAATCTATGATTTGTTCTAATGTGCTTATGTAGATTTAGGTACAAGACAACAAGTTTGCACTTGACGTTGCACATCCTTAGATGCTTCTAGATCATTGGGGTAATGCCTTATGCACCATTGCTAGAGTACATCCAACTCTTTCCTCTAGTTAAGGCCATTCTCCACCTCATGAGCATCATTGGGGGCCACTCTATTCATGGGGACCAAGATGTTCACTCTCATTCTTCCTAGCCTCTAGTGAGAAGAACTAGGTATCAACCTCAAAGAGGATGGTCTCAATCCCAATCGCCACCACTCTACTTCTCCATAGGCCCATGGTCATGGGCTTAGTGGTTGGCTAGATTCTAGTAAGTTTCCTCACCTAGTTCTTTCTATCTCATGTGCTCTTGACACTCAATCCCTTGTTTAAGATTAAAAAAAAGATGACAAAGATCATGATGGTTTGGAATCCCTTGTGGATACTCTAGACCCTACTAATGTATGGGGTAAATTAGATGAATAGCACCCTCCTCCTCCTCCTCCTTCTAGTGCTATAGTTCTTGCTTCGTAGTGGCATCTCTATGTATTTTGATCCAAGTTTATCCCCATCTGGACTTTGGGGTGTGATGTATTCCACCCACCTTTTTTGTGAATATGTGTAATATTATTCTATAAATAGTAATATTGACACTTATTCATAAAAAAATAGAGAGGAAAATGTTAAATTTTGTTTTGCTAGAAACAGAAACACAAATTCATATAATTGGATTCAAAATAGAAAACAATAGCATAAATAGAACTTGGCAGTAGAATTTTGTGAGGCTGACCTATTTACATTGGATAGATACTTTATATGCTCTTATGATTTTATACTTTGAGGACTATATTGTTTTATTATTATGGTGATATAGCTATGCATAGAGTAGGAGACTATGGTATATGTGGATTGGACATTATATATGTGTTATTTTATGTTTGTGATTACTAGACATATGGTGACTTGGAAAATTCAGTGTTAGAATAATTATAGGATTGAGTAGATGGATTTAGTTTAAATATATTGAAATGTGAAAGGCAAAGTTGTTTAAATTAAATTGATATGTGATGAGAAATGATTAGTCTAATATTTTAATTGTATGAGTGTTTTAATGTTGCTTCAGCTATCTTACTATGACCTACTGATATTAAAAATTAAGATGTGCAAGTGGGTGGCCAAGGCAATAGACTTCAGAGATCTTCCAAAAATGTTGTTATGTGGTAAACCCATTTTTTTACCTAGCCTATTATGCATAGAGGAATTATATCTTAAGTGTGTTGTGATTGTGTTTAAGTCATATTTATTTAATTACTTATTATTATTATGGTGATTAGAATTATTATTATTATTTTTTATATGAATGGATAAATTTCTTGAAAGATAATTGATTTATTTTAAATATGTATTTATGTTTTTAATTTATTTATAGTAAAGCTTTATTTTGTTTTAATTGATTATTTTAAAACTTGATTTTTTTACTTTAATGGATTATTTTAAACTTTGTTTTGTTTTAATTGTTTTATTCTGGAGCTTTGTTTTGGTTTAATTTATTTTTTGAGGAAAAAAGGAGTCTTTTGGGGGATTACTATTTATGGTTTTAAAAAAATAGAGAAGGGAGTTTATTTACATCTCTTTGGTTTTTGGGAAAATTATGAAAACAAATTTCTAAGTAAGAAGAAGGATTGTGAAAGAAAATTTGGGGAGAAGAAGATTGTTGGGGAATATTGTTAAAGAAGAGATTGTTCGCACAAAGTTGGTGGAAAGAATTTTTCCATTGTGGGCTTCTCATAACTTGGAGAGCAAGAGGTGGGATCTGTAATTCAATATGTTGTAGAATAATTTGGAAAATATTTTATTTTATGAAATTTGTGGGTGTTTTGTTATTTTCTTTTAAATGTTTATGAGTCTTTGCAGGATGGGTTGTTGGGAGTTGATCTCCCCTGAGGATTGAGAGCCTCCTATGTGTTGGGGTATGAGAGAGGTGTTGAGCCTCACTTGGGGGACCTTTTGGTTGTGGGTTTTTTGTTGAATATGGAGTTGTTATGGTATCGATGTTTATTTTATGTTTTATGATGTATTGTGATGTGGGAGGAATAAGAGATTTTGTGTGGGAGACATGGAATGAAATTTGTTGTTATGATGGTGATGAGGAGGTCATTGTGTGTTGTGTAGGTATTGAAAAGGAAACTCATGAGAATATTTTGGTTATTCTCCCCCAAGAGGGATGTGTATCCCCTCTTTCCCCCTTTGATGAATCCATTAGGATTCATAATTTTTGAGTCACACTAAGGGTTTTGTTGTAATTATGTATTTGTATGTTTGTTGTCAAGTTGAATAGTTACATGTGAAACCCATGTTCTTGGAAGGTCTCCTTCTTAGGGCTCAAGACAATCCCTCTAGCTAGTTGGGTGTTTTTCTGTTCATTTTTGGTTGATGCAAGATTGTTGTGCAACCTAGGATGCTCTTGCATCATTAAGAATGTTTTTAGGCAAATAAGAATTTATTTGGGGCCTATTCTCCTACCTAAATGCATTGAATATGCCAAATGTGGTGCTCTCAAGGAAAAACTCTCTCTATATTAGGCCTTCCATGCCATTTATACAATGTTTCTTCTTACAACTAATGTTTTCGCTGCTAGGAGTGTGCCTAGTCATCCAACTTGTGTGATATGTGTAGGATATTTGCAAAGATTTTGAGGAGACTTGTCTTGTTCAAAATTTCAATCTATCAAAGAGCTTGGAGCTCTTCCTTGTGGATCTATATGTAAAGATGAAGAATATGGATTGTAACTCCATTTGTTAGATTTGTATAGATAAGGGGTTATTTTTTATATATATAATTTATTTTGGACAATTTATTGTGTATGGGATGAACAGATAGATAAGAAAAGAAAAATTATGCAAATATGTTAAGGAAATTTTGTTTTGATCAAATATGTATGTGTTTCTTGTCATATTTTAAATCTACAAAATTGTTGAATGATTTTATGATTATATATATATATATATATATATATATATATATATATATAGGAAGGTCATGGGGCTTCCATATGGGAGGCCTCAGCCCCTCCACAAGCTAAACTAGCCATGTTGGCTGCATAAGCATAAAAATTATCTTACCTTCTTCTTAAAATGTTTTTTATCCCTATAATATTTTAATCAACAATTTTAACAGTGCTTAGCCTAATTCAATATTAGTATTAAAATAAATACATATGTATGTATGCATATATATAGCACTAACAATTATTCTAGAAAAATACATATATACACGCTGTCATATGTATGTAATGTTGGATATTATTAAACCTTCTTGACCTGCATCACAAAACCATTTCTATGACCGTATGAGTTATGTAAATATATATATATTGAATTAAAAGATTGATAGAAGTTTAAATAAATATAAATATGGCTAAAAGATTGAATAAAAAAATATTGATTTAAAAATAATTATATAGCTTTAATTTCTTTAACTAGTTTAGATTAAATTGTAGATGTTTTTATTGAGAAATTTTATTAAATTATTACTTTTAATTTCAAATAAATATCTTCATTGTTATTATTAATAAAATGGTTGGAAAAAAATAATTTGAGTTCTTTAAGTATTTAGTTTAATTAAGTTATTACTTCAATTCAATTTAAATTAGCCTCGAGATTAATAGAGAATATAATTAAACCATGAAAATTACTAAAAAATAATAAAAATTAGGATTTTAATATCATTTCCCTTTTCATTTTATTTCTAGGGACACATTGAGAGAAAATATAGGACTAGTAGTAAAAGCTATTAGCATTGTAAAAATGGTTAATGAATGTTCCAGGATGTATTATTAAGTAACCCAAAGAAACTTAGACTCAATAGTGACCTTTCTCACCAAACTCTAGTAACAATAGGTAGGTATGGTATCATTGATTAGTAATTTAGTTTAACATTATTACTCTAGTTGTTGAATTTTATTTTCTTTTCCTTTTTTGCATACATGTGCCCATTTTTACATGTGTGTATAGGTGGGTATTACATTTGGTATTAGAGCCCAAGTTTCCAACACTTTGGGATCTCTAGGGATTTAAATTCATAAATTGATTCTCGGTTGTGGCTAGTGTAGGATGCCACCCAAGCATAGATGTCACCATTCATAGGGCCAAGCACCACCCCTTCTTAGGGCCAAGCACAACCTCCTTCATAAGCCCTAGTACCATCTCAACTCATACAATTAAAACTAATCTATTAGGCCCCACCTAATGATTAGGGACTACAGATTATGCATGCCTGACAATAGCATATTGATGTTGTGGAAACTAGGCTACTACCACTAGTTCAAGCTCCTCTTGGGGGTCAGTCTAAGAATGTTAGTGAGCATACTTCAATGCACCATGAGCGCAGTAGGAGTCCCTCTCAAGATAGGGAAAAGTATGCAGAAGAAAGGGTAGATGAGTCAGGATATCATTATCTCCTCCTCAAGTTAGATAGATGGCTCATGTTGAGTTCAGGATGCTTAGTATGACACAAGAAAATAGATTCCAACCACCCACTTATACTAGAACCATAGAGGGTGTGGAGATGAGTCTTGGTTTCTTAGTCTTGAGAGGTGTTTTAGACTTGGGATATATGAAAGTAATCTCAAGGCTTGTTTAGCCATTCATCTTCTTAGGGGAACTACAGCCACCTTGTGGCATCAAGAAGAATGTAAGAGTCCCCTTGTTTTGGACACTTTGACTTGGGAGGTGTTTCTTAAACATTTCAAAAATAAGTACATCTTAGAGAATTTTAGGCAGTGAATAATTGATGAGTTTCATAATCTGTAGAAAAAGGGACTCACTATAGCATAATATGAGAACAAATTTCTAGATATTTTGTAGTATGTTGATTTTATTTGAGATGAGAAGCTCCTTGTTAATAATTTCATAGAGGGCTTAATCAGGGGATAGCTGGGCCATTACGAATGGTATAATGTCCAACTTTATGGAATTGTAATGGAAAAGCCTCTCATTGCAGAAGAAATTCTTCATTAACCCTAGGACAATAGGGACCACTTAAAAAATTGTGATCAACCTCAATAGAACCAGAACTTTTTAAGGCCATCTTTTTCACAGAGAGGTAGTTTCAAGATAAATTCTCTTCCTCCTAGACCTTCCCCACAGTAGTAACTTCAAGGTCAAAGGCCTTGATCTATTTAGGGAGGACCTCCTAAGACCTAGAAGGCACAATTGTCGCATAGAGACTAGAGACCACAAACACAGAGTGTAGGTTTAATGTGTCCACAATAAACTTTTAGAAGTAATCAAGCTAGTTCTAGCCAACCAATATTTTAGCAGTAGTCTTAGGCACCACCTAGAGGACCTTGTTATGTGTGTGGGCATGTTATACATATAGCCTAAGAGTGGCCTTAGAGTATTTCAGTAGTAGGGGGTCAATAGGCAGGTGTTTTTGAGATGATAGTTGGGGATGTGGGGAAATTGCATAGGGTCTTTGTAGTAATTGATAACTAATAGGTAGATCATCAAGCGATAATGATAGAGACCCCAAATATGATTGGCAATGTTACAATTTATGTACTTATTTATTCTAGGGATATGGATTTATTCATATCCATGTCAATAGTTTAGAAATGCAAACTAGTGGTAGTTAGGTAGGATGATAGATGGGATGTTGAATTAGAAATGAGAGTTAGGATGCCCATTAATTTAGTAGTGAGAAATTATCAATTAGGGCTTGGGTTTTTCACTACTTTAGTGGATCTCTAAGTTCTTCCCTTGGAATCCTATGATATGGTTCTAGGTATGGATTGGTTGAATTCCCATGGAGCAAAGTTAGATATTTGGAATAAAACAATTGAATGCATGGATAGTATAGGCAAGCCTATGAGTATTCCAAGTATTCAGAGACCAGTTTCACTTCAAATGATCTCTACCATGAAGATTAAGCATAGTATGCATATGGGTTGTCAACTCTTTTCTATTTCTATTAGTGATAGGTCAGATGATGGACCCAAAACATCCCTAGATGATTATCCCTTTCTCAAGGATTTTGTTGATGTATTCCCTTTAGAAGTTTTAGGAATACCACCTCATTGTGAGATAGATTTTCATATCGATTTAGTACTAGGGACGGAGCCCATCTCTAGGACACCCTACCGAATGACTACTCAAGAAACTTCATGAGCTTAATATTTGGTTGGAAGAACTTATGGAGAAGGGTCACATTTGACCTAGTGTTTCTCCTTGGAGTGCTCTTGTCATCTTTGTTAAGAAGAAGGATGCGTCACTTCATCTTTGCATATACCATAGGTAGTTAAATAAGGTAATTCTGAAGAATTGGTACCCATTACCTAGATTTGATGATTTATTTGATCATATTTAGAGAGCATAAGTATTCTCTAGAATTGACCTAAAATGAAGATACCATCATTTGAGGATAGCGGAAGCTGATATCCATAAAATAGTATTTTGCACTCGCTATGGCCATTATGAGTTTACTATAGTCCCATTTGGGTTAATTAATGCTTCTACAGTGTTCATGTGCATGATGAACAAGGTCTTTCACACTTTCCTTGATTGATTTGTAGTCATCTTCCTTGATGATATCTTAATATATTCATATACAGAGGAAAAACATGAGGAACATTTACGGTTGGTCCTACTATGTTTGAGAGAAAACTAGTTGTATGCTCATTTGTCCAAATGTACCTTTTTCTAGATAGAAATCTAATATTTGGGGCACATTATCTCAAGGGATGGAATTTCAATGGATCCATCTAAGATTAAGGCTATCATAGAATGGCCTAGTCCTACTAATGTTTTTGAGGTCTAGAGTTTTATGGGTCTGGTAGGGTACTATCGAAGGTTCGTCAAAGGTTTTTCTAAGAATTCTCATCCTATCACTTCACTTCAGAAGCAAAGGAAGACATTTGTGTGGACTAAGTAGTCTGAGAGAGATATTCATATTCTTAAGGAAATACTTATTAGCGCTCCTATTCTAGCTAATCTTGATCATATGGTTAACTTTGTGGTGTGTCTAGATGCCTCCATTGAGGGTCTTAGAGTTATACTTATGCAAGAAGGATGAGTGATCACCTATAATTCCCACAAGCTAAAAACTCATGAACTCAATTATCCTATCCATGATCTTAAACTTGTAGTTGTTGTCCATGTGTTGGTTAGATGGAAACACTTTCATCTAGATCACTGATTTGAACTTCATTTAGATCATTGTAGTTTAAAATATATTTTTACCCAACCAAATCTCAATGCCCATCAATGGCATTGAATGGAATTCCTTCTTCAATATGATTTTGATGTATAGTATATCAAAGTGAAAGAGAATGTAGTTGTAGATGCTCTAAGAAAGAGAAGACATGAGATATCATCCTTAATCTTGAAGGCTAATTTGAGAGGATACATTTTAGAGCAGTTATCCCAAGACTCGTGGTACAATGAAGTTTTACAGGAAAGATGACTTTAGGAGGTCTTGAAGGGCAATTTTGAAGGGTATTCATTAGATTTGGATGGATTGTTAAGGTATAAGACACTCATTTATGTTCCACCTATAAAGGATAAAATTTGGATGTTTAGTTTTTGGTAGTTTTGTATGTGTATCCTCTTTTCACCCTTTCATTCAAGGACCTAGGGTCAAGTTGCAATGTACTATCCTACCCTAGGTCACTGTGAGATGTAGGGAAACTTGGATTTTTGTGATTTGATTGCTTGATTATGCCCAATTATGCTTTAAAACCCTAATTATGCAAATACAATAGTAAATAGACAAATATCAAATAATGTTGCTACAGAAAGATGTAAAATGACAAATAACTATGCACCTATTTTCAGGGTTCTAAAGTAGAATATTTGGGGACTAAAGAGCGGGCACCCAAGTCTAGTGCCCTACTTTTTGTTAGGATCTACAAACAAGATCTACAACCTGTTCCTACTGTACCAAAGGTTTTCCCATCACAGAACTTTGAGGACTAATGAGTAGGCATCCTAGTCTAGGGAGCTATTTTCTTCTCTAATCTACAATTCTAACACTCTATTGTACCCTCCTACAACTTCACTTTGTCTATAGCTTCAACCTGTAACATGTAATCATGAAACATTTGGGAGGGGATTGTGATGTTTAGAGGCTTGCCTCAGTCAAACCCTGGAGAGACATTCGAGTCTTTCAAACACCATTGTCAGATAGAGTGCATGCCCTTGTGAGGCAGAGGTAAAAACCAAATGATAAATGCTCAAAAACACAAATGATGTCACCTTGTAGTGAAGATCTCATGGAAGGAAGAAGCTCTTCATTCCATGAGGAGATGATTGCTCAAATCTGTAAATACAAACACATAGACAACAAAAATATGCTCTTGCTACACAATGAAAGCCTTGAATCACCTTTAGGATGCCAAAAAATCACCATCATCTAATTTTCAAATGAATGCCTAAACATGCTTATATATGCAACTACAAACACTCCCACTAATAATTTTGTAATTCAAACTTACCATGTTGGCATAGGACCCAAATAATGGTCACAAGCCGACACCCAAAATTTGGGACTGACCCAAAATAGGGCAGGACTAGGGCGCGGGTACCCAAGTCCTCCCTCCCTATTTTGGTCAGGGTTAGGTTCAAGGGGTCCCCTAGGTCCCATTTGACATGATACCCAGGGTTCATTCCATCGAGATGTTGAAATATGATGTAATATGTCCTAAATGCACACTAAAGACCCAGGAGCTAAACCTTATGAGGGAAAAGCCCCCAAGGGGACATGTTCTGATGTTACATTTAGCCCCCACTTTAATGTATGTATAAACTTGAGGCCAATACATGCATTAAAGTATAGTTAGAAAACACACCAAGCATAGAGAAGACATGCCAAACACATTAAAGACAATGACAGGCACGCAAAACATAGAGAATACATCAGATGCATAGAAGACACATTAATGCATAGATGACAAGAATGATTTCTTTTCTTTTCTCATATATATGAAATGTAGATGCAAGTACAAGGAAAGTAAACACACCTCCCATAATGTAGGATGCACTCATCGTGTGGGTCTTTATACTACATATATGGAGCAACACACATGCAAGACACACCAAACCTCCCATAATGCAGGATGCACTCATCGCGCATGTCTTTAGACTGCATATGGGGCAACAAACATGTTAAACAAAGCACAAACGCCAAAAAACACACACTTTGAAGACACAAAGAAAACATGGCAAATAATTGATGGAGTGTTCCTATTTCTAGGTTCATCACCATCTTATGCACATTACAAACACACACTGATGATTGGACTTCACCACAACAATCACCGAAGACACACTTAAGGGTTGAGTTAGTCATAGAACCACTCCCCACCTCTGCAAAGGACTCTTGAAAATGACAGGATGGGCACTCTCCGCAAGAGATACACCACCCCTACCTCCGCAAAGGGCTTAAGATGATTGATTGATTGATTGATTGATTGCAAACAAACTCAGAGTGCAGGAAGTAGTCATCGCACTAGTCTTTAAACTGCACCTGAGGACAAGCACATTGCTAACATCTACAATAGATAGCTTACCTTATAAATGCCCCCACCTTAAGGTGGTTGATATTAGTTATCAATATCAAGCACGTTAAGGTAGGAAGAAAACACCCAAGGGAACATAGACTTTCGCAAAGCCCATGCCCCCCTAAGGTGACATGTACTTTACGATTGCCAAATGTTCCCACAAACACATCCCTACAAGAAACATGTTAGTGTCTACATAATCATGAAAACAACAACATTAATGCATATGATTAACCACACAAAGAGCCAAGGTTATACTACAAATTCAGAGTTCAAGGATGATTGTGGGGCTACATCACGAAGATCTTTGAATCGAGTACCACCAAGGCTAGATTCAAAGACAAACAAAGTGTGCAAAGCATCAATTGTTATGATTTGTAAATGAGATAAAAACATCATCAAAATCATTACGTGGAAAGAATGAGTATTTCCACTAGCCAAGTGTCAGATAAGATATACAACCCCATCATCATATTAGGAACTAAGTCTAATTTTTTATTTCTCGCTAAAGGGACGCTAGGTCCACATCAGTATAAATGTTATTTGTCATCCACCCACTAGATAGAAACACTAGAGGAAGGGAAATAGTAAATAAGAGAGGAGAAACAAGTGTCTTAGGGATAGTCACATAGGAGGGTGCCCCCAAGTCACCAACCATAACACTATGTCTATAAAACACAGCACACAATGATGAAATGAGAGAGGCAATATAGAAGAATGATGATACAAATAGAAGGTCACAATAGAGGCAATCTCATGGTATCCTGGACCTTACAAGAGAGTCAAGGGTCATTCTAGGAGGCCTAAACAACACATAACACATGACAAGGGAAGCACATCATGAGAGAGATAAATGGTTAGAAATACTTACCTGGTAGCACCATCGTTAAGAACATACATATCTAGGATATCTCTCATGTTGATTTAGTCTTGCTGATATTGTATGAACATGAAGTTTAGGATGATGAGAGGCTTTCTTTTATTTAAAAGGATTATATACAATGTTTTTTGAGTAATGTGCTACAGTGGACTCTATAGGTTCTCAAATTCCTTGTTGACTTACACCACATCCCTTACTTATATAGTTGTTATGTTTGTACAAAATTTGAAATCTGCGACCATATAGATAGTTGAGTTCCTTAGAAGAAGGTGAAGCCTCGTAGGTATCATAATATGTGGTATAAATGAGAGTATTATTTTTATTTTCTACCGAGGGGACTTTAGGTTTCTTAGGTGCTTCAAAAGATTGCTTAGGTGAGATCGATGCTACTTTTGATGTGTCAAGGCTATTAATTTTATATTCCCCTATATTGCAAGGATTAAAATCTAATGAACCCCAATCATCATCAACAAGTGCATTCAATGGTTGAGAGTCTTGTACAACATTATTTGTGGCTAGAGGCATTGATGAACCAACTCGTAAACTATTTAAGCTCATATGATTGTAAACTAGTTTTTTCTTTTCAATGTGTAAGTAGTTATCTAGTTCAGGATCAGCATGAATAGTATGAAATTTACCTTTGAATATAAATTTGATTGAATGATGCAAGGTGGAAGGAACTACCCCCAATGCATGAATACAAGGTCTACCAAGAATCATGTTGTAAGATAAAGAACAAGGCATGACATGAATCAAGGTAGGCACAAGAACATATCCTACTTGTATAGGTAGAGTTATAGTGCCCATGGATTGTCCTCCAACATTATCAAAGCCACGAATGCTAATGCCATTTGGTTTGATTTGTGATGTGTCAACCTTTATTTTGTGTAGTAGGTCAATGCTACAAACATTAAGAGCAGATCCATTGTCAATCATAACTCATTTTACCAATGTTTTATTTATTGTGATAGAGATTATAAGTGGATCATATTGGTTTTGAACTTCAATTGATGGTAATTCATGTGGTTGAAAGATAATATCTATTTTTGTCGCATGCATACTATCCAATATGGCTACTACATCATTAGCCTTAGCAGTAGGTGGGATAATCACCTTTTGCAAAGCTTCTTATAGCATTCCATGGTATGTAGGTGATGTTTATATTAAATCCCAAAGAGAGATCTTAGCCGGAGTAGCGCAAAATTGTTCAATGAGATCATACTCTTGACCACTTTTATGAGTAAGATGAGGTGGTGGAGGGAGCATAGGTTGAGAACATGGAAGAGGGATAGGTACATGCAATGCTTGCTTACTTTGCTGGGTGTTGTATGTGTGAGCAATCATATTTTGAACACCCTAATTTATTTGAGAAATTTTCTTTGCATAGTCATACATGTAATCGGGATGTCTAGGTGGTTGTTGAGTACCTTGGACAGTAATCACCAGTTTTAAGCAAGAGGGTGCACTAAGTGCCCCTCTGACAATCATCTTAGGAATATTGCCACAAAGTTTATTAACGATTATTGAATTGACACCATTTCCCTCTTGATTGTACCCAACATCCATCCCTAAAGGATTTAATGTGAGAGACCTTTTCTCATCCACTAATGCTACATCTTGGCCAGGGAGAGTAGTGGGATGAGAGGAAGGTATGGTGTTGTTAGGAAAACTAAAGCTATCCATAGTCCTCTCATTGAAGGATCTTGAGTTTTCAATCAAATGTGGAATGTCTAATGGATTATCCGTAGAGGTCTCATGTACCAAATGATCGTTAGGTGAATAGTCTTTTTCCGCCCATGAAGAATCCTTTTTGAGAGGGATCCCTTTATCCACCGATGTTTCTGTGTATATGGAAAATTGATCTATTCTAAACTAATAAAAACCAAAAATCCAATAACATAAAGAAAACGAATTTAAATAAAAGCCATGACAAATAATCAATGCAATAAAGACTTTTACTGAAATTTGTGTTGTTTCCTTTGGATTGAATGTAGAATTGCTCAATGACATTGCAAAGCCATAGCTGCAACAAGCAAGTGTAGTGCTCAAGAGATCAATGTCAAATGATCGTAAGGTTGCTCAATTGACACGTTGTGTATACTCAAAGCTCTGTTAAGTATGCCCGAAAATACAATCGAAGAGAGAGGGCTAATGAAGGAGATGAGGGGGGTTTATATAGGTTTCATCAAAGATCGATCAACGGTCCAGATAATTCAGAAGAATCAATGGAGGAGATAAGTTGAGGAAAGTGCAACGAATGAAAAGCAGACATGTGTCTTGCTTTCTTTTGCATGAGAGGAGTTTATCAAGAATAGAAGAATGAGTTAACTGAAGAGATAAATCAATTAAAAGAATAAAGCAATCAGTTAAGTGATTTAAAACAAGAAGAAGAGATTTGCATGAGAAAAGAAGATATTTTGCTTTATTAAATATAGAAAGCTTGAGTTATATTAGAGATAGCTCAAATTTAGAAGAAAAAGCAATTTAAATAAATAATTGATTTATTTAAATTTAGAGCAGATATTTTAGAAGAAATAATTAAATAATTAGAATTATTTAATTTAGAAGATTTTGAAAGCAAATTAAATAAATAAATTTATTTAATTGTTGTGCATGATTTTGGGAGAATGATTTTTGATTTAATTAAATAATTTAAGAATTATTTAATTTTAGATAAGAGGGAATTTGTTGAATTAATTAAATAATTGGATATATTTAATTAATGTAGATGTGAATTTTGGAAGGAGGATAATGATCTAATTAAATAATTAAAATTATTTAATTGTAGAAGAATATAGAGGAATTTAATTTAATTAATTAAATAACGAGGATTTATTTAATTAATGTTGAATTTAGGAGATTTAGAAGAATTTGATGATAATTAATTAAATAATTAGATTATTTAATTAACGTTTGCAATGCAGGTGATTAGACAAATTACGAAATGCAAGTAGCATGACAAGTTGGTCATTTTAGGGTGTCTACATTTTGCCCCTCTTTGATGCAATGCAGCATGTAGCGTTGCGTCAAAGAAAATTGATTGTTGAAGATGTGATACAATTTTTATGCCCCAATGTATCGAGTTGCCCCAGCGTATGCCCCCTCAAGCGGGAAGATAGGGAGGCGACAGAGGAAAGGTGTTGACGCTCGACTAGAAAGGTGCGCGACCAGTAGGAAGAAAAAGCAGAAACAGGGGGGGAAGAAAAACTGAAGGGTGGGGACACTATAAATAGGTCCCATGGGGACCACAATCCTCATTTGCACCCATTGAGATTCTAAATTTAGAGAAAAGAGTTGCTAAACTTAGTGGAGAGAGAGTTGAGCAGCCAGCGGAGAGAGATGCCGATTCCTGTGCACAGACATCAGGCGGAGCTGGTGCGGACCTACGGGAGGCCAGCAGGAGCTCCGGCAGCGGTAGGTGATCGAAAACCCCCTTGTAATTTGTCGATTAGGGGTAGATTAGGGCTAGGTTTAGTGAGGGTTGCAATTTGAGCCAAAAGCGCTATAGTATTGTGCAGCGCGGGAGGTAGATATGCAGCGCGCTTTTGGCGCGCCAAAGCGCAGTTGGCAGTCACTGACAGCGCGGGTGGTAAAATCACGTCGCACCTGGTTAGGTGTGTTAGCACTGCAGCGCATGTGGGAAATCCTGCAGCATGTTTGGCTAGTCAGAACAGCGCGTCTGGTAAAGCAGGTTAGCGCAATAGGCGGGTAGCGAAAAAAAACCGAATCGCATTTGGTAGTGCAGAACAGCGCTTTTGGCACGGGATAAAGCGCAGTTGAAAAACAAAGCACAGTTGGGGTGGAAATTGGATCGCGGTTGGGTGACAGGACAGCGCCAGTGGTATGGAAATACAGCGCTGTTGTAGAAACAAAGCGCCTCTGGTGGAGAAATAGAAAAGTTAGGATTTCGGAGAATGGGGGGCTTAGAAGAAAAACACCTAGCCTAGTGGACAAAAGGGAAAAGTGATAGCTGGGGGTTTGCATAGCATAGCCCAAGGGTAGATAGGATTGGAGGGATTTGGTTATGAAACTAACAAGTGATATGTTTATGGATGCAGAGGATACTACCACCGTTGATGTCGCGGGAGCGACACCACGCGATCGCGCACGAGGTTGTACAGCTGACCTGGGAGGAGGATGCATTTTTAGAGCATGCAGGGCTATGGCATGTGGCACACTTGACACACATTAGGGCGAATCTCGCCCTAGTGACCAGAGTCGTGGAGAGGTATCACAGTGAGACCTCGTCATTTCACTTCCCGACAAGGGAGGCTACAGTGACACTGGAGGATGTATATCGCATCCTGCGGATTCGGATTGATGGAGAGATAGTGGACTTCGACCCGGCACGGGGCGAGGCAGGCTTGGAGGAGGTCTTCTGCACAGACGACCTATGGATAGACGATGGGGAGATCCGATGGGCAGACGTCCCGAGACTCTGCGATAGGATTCGCTGGATAGTGGCATCATTGATCGGCGGCTTCCTGTGCCCAGATAGGAGATCCAGAGGCTTATCAGTTGGTTGGGGGACAGTGTTATCTGGGATGTTTACACATGGCCGATAGTATGCGTGGGGACCCTGTGTCCTAGGACAGTTATACCATGATATGCATTATTGCGTATACAGGAGAGGCAGGAGCCTCTCAGCAGGGGTGACCTTGTTACAGGTGTGGGCATGGGAGCACATTCCAGTTATCCGGCCCATGGCATAGCGCCACCAAGACCGAGGGGAGCTGTATGCGTTTCTGTATGATGGGGTGATGACACACAGGAGGATGGGATCTGTCAGCTACTAGCGGCGACAGATCGACGAGATGGACATATTCATCTGGAGGCCATGGTTATTGTGCGAGGAGTGGCCGGATGAGCACGAGCAGCTCATGTACTGCAGACAGGCTCGCTATCTGTTCGGTAGACAGACAGATATGATAGAGAGATATCTTCCGAAGCAGGTACTGAGATAGTTTGGACTACCACAGGGGCTACCAGTGGGGGAGGCCACACATGCCAGGACGCGGAGAGAGACAGGAGACTGGGACCAAGTGATCCCGGTGGCAACAGCATTAGCAGAGGTGTGGGGACTTATCCCCGTAAGATGGGATTGGGACTCTAGGCTAGCAGACCCAGGGACACTGCCAGACTATGACCAGTACTGGCAGACTCACAGGCTGATGAGATTGACTACACCAAGTGTAGTAGGGGCAGTGGGAGAGGTGTTAGTACTTGGCGGAGAGGCCAGGATGAGGCGGCAGGCCAGGGCAGCCGGACAGTAGGTAGGTGGATAGTAGGCAGGCGGACAGCAGGCAGGCAGACAGCAGGCAGGCGGCCAGCAGGAGGATGTTGAGATGGCAGAGGCGTTGGGCCCAGTCGTAGAGACTGATCTGCAGAGGGCCGAGCGACTGCTGCAGGAGGAGATAGCCCGGAGGACTCGACTAGAGCTCCGGATGGTTAGACTGAGGAGAGACAGGGATACAGCACGGGCAGAGGCGAGACAGGCAGAGGCCATAGCCCAGGCATAGACACAGGCAGCCACAGCAGCACAGACAGCCCTGGCACAGGTACAGGCACAGTTACAGGCACAGGTGCAGGCCTACAGACAGCTACAGGCCCAGGTACATGCACAGACACAGGTACCGGTGCAGCTGACGGCCACACCAGCAGCCGACGCCGAGGCAGTAGCACAGGCCAGGAGGGAGAGAGATGCAGAGGTACAGCTATGGCTGACAGCAGAGGCTACACTCTTTAGAGTGAGGCGGAAGAGAGAGGAGGCACGTCGTGCACTGGGCGTAGACCAGAGGACACTATATAGTGAGCTCGTCCGAGTGCAGGGTGAGCTGGTATCAGCTGGCCGGGAGGCAGAGTACTACAGGGGCCTATATGTGGGTGCGGTGCCAGCAGCTCAGCAGGTACCGAGCTAAAGAGACAGGAGCAGATCTGGGGCATCCGGATTGCGGAGGACAGGGCAGTCAGCGTCCTCGGTCAGAGGGCTACTTTTGCCGCCAGGGGGAGGAGGAGGACCATCAGGGGGACCTCCACCGAGCACAGGGGGAGGCCAGGGGCCACAGTAGGAGGGTAGCTCTACTCACTAGGGCATACTCATGTATATTGTATCATATTGTATTATTTTGGACAGATGCCTGCGTGCATTCTGATGTATATTTTGAGGGCTCTTGATAGCCTTGATGTACTATATTGATGTATGTTTGGATGTATACACATTTTGTATTATTGATGTAGACACAGACACTTTGTATTATGATGACCATTACATGATATATATATATGATGATCTATTCGATTCACTGCTGTTCATGCTTTTGTGTATGCATTATCTGATGTCATGGATGTGATGATATGTATGTAGGATTATGGATTCATGTGACAACATATGTTGCTTATATGATGCTTATAGATGCATGATAATAGAGATGTATGATGATATAGATGTGATGACTAGTGATATCTGACATGTGGGTTTTGCAGATATGCACCAGAGAGGCGAACAGGAGGAGATGGAGGACAGCGATTGTTGATCGATTACTGTAATGAAAACGATAAAAAGGGTGTGGGAATGGATGAATGAGCTTGTTGCAATGGCTTCACATTTGTATATAAAGAGCAATCCTTATTTTGATATAGCACATGGATAGTTCGCCACCAAGGTATAAAAGACCAAGGTGCAGTAATATCCGAGTGCGTGGACGTTGACTCTGCAAGCAAGCGGTTTGAACTTAGATCCCTTAGACAGCATATAACCTTGTTGGGACATGTGAATAAGACATAGTCTTGAACATAAAATAAACTTCAATACATGTAAATGCAAGAAGAAATATTAATATGTAAGATGCTAGGTCGTAACACACACAAGATAGATATGATGCTAAGAAAGATACTAAAGATCATTCCTCAAACACGGCACACAGAAAGCAATGACTATGCCCCCAATCCGTACTGCATCGCAACATACCAAGATTACATATAAACCAGGGTAGTTTTGAATAAGTATTGGAAAAGGAACAAAAGATAAACCATAACACAAATTGACTGACTTACAAAGTAAACATACAGCCAACATATTCTCTTGCCAAAGAGGTTGCTCAGGATAGATTGGATAGAAAAGATAACAACCTTATCATAGGAAGTCTGTGTCCGTTAAAGGGGGCTATCTACCTAAAAAGACAATGTCTCACTTGCAGGAAATGCCACATGTTGCAGGAGACGCGTGTGTTGGTCTCGACAATGGAACACTTCGTAGAAGACAAGCTTGTTGATCTAGGGCTTAGTTAAGCGGTACTTAGTTAATGTTGGCAATCGGTATGCAGGATAGTAGATGACTCTGGCAGTAGGCCTCTTTGCTTCAAGTTTGTTAAGGACTTCTGCTTTGAAAGGATGCGCTAGCTTGCGGCTTGAGTTAGTCAAGTCGAGGTGAATGGATTTTGACAAACGGAAGACTAGAAGGATGGAATGCAAATGGATTGAAACGGGTGGAGAATGATGGATCGTGTGTGCCTGAGTACTGGAAACATCCTTCGTATTCTAGACTGCCTACATACCCTGTATCCACGGGATCAAGGCACACTTACGATGGAAGGTGAACGTGATAAATATGTAGTTCTGGATAGAGTGATGAAATGGGTCAAGATGGAAGGGGGAGATCTTATGTACCTGAGTACTGGAAACTTCCTTCGTATTCCAGATTGCCTACATACCCATATCCATGGGATCAAGGTACCTTAAGATTGAGAAGAGATGATATGTAGTTCTGGTTATTGTGATGATGTAGAACAAGTGTGGAGAAGAGGTGATCTTATGTACCTGAGTACTGGAAACGTGCTTCGTATTCCAGACTGCCTACATACCCATATCCATGGGATCAAGGTACCTTAAGATTGAAAAGATGATATGTAGTTCTGGGGGAGGTGATGATGTAGAACAAGTGTGGAGAAGATAACAGCCTTATCGTAGGAGCGAAGTGTCCATTAAAGGGTGTTACCTGTGGAAATGAGACAAGATTGAAGTATGCGCTGCGAACCACGAACAAGGAACCAATCCTAGACCGACACTAAGGAAAGAGTTGCCCCCATTCTGGTAGAGGAAACTATAGGGGTGACCGCCGAAGAAGACACAGAAAGACTTGACCTAGGACAAGACAGTGTTAACTGTAGACACAGATCAAGCCGTGGGATGACGATGATGGACATTGACAAATTTCCAAGCTATACTAGATAGGGAGATGGAAATGTAAACAAGGTCAATGGTTTTATTATGGATGGATGGATGAAGCAAGTTGTGAACTAGACAAGGAGTGGATAGGACTCGATAGACGATGGATGCTGACTCTATGCATAGCGCCTGTTTGCCAGGTTTTCACTATGGTACTTATCCAAGGCACCTGTTTGCCAGGTTTTCACCAGAGGACGGATTTTTTTTGGATTTTTTATTTTTTATTTTTTTTTATTTTTTTATTTTTTTGATTTTTTTGATTTTTTTTATTTTTGTGGGAATACTCTGAGGATCAGGCATAGAACTTCTTGAGATGGACACTGTTAAGTGGCTCATCTAGAGAAATGCCGTCAGGTGTAGCTAAAGTATAAGCTCTTGATCCATATGCCACTGTCACAATGAAGGGACCTAACCAGTTAGGCTCAAACTTACCCTTCTTCTCTCGATCTGCTTGATTTCTCTGATTTTCCTTAAGTACAAGATCACCAACTTGAAACCGTCTTTCTTTGATCTTTTTGTTGTAATTATGCCGGAGGCGGTTTTGATAGACATGGAGATGATTAAGCGCGGCAAGGCGCCTCTCATCTAGTAGTTCAAGCTCAACTAATCTAGAAGTGCGATACTCATCTCCGCCGATCAGGTCCTGCATGGATACTCTGAGGGATGGGATCTCGACCTCTATAGGTAGGATGGCTTCAGAGCCAAAGACCAAGGCATATGGTGTGGTACCAGTTGGTGTTCTGATACTAGTGCGGTAGGCCCATAGGGCGGGATTGAGTTGCAAGTGCCAGTCACGACCAGCTTCATTGACCATTTTCTTGAGGATTTTGAGAATGGTTTTATTGGAAGCCTCAGCTTGGTCGTTACTCTGCGGATAGTAGGGAGTTGAAAAGCGATGTTGGATATTGTATCGTATGCATAAGGCACGGACATCTTGGTTCTTGAATGGTCTCCCATTATCGGTGACAATGGCTTGGGGAATACCATACTGGCATATGAGGTAGTTTAGAATAAACTTGGCTATTTGCTTACCGGTGATATAGGTCATAGGAATGGCTTCCACCCACTTCGTGAAATACTCGGTGGCGGTAATGATAAACTTGTGGCCATTTGAGGAGGAAGGGTGAATTTGTCCTACGAGGTCGAGACCCCATTGAGAAAAAGGACATGGTGTTGTCACAGGTTGTAACTCATGAGCTGGTACGTGAATCAAATCTCCATGCTGCTGACATTGTAGACACTTCTTAGCAAACTGTGCGGCATCTTGCTCTATTGTAGGCCAATAATAACCTGTTCTGAGTATCTTCTTAGCAAGATTAGGACTGGTAGAATGTGCACCACAGACGCCTTCGTGTATGTCTCGTAAGGTAGCTTCGGCTTCTTCCGCGTTAAGACATCGTAAGAGGATACCATCGAGACTCCGGCGATATAGTGTTTCACCCAGAATGATGTAACGAGAGGATCGACGGATAAAGGTTTTGCGTTGAGTGGATGATAGGTCAGGGGGAAAGGTTTTGTTCTTGAGGTATTCATAGATATCTTCATACCATGGGGAATTGGGACCAACAAGTTCATAGATGATTTCAGTAACAGGAACATCGACGGCAGGTATCAACAATTGCTCAATCAAGAATTCACATTTCTATGTATTTGCAGGCATATCAATTAGTGACCCTACAGAAGCCATAGAATCTGCAGCTTTATTATGTTCTCTTGGAATTTGCTCAAATGTGATGCTAGAAAAATGTGGTTTGTAGGCATCCACTAGTTGTTTGTAGGGGACCAACTTTTCATCCTTTGTTTGGTATTCATCTGTGACTTGGCGGATGACTAGCTGTGAGTCTCCATATACTTGTAATTCTGTGATGTCCCATTGGACTGCTGTATTGAGACCTATGAGGAGTGCTTCATACTCGGCTATGTTGTTGGTGCAAGGGAATGCGAGCCGATATGACTTTGGAATGTAGTCATTCTGAGGTGTAACAAATAAGATGCCAGCTCCTGAGCCATGCTGTGTGTAAGAACCGTCAAAGTACAACTTCCACATTATGGAGTTAGCAAGAGTGAATAGATTCTCATCAGGAAAGTCTGCGACCATAGGATGTGTATCTTTCATAGGTGCTTCTGCTAGTTGATCCGCGAGGGCTTGTCCTTTGATTGCTTTACGATCTGTGTACTCAATGTCAAACTCGCTAAGGATCATGACCCACTTAGCTAGTCTGCCTGTGAGAGCTGCTTTTGCTAGTAGATACTTCAAGGGATCAATCTTAGCTATCAGATTTGTGTGTTGGTTCAGCATGTAATGTCACAACTTTTGGGAGGCGAACACTACTGCTAAACAAGCCCTTTCCATTGGTGAATAATTGAGCTCATACCCTACCAAAGTTCTACTGATATAGTAAATTGCGTGCTCTCTGCCTGAGTCGTCATTTTGTGCTAGCAGGGCCCCTAGGGCCGAATTTGTAGTGGAGATGTACAATATCAAGGGTTTGTCCGCAACTGGTGGAACCAATACAGGAGGTGTAGCTAGATACTCCTTAAGTTGATCAAACGCTGCCTGACACTTGTTGTCCCATCGAAACGAGACATCCTTTCGGAGCAAGTGCTGAAAGGGTTGACATTTATCTGCTAGCTGTGATATGAAACGCCTAATGGACTGTAACCTTCCTTGGAGGCTCCTTAATGCTTTAAGGTTCTTTGGTGGAGGCATCTCCACTATAGCCTTTACTTTTGCTGGATCTACTTCGATGCCCCTACGAGATACTATGTATCCCAACAGCTTCCCTGATGTGACACCGAAGACACACTTCTTAGGATTAAGTCTAACTTGGTATTTTTCAAGCCTGTCGAAGATCTGTCCTAGGACCTGTATATGTTCTGCTCTAGAAGATTTAGCCAATATATCATCCACATAGTCTTCCATGATGTGATGAAATAGATCGTGGAAGATCACTGTCATAGCTCGCTGATAGGTTGCTCCTGCATTCTTCAGACCAAACGGCATAACACACCAACAGTAATTGCCCCAAGGACATGTAAAGGTTGTTTTGTGTTGATCCTCCTCAGCTATTCTAATCTGGTTGTAGCCTAAGAATCCATCCATAAGAGAAAGCATCTCGTGACCTGCTGTCAAGTCCACTATAATGTCAATGTTTGGTAGTGGAAAATCATCTTTGGGACATGCCTTGTTGAGATCTCTGAAATCATTACACATGCGGATGCGCCCATTAGGTTTAGACACAGGGACAATGTTTGAGACCCAATCTGAATAGTCAATGGGTCGTATAAACTTTGCGTCTAATAGCTTCTGTATTTCTACTTTCACTAGGAGAGCGATCTGTGGGTGCATCTTTCTCAACTTCTGTTTGACTGGTTTCACTTTGGGATCAACTGTGAGATAATGAACTACCAGCTTAGGATCGAGCCCTGGCATATCCGCATAGGTCCATGCAAAGTTGATGGTTCGTTGTAAGAAGTTGTTAAGGTTTCTGTGCTCTGTATCAGATAATGATGCTGCTAGAAATGTTGTCTTTGGATTCTATTCTGTACCTAGGTTGATCTCTGTAGAATCTTCCACTAGTAGAGCTGATTTCTCTTGATACTTAGAAGGTAAGGGAAGGTCAAATCCTCCATCCTCAGGTGCCACAGTTGGGTTTTCACCTTTGGATACGTCCTTTATTTTTACTATTTTATGATCAGGAGGTGCCATAGTGTGGTTTTCACCTAGAGATCTTTCTTTATGTGCGCTTTTGCGACTAGAGGATTTGGCATTCTCACCAAAATAAGCCGTGGGCTCAAGTTCCATTACAAAACCTGCCTTGTGATCGCCAAGAGGGATACCTTCTCGAAGTCCCATGAATTCAGCTAAAGCTTCGTCATTCTGAAAGACATCTATAACGGGGGCCCCTTGTTGGTCCCAATCGATAAGTTCAGGGTAGACAAGCGTGACATTCTGGGTGCTGGTGGTGGAAGTTAAGGATACAGAGGATAGTGTAAAAATGGAGGATTCTGTGAATAGATTGGTTATGTGGAGGGAAGAGTCATCGATGATATCCTCTGTAGATGTCGAATCGGCGGGAAACTTGTCAGCTACCTCGTCAAGGATATACTCGATGTCCGAGGCGCGCGGTACCTTCTTACCAAATCCTAATCCTTTCTTGTCTAGCTTCTTTGTTACCACAATGGGCTCCATAGTTCCTTGATTCTGTTTCCCAAGGCCACCTTTGCCTTTATAGCCCATATTTTTCACTATCCTTAAGCCATTGCCATATTGCTTGACTGGTATTGTGACTGGTTCTTTCTCCTTGTAGAGCTAAGAAGAGATGTCCTCAATAGTTTCCTCTTCCAATAACTGTCCATGTTGGAATTGGGTTAGGAATGTTGGGGGAGGAATAGCTGCTTTTTTGGTAACTTTGGCAATGGGTGGTTTGCCGTAAGATTTTGGAGATAGAGGCATCCGCCCTACACAACAAGATTCTGAGATATCATAAGTGCCAAACCCTATATCTCGGACACGAGCTGTGATTTTGGGGAGGGGTGTAGGCTCACTTGTAGAGGCTTGCGTGAGAGTTTCAGGGTCAACATAGAGAGGGGACTCAAGGGCTTTGTCATTTTTAGGCACTTGGTTGCAATTCTTATAGCTTCCTTGCAAGACACGGCAAAATTCAGAAGGATTAGGATCTCCTGGGATGGTGATCTCCGTACCATTGTATGGGAACTTGAGGGACTGATGGTACGTGGAGGGAACAGCTTTCATTGCATGGATCCATGGGCGGCCCAGAATAATGTTGTAAGGCAGCTCAATATCAAGGACTTGACACCTAGTTTCAAGCATAACAGGGCCTAGTTGTATAGGCAAGTGAATAACACCTTCTGAACGGCGTTCTACATCATCATACCCCTTGATTGTAATACTATGCTTAGTGTTGATGTGATCCTCAGAGTATCCCAATTGCTTTAGTAACTTTAAAGAACAGATGTTGAGACCAGCACCACCATCTATGAGTATACGTTTGATTTTGTGCTTATGTATGAGAACTTCAATATGCAGGGCATCGTTGTGACAAGGATCATGGGAGGGGAGGTCTTTCTCAGAGAAGACCACATTGTAAGGTGAAGCAATATTACCCACTATAGCTTGGAAATCTACGACTGCTATGTTGTTAGGAACGGAGGACTCTTGGAGGGCTTTTTCTAGCACTACTCTATGTGCAGGTGATGACCGTAGAAGGTCCAAAATAGAGATCTGTGCTGGTGTTCTCCCTAGATGTTCGACAAGATTATAATCAGACTGAACTGGAAGCCTAGGTGTAGGTGCACGAATGGTGACATGACCTCGACGAGTAGTAACAGCACAATCCGTAGATTTGCCTTTAATGGTGAGGGTAGACACTCAACTCTCTTCAAAACGACCTACAATGGAATCGAAGGACGTGGAAGTGTGATTGATACCTTTACCTCTATCCTGAGGAGGAGGTGGACCATGATGAGGGAATGGTTCCTTGTACATATCGAGATCCTTGTTCGTGTGTTGCGTTGGTGATTCATTCTCAAAAGTGATTTGATTACCGTCGATGAGGTTTTGGATGAGGTGCTTAAGCTTCATGCAAGACGCAGTTCTATGACCTTTGCTCCTATGGAACTCACAATACTCATTGTCTCTGTAACGTGCAGTTTTGTAGACAGGTTCTCCATATGGGGGAGCATCAGGTAAGGTTATGAGCCCTTTCAGCAAAGCTTGCTGTAAGACCGATTCGATGGGCACTCCCAAAGGAGTAAATTGACGTCACGGAGGGTAATCTTGTTGGGGCCGCTCTTGTTGTCGTTGTTGATTTTGATAAGGCTGCCTTTGTTGCTGCTGTTGTTGAGGTGGAGCTTGACTTGGTTTGGAGAGTTGCAGCGGTGTTTGCAACATTTGGACATGCTTAGCATCGACCACTCCATCATTGACCACGTTTTTGTTCTTGTTCCAATATTTGGGTTTATCGTTCAATTGTTGATGAGAAGTGCTATCTTTCGTCTCCTTAAAGATTTTGACCACACCTTTAGCAATGAGGGCCTTCTCAATGTTGATGCCCTTGTATGTGATTTCATCGAAGGTTGTAGCACTAAGGATTTGCAAATGGAAACCTAACTCTTGGTTGAGGTTCTGCACAAAGATGCTAACAAGCTGTTTCTCTGGAATCTTGAAAGGGAATTTACTAGCCATTTGTCTCCATCGTTGGAGGAAAGAAATGAACGTTTCACCATTTTTCTGTTTATTGTTGCATAGGTCCGTCATGGAAATCTCATGCTCTGCGTTGTAAGAAAAATGGGTGGCAAACTTCTCTGCTAGCTCATTGAAAGACTTGATACCCGTCGGTAAGTGTGAGAACCATTCTATTGCTTGTCCTCCAAGACTGCAAGGAAAAAGACGCATAAGATATGTGTCGTTGTGAGAGACCTCGAAGCAAGCAAGATAGAATTCCCTAAGATGGTCTTTTGGGTCACCTTTTCCTTTGTACTTATCAAACTTGGGAATAGTGAAATTTTGAGGAAAAGGGATCATTGGTAACGACCGATCAAAAGGATAAGGGCACACTTCCTCCAAGGAGAAGGTCTTTTTGGTGTGGCCAAACGTAAGATCAGATAGCTGTTGTTGCACCTCCGCAATCTTTAGTTCCATAGTCGTGGGAGGGGTTGGTAACGTCTCCTGTTGTCCAAAAAGCGGTTGGTGTTGCCCGTATGGAAGATTATAGTGTGAGCCATGCGTACTAGTATTGTAAGGGTCGTAAGATTGATTGGGATTGTATGGATTGTATGATTGGTTCAGATTGGGTTGGAATTGGGGGTTTTGATTAGGCAGAGGTGGAGGTGGTGCTAGGTAAGAATGTTGGCTCTGCGATGGTTGAAGAAACGTATTGGGGGGAGGAAAGCTAAAGTGCGTTTGATTAGGTTGTGAAGGTGGCACATAGCTTTGGGAAACCTGATGTTGGGAATGTTGCGAGTGGCTAGGTAATGTATGAAAGAAGTTGAGCGTGGATGAACGTTGTGGAGGAGGAACATAGGTAGAAGTGATTTGTGACGGTGGGGGTTGATTGAAGATGAAAGTAGAAGAATGTTGTGGTGGAGGAACATAGGTAGAAGTGATTTGCGACGGTTGGGGTTGCTTGAGGATGAGAGTAGAAGAATGTTGTGGTTGGGGCTGCGTGACTCCAATTGGTTGAGAGACATGCAGGTGTGATGATATAGGAGGTGGCATTTGTTGAGACCCTTGTTGCATGGCTACATAAGTGTTCCCCAGATTGTAATTGGGTGGGAAACCTACGCGTGATGGGGTAACCAAGATTCCACTTGCGCTTGGGGTGGACACTTTAGGAGGTGGTTGCACATTCGACAAAGCTAAGGTGGCTTGCTTAGCTAACTCTACTTGACGTTGGAGAGTTTCTTGTTGGTTTTGATAGATCTCCATAGGAGTCAAAAGTGGTGATATGGGCCTCTCCCCTGTTGGATTTTGAAAAAGGGGATTCCTATACTGTGAGCCTTGAGTAGGTAAGGGCGTAGTTACCGTGGACATGGTTTGCACTGCTTGTACGTTCTCTTGGGTGGAGGTGCTCTCTTTGAGAGTGGACACATCAAAATCTTGAGGTAACTTGGCGCCTTGCTTTGCAAGCAAGCGAAAGAAATGATCCTGGTTCTCACTAAGGATTTTATCAAAGGCAGCTATAGCTCTAGGATCTTGTATAAATTCATCAAGATCTTGCCCATCTTCTTGAGAGGATTGACCTATTTCAAAGTGTCGCTCTTCTTGAGATGGGGTTTGATCTATGACATAACCTTGTGGGACAAAATCCGGAGGCAAGCCTGTGGTATACTGCGGTGCATTTAGCAAAGGGGTTCTATCCTCATGAGGATTGCTTGGTTCATCTATGTGTGGCATGTTTGGAGAGCTGATTGGTTTTGCCGCGGGTGTACTAGGAGTCACCTTGGGAGTAATGTTGAGACGACCTGATTGTGGTGTGCGAGGGGGTGACTTGTGCTTCTTAGGGACAACTTGCCTAGACTTCATGGTTTGCTGTAGCCTAGTGGTGACCATGGGATACACTTAGGACACAATGTAATGCTGGGAATCTGTGAGATGCTTTGAAGAAACGGACAAACTCTGATGCACAAAGTACTGGACCAAAGGCGCTATACTGTTTGACTAGAGGCGCAGGACTGTGCTACCAAAAGCGTGCTACTGTGGGCCAGAGGCGACGGACTGAGCTACCAATAGTGAGTTACTACTATGTCAAAGGTGAGCTACAGTGACCAAAAGCGAGCTACTGTTATACCAAGAGCGCTGAAGTAGAGTTTTGCCAGAGGCGGGTTACTGCTGACCAAAGGCGATCTACTATATTACCAAAGGCGAGCTGCTGTAATACCAGGGGCGCTGAAGTAGTGTCTGATGTTTTTCAAGGGCAAGATTTTTCTGTTTCTGATTGGATTGGTTTGGCAAGAGAAAACACAGCAAACAAGTGGTCAAAAAAGGCACAAGGACTGACACAACAGATAGTGTATGTTCAAGGCTCCAAACAAGCCCAATGTTTCCACAGGTCTAATACAGTTGCAATAAATAACAAGCACTTTTTATCCCTAGAGACAAGGTTTCATTGCAGTAGATCAGCTCACAGCTTAATACTCCGTCGATAAAAATATCATTCCATAAAGGTGTCGGATATTTAGTATCTTTGCGAGAGACGATAGGTAGGGATATCTCACCCTCCCCTTGGAAAGCTCAAGTAGGTCACAAGAGCTTTATGTCCAAGGGAATACTATCTCTTCTCAAGGGAGCCAATGGTGAGTATCTTAAGGGTTTAAATCGATTTCCCTTGCACTGATGATTACCGCAATGTTCGGAGGTAGGTCGGGTAGTCTCTATCTAAATTGGTTCTTAGTGACTTTGAGGGACCAACGCCTTACGAGCAATGCGACAAGCTACTAAAAGCTTTAACCAATCCTACTAAGAGTTTCAAACACTTCGCTCAATGTGAAAATCGTTTCCACAAAGGGCTAGTACACCTCTTTTCAGTTTGGCATCACAAGGTAAGGCTGACGTCGGTTAGGACTTGGCTTTCGCCTTATCCCTTTTATATAGCGGTTCAAAGGAAAACTCCGCTTAGGGTTGTCCCTTTTGGATGAAACGTAATCCAAAAGTAGGCCCTTCTAAAGGAAGTACAAAAAATGTAAAATCAAGCACGTCAAACAATGGTTCAATTGTCCCGTTATAAGAAAAATAAGGCGCAACTAAGCTATGCACACACACGATTGTAGTTGTAAATTGTCCCTTATGAAATGAAGTGTTTGGCATTCATGTCCATTGTCCCTTAAGAAAATTAGTATGTTCCTAAGACTTAGATTTGTAAAAAGATTTGTTCAATTACTCCTTTTAAGCATGCAATGTGTTTCTAAGACTTAGTAAGGTAAAACAAAAGGGTCTTCAATGCTCGTCTTGCATAAACATGTTAAAAATACCTATTGGCTCTGTGTGAGTAGTAAGAAGCTGCAACAATTCCGTTAGTTCCACCAAAAATTCACAAGTTAGCCAAAAAATAAATCAACTTTGACCAAAAGCGTGTTACTGTCTTACCAGACACGATTCACTGTAAACAAAAAAGCGCTTACAGACAGACCAGAAGCGTCAGAGAATATAGCCAGATGCGTTGTAGAATAACCAGAAGCGTGGTTGTATGATTCCAAAAGCGCTGCGATAAATACCAAAAGCGTGCAACGATAATAACAAAAGCGCTGTAAAAGATCCAGGAGCGTTTCACTGTGTAACCGAGAGCGCGATACTATGTGGCCAAACGCGCTGTTCTGTCTCAGATACAGAAAGTATTAGTTTTGTTAACAATAACCAGGTCAAAATAACTTTTCATGGTGGACCTATTATCTGAAGGATGATATCTGATAGATCTGGGTTGTGTAATCTGGAAAACTCAGAAAAATGGATCAGCCTAATAGATTAGCACAAAAAAATAAGGATATTCCTAAATAAATCAGTTTAGGAGATATCGAAAATCAGGTTTGGAGGACAAATACAATAGCTTGTCTGACAAAACGACAGACCTAAAATGAGAAATTATTGCAAAACCCTGAATGAAGTCAAAAACCTAATTTTAACCAAAAGCACCTAATAGCACCGCCAGTAGCGCTTCTCTGTGCTACCGATAGCGCTTCTCTGTACTACCAGAAGTGCGACCGTGCTGCGAAGAGTGCTGAACTGTTCCTACAAAAGTGCTGTAAGATACTGCCCGAAGCGCTGTGAAGTGCCGTAAGCACCGTGCCGTACTGTGTCTTCAAAAAAAACAAATTTCTCAAAGAAACCAAGGGATTAGTGGGTCCCACCTGGCGTGCCAGAATGTGTATATGGAAAATCGATCTATTCTAAACTAATAAAAACCAAAAATGCAATAACATAAAGAAAACGAATTTAAATAAAAGCCATGACAAATAATCAATGCAATAAAGACTTTTACCAAAATTTGTGTTGTTTCCTTTGGATTGAATGTAGAATTGCTCAATGACATTGCAAAGCCATAGCTGCAACAAGCAAGTGTAGTGCTCAAGAGATCAATGTCAAATGATCGTAAGGTTGCTCAATCGACGCGTTGTGTATACTCAAAGCTCTGTTAAGTATGCCTGAAAATACAATCGAAGAGAGAGGGCTAATGAAGGAGATGAGGGGGGTTTATATAGGTTTCATCAAAGATCGATCAACGGTCCAGATAATTCAGAAGAATCAATGGAGGAGATAAGTTGAGGAAAGTGCAACGAATGAAAAGCAGACATGTGTCTTGCTTTCTTTTGCATGAGAGGAGTTTATCAAGAATAGAAGAATGAGTTAACTGAAGAGATAAATCAATTAAAAGAATAAAGCAATCAGTTAAGTGATTTAAAACAAGAAGAAGAGATTTGCATGAGAAAAGAAGATATTTTGCTTTATTAAATATAGAAAGCTTGAGTTATATTAGAGATAGCTCAAATTTAGAAGAAAAAGCAATTTAAATAAATAATTGATTTATTTAAATTTAGAGCAGATATTTTAGAAGAAATAATTAAATAATTAGAATTATTTAATTTAGAAGATTTTGAAAGCAAATTAAATAAATAAATTTATTTAATTGTTGTGCATGATTTGGGGAGAATGATTTTTTATTTAATTAAATAATTTAAGAATTATTTAATTTTAGATAAGAGGGAATTTGTTGAATTAATTAAATAATTGGATATATTTAATTAATGTAGATGTGAATTTTAGAAGGAGGATAATGATCTAATTAAATAATTAAAATTATTTAATTGTAGAAGAATATAGAGGAATTTAATTTAATTAATTAAATAATGAGGATTTATTTAATTAATGTTGAATTTAGGAGATTTAGAAGAATTTGATGATAATTAATTAAATAATTAGATTATTTAATTAACGTTTGCAATGCAGGTGATTAGACAGATTACGAAATGCAAGTAGCATGACAAGTTGGTCATTTTAGGGTGTCTACAGTTTCATTTGCCAAAGAGCGTAGGGTAATGTTTAAGAATATGTCAATGATTTTATCCTCTTGTGCTAGTATATCCTCATAGGAGGAATCATTTTCTATGTCATCATCACATGTTTTAGCTATTAAATCCAAAGCATTAAGAGAACTGTTACTCTCATCATTCTCAATGTGTTTCATCAAATCTTCTACTACCCAAGGGTATGCATTCATGAGAGATTTGAAGTTGTCAAAATTAGATACATAGTCAATGATCTCAAATGAAGTGCATTTAAATATATCCTTGTGATACATAGCTTGTAAGTAAGCGAGGACATGAGGATTCATATTAAGAAATTTGTAAAAACTCTCGAAGCTTTTGCTAAATGCATGTAAAGATACCAAAGAGTAATGAGATAAATATTTCATAATGAAATGTGTTGTAACATCAATTCAAAGTTATATTTTAAAAGTTTTTGAAAGGTATGCAAAAGACAAGTGCAAAACTATGTGCAAAAATGACCTAAAATGCTTAATTTTTTGTACTTTTTTAATGCAAATATATGAAAGGAGAGGTGTTGTAAGGGATTTGATCAAGGAAAGAAAACAATATGTCTTATATCAGTTCATTACATCAGTAATATCCATCACAACACACTCTTGATGTAAATCTAAGATGATGATAGGCCAAAATCTAGTGAAAATACACTAAAATATGCAATTTTTCACCAATTCTCAATGCAAAAGAGCATGAAAAAGGGTGTTGTGAGGAAAATTATGATGGAAATAAAATTATATCAGTAATAAAAGCCACCTAATTCCAAAATATCCATCACAACACACTTATAGTGCACTCAAGATCAAACCCTAGTGAAAATATAGCTAAAATAGGCAATTTTTCACAATTTTCCATTTCCAAGACCTAGCAAAAGAGGTGTTGTAAATAATTTTAGGAGGTGAAGAAAATAATAGCAATTATATCAGTCAACTCAATCCATAAAATTTGTTACAACATGCTTAGGGTGCAAACTAGGCCAAACCCTAGGGCAAAAATAGCAAAAATGTGTGATTTTTCACCAAATTTTCAATACAAGAGGCCAATAACAAGGTGTTGTAAGAATTTTAAGAGGGTCAAAAGATAATACCCCTGATTTCAGCCAATTAGTGTAAAAATATTCTTTACAACACGCCTATAGTGCAAATTTAGAGAGTCAATAAGGCCAAATCTAGTGAAAAGCAATGTTTTTCAAGCCCTAGGTTTGAGATCTTGATGTAAAATGCCATATGAATGTCTTGAAAGATGATATATGATTAAAATTACATTATCTCAGATCTGAAAATGATTTCCATGCTCTAACATGCACAATGCAAGTGCAAATTTAATGAAAGATCAATGAAAATGTTAGTTTTTTGTTGAAATTTTCTATGCAAAAATGCAAAAATTTTAAATCTAAATGCAAATTTTCTCTAAAATGCAAGACTAGAGCCAAATTAAAATTTTAATGACTCTATAAAATTAGTAGAAATTTTTGAAACAAGATGTTTCCTACAAACCCTAGATTTTGGAATTACTAGGTTATATGCAAAATTCACAATTTTCAATAAAACCCTAGCAATTTTATGATGAAAATGCAATGAAAACTAATGAATTTTTGTAATTTTCTGTAATTTAAATTAGATCTAGTTCAAAAATCAGAAATTTGATGAAATTTAAATTAATTAATGCAACATGCAAACCCTACAATGCAATTTTTTTCCAATTTTTCAATTTTTTTATAAATTTTCCAATGCAATAAGATGAATGACTATATAAATGAATGAAATTACTATAAATCTAAAGAAAAACACTAAGCAAGGTGTAACTATGTCTAATAACATGGGTTCACCAAAACGTAAAGGGTAAAATTTAGATGTTTGGGTTTTGGTAGTTTTGTATGTGTATCCTCCTTTCACCTTTTCATTCAAGAACCTAGGGTCGAGGACCTAGGGTCAAGTTGCAATATACTATACTACCCTAGGTCACTGTGAGATGTAGGGAAACTTATATTTTTATGATTTGATTGCCTGATTATGCCCAATTATGCTTTAAAACCCTAATTATGCAAAAACGATAGCAAATGGACAAATATCAGAAAATGCTGCTATAGAAAGATGTAAAATGACAAATAATTGTGCACCTATTTTTAGAGTTCTGAATCAGAATAGTCAGGGACAAAAGAGCGAGCTCCCAAGTCTAGTGCCCTACTTTTTGTCAGGATCTGCAAACAAGATTTGCAACATGTTCCTGTTGTACCAAAGGTTTTCTCGTCATGGAACTTTAAGGACTAATGAGTGGGCGCCCTAGTCCAGGGAGCTATTTTCTTCTCTGATCTACAATTCTGACACTCTATTGTACCCTCCTGCAACTTCACTTTATCTATAACTTCAACCTGTAACCTGCAATCATGAAAACTTTGGGAGGAGGTTGTGATGTTTAGAGGCTTGCCTTAGTCAAGCCCTAGAGAGACACTCAAGTCTTCCAAACATCGTTGTCAGATAGAGAGTGCGTGCCCTTATGAGGCAGAGGTAAAAACCAAATGATAAATGCTCAAAAACACAAATAATGTCACCTTGTAGTGAAGATCTCATGGAAGGAAGAAGCTCTTCATGCCATGAGGAGATGATTGCTCAAATCTAGAAATACAAGCACAGACAACACAAATCTACTCTTGCTACATAATGAAAGCCTTGAATCACCTTTAGGATGACAAAAGATCACCATCATCTAGTTTTCAAATGAATGCCTAAACATGCTTATATATGCAACTACAAACACTCCCACCAAGAATTTCATAATTCAAACTTACCGTGTCGACATAGGACCCAAATAATGGTCACAAGTTGACACCCAAAATTTGGGACTGACCCAAAATAGGGCAGGACTAGGGTGAGAGCGCCCAAGTCCTCCCTCCCTATTTTGGTCAGGTTTAGGTTCAAGGGGCCCCCCTAGGTCCCATTTGACATGATACCCAGGGTTCATTCCATCAGAATGTTGAAATATGATGTAATATGTCTTAAATGCACACTAAAGACCTGAGAGCTAAACCTTATGAGGGAAAGGCCCCCAAGGGGACATTTTCTAATGTTACACCACCTTTGGGAGATCTTAGATCTTTTTTTTTAAGAGGCACACATGGCACCTTATGATGCACATCGAACGATTAAGAAGATGCATGCAAACCTTAGGAAATTGTACTTTTGTGTTGGGATGTGACACAACATAGCAGAATTTGTAGCACATTTCCTTAAATGTCAAAGAGTGAAGGTAGAGCATCAACATCTGGTGAGATTATTGTATCCTCACAAAATCCTAGAATGGAAGTGGGATGTTATTTCTATGTACTTCATCGTAGGTCTTCCTTTGATATCTTAGTGACATGATGCCATTATGGTTACAGTGGATAAGCTAACAAAAGTGGCTCACTTTTCTCCTATGAGAACTTCGTATAATGCACCTTATGTGGTGAAGGTTTTCTTGAATGACATAGTTAGGCTCCATGACATTCCTCATAAAATTATTTTTGATAGAGATCTCGTGTTCACATCTTCCTTTTGGACTGCTTTACAATAGGCTTTAGGAACGAAGCTTAATTTCAACATAGCATATCACCTTGAGACCAATGGACAAACTAAAATGGTGAACCAAGTGTTGGAAGACATGCTCAAGATGTGTGTCATGGATCAAAAGTACAAGTGGGAGGACTATTTGTACTTCATAGAGTTTTCCTACAACAATAACTAGATCATAGCTCCTTATATATGGCCACTTATGAAGCTTTGTATGGGCAAACCTGTACAACTCCACTAAATAGGGATCATCTAGAGGATAGGATTGTAGTGGGACTAGAATTGATATAGGACATGGAGAAACAAGTAACTTTAATATGTCATCATTTGCAAAAGACACAAGATATAAACAATATATCAATGCTAAGAGGGTTGATAAGAACTTTCAGGTTGGAGATCTAAGGTATTCTTGCGAGTACACCCACACAAGAGTCTAATCCGTTATGGTAAAGGCTCTAATTTGGTGTCTAGATTTGTTGGCCTCTTTGATATTTTGGAAAGGATTGGTCCCATTGCATACCACTTAGCATTTCCACCTATCCTGTCGTGTATTCATGATGTGTTTCATGTTTCATTCTAAGGAAGTATATGTCTAATTTGTCTCATGTTTTTGATTGGGTTGCCTTATAGGTGGAGCAAAATGGGGAGCTAACTTCATAACCCATTCACATATTTGATTATTGTTATTTTCTTTTCTTATTTATTGAGCCAGCAGTTTTAAAATTTCTTTAAGATATTTTTTTGCGGTAATTATAAATTGTCCTTTTACCTCAAGGACTATTTCAATAAGGTTTATGGTTTTAATTTGAACTATTGTTTTGGTTTCCACTATTATATTTTCTTTTAATGAAGTTTTATTAATTGATTTTATTTGGAATTTTTATTCATTGAAAACTTCTTTATTTTGAGGCTTATCAGTATTTGTTGCTGCTAGCTTGTGTGGAGAAATGTGAATTGTGTAAACTACTATACCCAGGAGGGGTCCCTGGCAGGTTGTATAGGGGAGTAGATGGCATGGGGAATGTTTATTGTGAAATTATGTAAGATCTATTTTGTGGCACTATGGTTCTAGTTGGCACCGATCCTCCTCATTCGATTAGGTGTATATGTGATGTTATATGTATGGAGTCAAAATTATGTGATGTGTAAAGGTTTCAAGAAGTGTGAAAAAGAAAATTGTTATATTATTGATGAAATAAACATATTAACTTGGTAAGTGATAATGCAGTGAATGGTAATAGATTCAAGGGTACAGTATGGTATGCTTGAATTTTGGTAATAATAAGAGTTGTTAAACTTGTTCTTTCACAATAAGTAATGATACATGATCACTTTTGCTGGCAATGAAAGAAATTAATTTAGTTCATATTAGTCACTCAAGAATGTACTTGTTTACAAATGATGATATAGCGAATATTAGCTTCCATTGTACTTCATATTATGTTTGTATTTCAAAATAAAATATTGGCATCTCATTACTTTTGGTTGGATGTTGTATAAATGTATCTCGATGGTATCTAACTTTTATTGGATGTGATGAAGCTTGGGAACATTCTCTCTTTATTGAGGACTTCCAGGAGGAAGTCCATTCTTAGGGGGGAGAGTGTAAGGTTGCCTGACCCTTCTAACTCATTTTAGATATAGATTCAGGTACAAGTATATCTCCTATGAAGTCTTATGATGGATAAATTTAGAATTACTTTAATATAGCACATTTCTACAATCATATTCTTATTGTATCCTCTTCCTGATGATGGATCACTGAGTGTGATCCGAAACGTTGAGACAAAAACATACACAGTGTAATCCAAAATCTTTATGCACAATTACTATGGACTGTGGAAAACTCATGCCTACTATTGAAGTTAATAGAGTTTTATTTCTAGACGTTTAAATAAGAAAGTAAATATGTTTTATGGATAAGATTTATATTAGAAATTTTAGTAATATTACAATAAGAAAAATTGTGTTATAAAAATATAAAATTTGTTCTTCTTTATTCAAATTAGATTTTTGAGTTTTATGTGTGTTTGCACATATATATAAATATATTTATACTTCTATTAAATATAGAGGAATATATATGATTTTTACTTTATGATTTAATTTGAAGATAAATATACTAAATAAATATATATTATGCTTTTATTTAAAAGAGATTTTGTTTTTAAGATAAATGTAGTGTTGGCTTTAGGTCACGAGGTCCAATCTCCCCCCGTCCCCGTGGTACCAGAGGGCATGTCGTGCCAGTGTCACCGGTCACGTGAAAAAGTTTACCAGGCACACTGCAGTTTATAGGGGGTGACTACCCAATTCCTTCAGTCTAAAAAAAAAGTAGTGTTGCTTTATCCAAATATCTAAGATTTTATGTTTTATTTATGCTTTATTCTATTTTGGCGTATGAGGAAAAATTAGTTAAAAATAGGAAAAATAAATAGCTTATATAGTTAGTTTCTTAATTTGTGTGTGTGCATATCATTTAATTAATTGATTTATTATTTATTTTATGATATAAAGTGTTTTATTTCCTTATTCAATAGTTGTTGAGTTGTCAATTAATTTAGAAAATATTTAATTACTTATTAAAAAAAATTATTAGAGTTACCTTTTTAGTGGGGCTTAATTTAGTAATAAATAAATTTAATAAGTGCAAATTAAAAAAAAATTGGAAATAAATATATTTCAATTTTTAGAATTAAAAATATCATTTTGGAGATGTTTTAATATTAATTTCCAATTTCAACAATGAGAAAGAAGTGGCAATTTATTATCTTATAGCAATTAAAGTTTCTTTGGAGTTTTTACTATTTAATCTAATATGAGTGAAAATTAGAAGGGAACATAGATAGAAAATAATAGAGGAGAAAAAGAAGGGGTGGGATAAGAAAATCAAAGTAAGTTTACATTTTAATTTTGACATTAAAAAAAAAAAAGAAACATGTTAGAAATGAATTATATAACACATGTATGTGAAATCTTTTACACACATCAAAATCCTTCACCTTTATTTTTAATTCATGGGTGTGTTACTTTGCATAGCTTGCAAGATTAACTTGATGGATTCGTGTTGATTCTCACAAAAGTCATTTTATGAATATCCCATAATCATTTGCATTAATAAGGTCACTTTTTTGTTGAGCATTTGGTGAAATAGTTCATTCACCTCCTCACCTCCTCTCTGCATTCAAATCTTACATTTAATTTCCTTCTTTTGAATCAATTTTTATTTAAAACTTAACTCTTGTTGATTTTTTTTGTTTTGTGTTGTTTTCCAATATTATTTCTTGTTAGAAATATATTTTCTATTATAAATATGATTAGGGAATGTTTATCTGTATATATTAAGGTTATAGAATTCTTCATTATACTTACTGTATGAATGTCTATAAGATTTTTGAAAATTGTAATTCCCATTCTCATTGATATATTGAGGAATATTATGCCTACTTAATTTAATAAAAGATGCTTAGGGAAATCAATTAGAATAGGATTACAACTATTGATTTGGACTATCTAGGTTGTTGCAGGAAAAAAAAAAAAAAGAAACTGCTCTTACAATTTAGGAAATCTCTTTAATTCCCTTCTGGGTTTTATTCTTCTAATGTATATCTTTCCAAAACATTTTAAATTTTTAAATTTAGTTTAGAAATGAGAAAGATATGCCTATTTTTATATTGTTGTTTAGTTTTATTTTACTCAGAAAACTAATTTAATTGCCTACTTTACATGTGAACAACTATTGCATGAGTAGAAATCTATTTAAGTCCTTTCTAGGTTTTATTCCTCAATGTTTTATATTTTTGTAACATTTTAAATTTTAAATTTTCATTTAAAAATGAAAAAGATATGATTTTTTTAAAACTGTTGTTTCATTTTTTTTTACAAGATATTATTTTGTTGTTTTTCTTAAAATATAAAACATTTTGGATGGTTTGATTTAAACATAAAATTTTATGATTGAAAATTGTATATATTTAATTTGGCCAATAGGCCATTCTATATGTGCACAGATCTTGTAACTGCCAAAAATTTGGTTGGTAGTTCCACTACTTTCCTCGTTCACAATTTTTAAAAAAAAAAATTGGTAGTCCCACTACTTTCATTGTCCACAAATTTTTTTAAAAAAAGGGGCATTCCCACTCCACAAATTTAAATTTTGTAATTGGCAAAAAAACTTGGTAGTCCTAATAGAATTAAATAAAAAAGTCTATGATGGTGGAGCTTCCATGCCACACAGGCAAATAAAGGTTTGAGCTGTCGGTGCCAAATAAAGAGAACTCATTAAATTTTATCCTCCATGCATTGGATAAGAAACGGTACAACCCACCACTAACTAAAGAACCACTAACTAAAGAAAAATCATTAAATTTTATCCTCCGTGCATTGGACAATTAAGAAACGGTACAACCCACCACTAACTAAATTTGAGTCTAATAAAACTCAAGCGAGCATATCGAATTGCAAGATTTAGGAATTTTCCTTCCACAATACTGCAATATTGCAAAGGGGCTAGGCTTTGATATCAATTCCATAGGAATTACACACCAAGGTTAGGTTTGTTTTGATCACTTCCTTCTCTTACTTAAATTTTTCATTATGCTGAAAACATTTGTTTTGTAATGGATTTTGTATGCTTGAATTCTTCATTGTACTAAAAATCTTTGCTTTGCAATGGATTTTTGTATGCTCAAACTCCATACTTAACTAGCTATATTGTACTTGTACTCTGCATTTACAAGGATCTAGTTCGTTAGCCTCATGGCAAGCAAATTTATTTTTTGAAACCACACAATTTGAGGTATGTGAAAGAGTATGCAAATAATAAATAAAAATGGAAACAAACATTTATATATCAAATATTTATTCTTATCAATTTAGTTATATAATCTGCTTATAACTACTGCTTAAATTATAGGCAAATTTCAATTTATAAAGAGAACCAAATTTACCAGCCCAATTGAAAATCAATGGATTTTTGAGTTCCAACTATATCTATGGATTTATTAGTAAGGGGTATGGTCCAATTCATAAGAACAACCAAACCAATCCAACCTTTTTTCTTTGCCTGTATTTACATAAGAACAATAGGATGTACTTGAGGAATTTTTTCTAGAAGTACACAATGGTCTTCATGGAAAAACTCTACCTTGATTGAAAAAAGAAACTGAAATTGATCTTATACGAATATCCACAAAAGAGAAAACAAGGTCAAAGATCAAAGTTCATCCAAAGAAAGAAGAATCAGTATGCAAGAACATGGTGTAAAGGGAGTAACTTTTAAAGCCAAAAGTAAGAGAACACCACCTGATATTTTTCCATTTATAACTCCACAGCAGTTGTATGTGCCAACAATACATTATGGGCAACAATATAGGGCTCAACAATGGACTTTCTAGAAGTACAAATTCTAAAAGGGTATGAACAATGTTGAGGAATGAAGTAGCCATCATCATACCCTACAAATGAAAATATAATGGGTTCATTGAAAGTTGACCAGTACTTAACTCTATCCCCAAATTCTTTGAAGCATATGTCTGCATAAGCCACAAAGTCTTCCCTGCAAGAATTAAAACATGGAATTAGATAAAATAAAATTATTTATATTTTGATGTGCATAAACAAAATATTGAAGAGACTAAGAAGATCCAAGAGATGTTTCATTGTTAACACTCTCGTTTGAATGCATGCTTTCTTGGCTTTTGCCCACACTTTGGTCCAAAGCTTCCCACTTGCATTCACCATGACTACTCTGGCCATATTGGATAATATATACCAACTACTTTCTTGCAATATTTAGTAATTCACTCAGGGATGAAACCAAGGTAGCAACTTTCCTAGGGAGCGGATTATAACTACTACTCTAATTTATTCTATTTTGGCACAACTAGAGAGAGAATACTGGTGAAAGTTAAGTGAGTTGGCTTTACTTTAGGACTCCATGTTGGCTTGTGACTTTAACTATGCTTCCATATCTTGTGCACCTGCCAATCACATTTGTTTAAAAGTTTCTAGCACCTTTTCAACAAATCTATTTTGTACATATCATGTAATCATTGCATAAGGCATTTTATTCATCTATTCATGTTTTTATATGTGCTTTCCACATTTTGAGGCCATGGCTACCAAGGTGGTTGCAACTAACAAGAATCTCTCTTCATTATGTTTGGTGGAAGTCCATATCCCTCTTATAGCTCCCATTTGGGCATGGCAGGGGAAGAATTCGATAGAGGACGTGGATTTTTCTTTATACCTACACACTACGCTTGCTTAAAAGTTTCTAAAGCCATTTCAATGAATATCAATACCTTACAATCTTGGCATTTCATTTAGGTGCAAGTGGAGAAGATTTTGAAATGAGTTATGACCTCAGGTTTCATATATGCCAATTGCATTTTCTTAAAAGTTCTTAAAGCCTTTTTTACGAATGCATTTTGATGCATATTCTGCCAACATTATAGTTCATGAGATGACATTTCTCTTTTAGCGGCAACCTATTAAACAATCCAATGCCTTGTCTATGCATCTAAATCTTGCATACAAGTCTTCTAGAGCATTTTGGCTGGGCTTAAACAGCACACTCTAAGCTTTGACCGCTTAGGTTGTGCATGTGGGCCCGCATTTCCATTCCCCTACTCAACATTCAACTGCATCTCCAACTATATTATCTGCCACATTGAATTTGGAGAAGTTTTCAATCTTCCTCAACAAATCCCTTTCGTACATATCCTCTGATCATTTGATTCTATTAGAAACACTCAATGCTCCTCTTCATCTAAAATAGAGGGCGTCTTACAATACAAAAAACTATAAATTTTCTGCCTATGTTATAGTTCTGGTGTGGCGTTTAATTTTTTGTTGGCTTTTTAGTTATGCTATGTAATATTCATATTCAATACTATATGTTGTAGGTGGTATTTTTTCTGCTTAGATAAACTTATAGTCTGAAATTAATTTTTATTTCACTGAGATAAGTTGATGGATAGAATAGCTAGCATTGACATAATTTATGCTCCATGAGTAATTTGGAGCTCTATATTTAGGAGTTTTTAGTTATAGTTGCTACGCTCATGCATGGTAAAGAAAAAAAAATCAATTAAATTTTTTAATGCCAAACTGCTGTTGTGTATCACTAAATTTTGTAGATCCTCCTCTGTTGTCTTTAGAACCCTTGTAATCTCTATAAAAACATGTCTTCCAACTATTGTCTAATCTAAATTGTTGTCTTTAGAACCCTTGTAATCTCTATAAAAACATGTCTTCCAACTATTGTCTAATCAGTGAATTTAGAAGTAAAATACAGACAGTCCTACAGTCAATACAAAAACTGTAAAAAAGTATTTATTTAATTTAGTCTTGAATCAAATATTAGTTTAGAAAGAATATTATCTTTGTTGATTATTGAAATTCTAAATTAAGATTTTTATCAAGATTAGGAAATAACATTACTTGTGAACATGACTTCATCTTGATCTTATATATAATTGTCTTATATCTATTTTCTTAAATGCATTAGTATTAGTTTTATATTTTATTATTATTATTTTATATAGATAAGTGTTAGTGTTAAATAGAACTTTAAATTAGAAGCTAAATTTTAAATCTTCTTTATTTAGAAACTTTTAGTTTCAATCTAAATTTTACTTTTAGTACTTCTTGTTAACTATGAATTTAAATCATTGATCAAATCATCATATCTCTTTATCTCTTATTAGATAACTAAATCAATTAGTTCTTTATGTAAAAAAATAGGTTACTAAGTGTAAACCATATTGTTTTATATTATTCAAAAATATAACTTTGGTATTGAGAATAGAATAGAAAGATTCTATCCAATAAATATATGAATTTATTTGTAATAAATTATTTTAGAATGGAAGAATATTCTTACATATATAAATGGATATATATATATATATATATATATATATATATATATATATATATATATATATATATATATATATATATATATATATATATATATATATATATTGTTTTATATTATTCTATTTAATAGAAATAAAAATATAACTTTGGTATTGAGAATAGAATAGAAAGATTTTATCCAATAAATATATGAATTTATTTCTAATAAATTATTTTAGAATGGAAGAATATTCTTACATATATAAATGGATTTGTTTTGTAGTATGAATATGTTATATATATAATTTAGAAGAGATACTTTGATAAGTTAGATTATTTTTCGTTTGATAAGTTAGATTTAAACATGCTCTTATTTAAGAGCACATTCTTCATAGCCTGAACTTGCACCAACACAAAAGAGTAAATGCACCAAAACCCTACAAAGAAAACAAGAAAAAAATACAACTATACTCATGCTTGAAAATGTAGGAGTATGAATGATTATATATATATATATATATATATATATATATATATATATATATATATATATATATATATATATATATATATATATATATATATATATATATATATATATATATATATATATATATAAGAGCATGCAGAAATGTACTTCTATGTTTTTGTAGCCATTCTTCATACCCTAAACCTGCACCAATACAAAAAGTAAATGCACCAGAAAACAAGAAAAAAAAAATACAAAGATACTATGCTTGAAAATGAATTGAATAAATGTAGGGGGTATGAATGGTAATTTAGATAGGTATTTTCAATTTGGAATCTTCTAATTTGAACTTAAAGATACTTTTTATTAATTATTATATGCTATGTTTCATTCTTTCCTCTATTTTTATGGAAATAGAAAATTCTAATTAAATGTTATTAAATTATTATTTATTAATTAAGGTGTGGGGAAATTATTAGGCATGAATCTTTCTTTATACAAATGAATATTGTTGAGTGAGTTCATTAATAATAGGAATTCTTAGTGACCTAAGAATTAAATATTTTATTTTAACCATGAATTGTTTATTCAATTATTTGTGAAAAATAATGGAATTGAGTTATTAAATTTGAAGAAATAGTTAGGTTAAGTGTTTTTAGAAGTTATCATAAATAATTTATTTTAATCATCAATTGTTTAAGATTTAGGATTTTATATTAAATTAATAAAATTTTGATGTGTAGGAAGTGTGTAAATCATTTAAATTTTGAATAATTTAAGTCTTTTATTATTTTGAGTCTTGGATATGCATTAATTTAGGAGGTTTATTAATATATAGAATATAATAGATAAGCTCTCTTTTAATTTATTCTTATTTTTTTCTTTTATTTAAAAATCTACATTGCCTTTATTTATTTAAAAACAAAAAATTTGCTTTATCTTTTTTTAGTAATTTGTTTTTTAATAGTTTAAGTCTTTTTTTTTATTTTAAGTCTTGGATAGTGATTATAGGGATATTTAAATGATTTTTTTTAAAAGTCTTTTAGAGAATATTTTATTTAGAAAAATATAAGTGATTATAGGGAAAATGATATTATGATAAATTTTAGTATATTTATATTAATATTATAATTTTCTTTAGTTCTTTTTAAAAAAATAGTATAGTTAAGATTTAAATTTAATCTTAGTTTGAAATTAGTTTTTATTTAATTCTATTAAATTACAACTAAAAATTAATTTAATTTAGTTTACAATTATTTTTCTTTTAAATTATTTAATCTTAACTTTTGGTTTGAAAATTTTTAGAGATACTTTTTGAAATTGAGTTCAAGAGATCAAAGGTAAATGTTTCTAATCTACAATTTATTTGTAAATTTATTTATATGAATTTGTTTATAAATTAGACCTTTATATTGCATTTAATTTATTTTTAAAATTAATATAAAAATTTTAATTAATATATATATATAAGTAAAAAATTTATAGTTTTAGTTATCATTTCATTTTTATTTATTTAGTTATAAAAAATTTAGTTTACTTAAGATTTATATAATCTTAAATATAAGCATAGATTTAGTTTGAAATTAGTTTTTATTTTTAAAATGATTTAAATTTAAAGCAAGTTTAGTTCAAATTTAAATTTAAATTTTATTTAATTTTAAATAGAAAATAAATTTTATTATATTGTAGTAAATTTTAATTTTACTTTAGTATTACTAAAAGTACTTTTTAAAAATATATCTTTTATACACTGAAGTTACTTACTTTTTAAAATTGTTTTAGGTTAGTTTATTGAATATATATCTTTTATGCACTATTTAGATACTTTTTTAAATTGTAATTTATGTTACATTGATTTATTGTGTTTAGACAATTTTTTAATAGATTTCTTTTTTGCAAATCAATATAAGTTAATATGTTGTTACACTTTTGTAACAAATAAGCAATGTTCAGTGAAAATGATGCCTCTGATTCACATTTATGGGTAATGTCGTCATGTTGAATTACAACATATAATACCTAATAAAGCTGCAGCAACGACGTCTATGGCATCGACCCTATAAATTGTCAAGGAGAAATAAGGTATTTAAATTATTTTTAAAAAAAAAAATTGCTCCATTCAATACCCATTCCTCTCTATTATAAGACGTAAATCCTGATAGTAAGAGATTCCAAGTATAAAAGGCACTTACACCTACGTACAAGGATTTCTTACTAAGCAGGTATCGTTGATAGAGCAAATCTCTTTCATGTACTAACTTGTTACCACGTATTGTTCTCTTTTTAGTACCTTAAGGCCTCTCTCATGTACAGTCACGTATATGGAGAGTACTAACTTCTTCCATGTACTAACAGGTATATTGGAAGGGTTGGTATATATAAAGGTTTGGTATATTGGACTAATAGTATAAAGAGAGGGAAACCTTTTTGGAGAGGTAAGGAACCCTTATATTTAAAATGACTTCAAATGTTAAAAAAAAAATCATACGTGTTCATTATCAATTGTATGATCCCATTTAATGAATGACTTGCTTGAATCTTGCAACAAACTACTTTTATGTTGCTTATATTTCTCTCAAAAAATACAGAAAAAAAATCATTTTGAAAACCCTTATGATATTATGATTCACTCAATGAATTCATCTGTGTCCTAAGTATTAGCTTAATGTGATTTACATGTAGTGTTAGTTGATAAGAGTTGTAGTCATATGTGGAAGTAATATAAGATAGCCCCCATATACGAAATTTTAGGAATTTTTTGTGAATCTTTTACAAATATTTTTTTAAATATAAAGATTTACAATTTTTAAAAACTATAATAACTTGATATTCATTTCTTTCTTATAGAAGCCTCTAAAATATCTTGAACTTTAATATGCTTATAAACATTTGATTAAACATAATTTATAATTTTCTAATTATTTGATTGTGCACTATTTGTGTCTAATAAGATTTGCAAACACTATAGGATAATATGGTGTCCACTATTTCTCAAGGAGCTATTTCTAGTTTGAAGAATGTGGTTCTTGGTCTCAAGCCTATACTTCAAGTATTGGACGTGAAGAAAATAACAAGTAAAGAGCATTCAAAAGAAAGATATCATGCATTACTATCAGATGGGATTCAAACACACTTAAGTTTATTTCCAATTGATTGCAATGAATTTGTTGTCTCTGGCATTCTAAAAAATGGAACAATATTGCAAATCAATGACTATAAATGTGACAATATACGCAACCAAATGTAAGTTTTTTTTAATTATATTTAGAAATCAAATACATATTGCCAATATTAACAAGATTTTAAAATTTTGTCATAGGTTTATGGTCATTCTCAACATGGATATTGTTGAACCAGATGCTGAAATGGTATCATTCAAGCATACCATTGATGATAAAATCATAGTTGGAAGTGATACCTCTTTAGACTTGTAGTCCAATGATGTTGCATTGCCATCCTCAAATATTACTGGCTTGACTGATATGCATAATGGTTAATCTTTGAATATGGGTCCAGTGCACATGGTAAACAAAGTGATTCGTTCCATTCCAATAATTGTGTTAACGCCTTTCCATGAAAAATGGACTATCAAATATAGAGTGACAAACAAGGTGGTAGTTTGACACTTCAGTAATGCTAGAGGACAAGGAAAAGTATTTAGTTTTGATGTTGTTGACAGTGATGGTGGAGAGATTTGCATAATTTGTTTTAATGAGCTTGTTGACAAATTCTCTGAAGCAATAAAAGTTGGGTTTATTTACGCTATATCAAATGGGAAATTAAAGTTGGAAAATAAAAGATTCAATAATTTGTCAAGTGATTATGAGATAACACTAAATTACACCAGCAATATAGAACTTTTATCTAGTGATGATTTATCCAATCCATTTGAAAAAATTTCTTTCACTTTAATAAGTGAAATTGAGAAGATGCCAGTAAATTCATTGATTGATGTCTTCGGTGTTGTCCTTGAAGTTGGCCCTTACAATACAATATTTATGAAGAATGGAGAAGAATTAAAAAAAAGGAGTTTATATATCAGAGATATGATAGAGTGTAGCATTGAACTTACCATGTGGGAAACAATTTGTATGAAAGAAGGTGTTGAACTAGAACAACTACAAAATGATGGCAAGTTGTCTATCATTGCTATTAAAGGTGCACGAGTGTCAGAATTTCATGATGGATGCATAGGAACAGTCACAACAAGCAAAGTATTTATAAATCCTATCATTGAAGATGTAGAAAAATTGAAACATTGGTATAATGATATTGGAAAAAATAATCCATGTTATTATTTAACAACCCCATCTCATGCTCATGGGCCTATTTTGACACAAATGAATACTGCTGAAATACAAAATGGAGTCAAAATGATTGAAAAATCATAGTGCATTCTACTTAGGGCAACATTGATCTCTGTTGATGAGATGAAAAACTTTAGTTATCTAGCATGCCCATTAGTGAATGGTAATTCACAATGTTGATGAAAAGTGACAAAAATTACAAGTGGTGCATGGAATTGTTCCAAGTGTGCAAAAACTTTTCTTAAATGTGATTATAGATACATATTTAGGGTTTGCCTTCAAGACTATGCAGGTTCTATATGGGCAATAGTTTTTGATGAAGCGGGTATTGCAATGTTGGGTGTTAAAAGTAAAGATTTGTGCATTGACATTGAATATCATAAAATGGATCCATGGAAAGTCAAACAAAAGTTATTGTTCAGGTCTTTTATGTTCTCCATGCATGCAAAATTAGATACTTTTCATTCAAAGCCTCTAGTTAAATGTGCAATATCTAAGGTACAGACCATTGACTTTGCTAATGAAAGCAAGAATATCTTGACGGTCATTCACAATGCCAATGAAAAGTGACAAAAATTACAAGTGGTGGATGGAATTCTTCCAAGTGTGCAAAAACTTTTCTTGAATGTGATTATAGATACATATTTAGGGTTTGCCTTAAAGACTATGCAAGTTCTATATGGGTAACAGTTTTTGATGAAGCAGGTATTGCAATGTTGGGTGTTAAAAGTAAAGATTTGTGCATTGACATTGAACATCATAAAATGGATCCATGGAAAGTCAAACAAAAGTTATTGGTCAGGTCTTTTATGTTCTCCATGCATGCAAAATTAGATACTTTTTATTTAGAGCCTCTAGTTAAATATGTAATAGCTAAGGTACAAAACATTGACTTTGCTAGTGAAAGAAATAATATCTTGAGTTCTTTTGGCCATTTAATTGGTGAATAAATGTATGATTCCATGGAATTTGAATAAAAATGATATATTATTATCAATTTTTTCACTACAAATACAATGTATATATGGTATTTAGTTAAATATTGTGTAACTAATGGTAGTAAATATCATGTGAAAATTAATTAATGTTTTTTTTAAAATTGACCTTCATGTCTTATTGTTATATATAACATTTTAATTTTAAAGAATTGTATATCTTTAATATAATTACTATTTGTATATCTAATAATTTAACTTCTACAATTTTAAAACATATTTCACATTACATAAATTATCAATGTATTTATGTTGTTGATATAAGATAATGCTAACCCATTCTTAGCTTATAATACTTAGTGTTTATGTCCTTGCATATGTAAAACCTTAATCTTATCTTCAATTTTAATCATGTGTCTCAGAATGGTGGGCCCCCTATATCAATTGAATCGTGCATGGTAGAGGAATTGTAGAAAAAAAGTTATTGATTTCATGAGGGAAACAAGTGTTCCCTTGTATATGGAGTTTGATGAGTTGCATCGAGAAAATATTGTATCTTCTACTCCTAAAGTGGTTATTCAAAATAGTGAAAATTCTACACATCAACATAGAACTGCAATTAACAGAACTTGGTATGCTTGTACGAGTGAAGATACTCATGGTGTCTTGAGGGACATAGATGTATCATTACCTAGAGTTAGATAGATTGAACTAGAATAACACTGCACATGCTCATGTTGATGTGGATGTTGAGAACATTATAGTTTCTACATGACAACATAGAAATGCACATCGTAGAGCTTTGTATGCTTCTAGACTTGAATATATAAATAGGCAAAGAAGGGAAAATTATCGTATGAGAAGAGAGAGAAAAGCACAAAATATAATAGATGTCCAAGACCTTGAAATATCTACACACTAGCATAGAAATGCACGTCGTCGATACTTGTATGCTTCTAGATGCAAAGATATAAATAGGAGAAGGGAAAATTATCATATGAGAAGAGAGAGAGACAGATGAAATATAAGAGATGTCCAAGAGCATGATATATCAGTGACATTAGGTTGTAGTAGTGTGAATGAAGACAATATTGATAATGTGCATTCTACTCATACGACTTGTATTCCTCACTCACTAAATGATATTGATATTCATATTCATCTCCCAGACATCCATACAGTGATTTCATCTAAAATTATGCATGATCTTCATCTTCCACAACATAATGATAATGAGGCAATGGTTCATGGCACTTCCATTTATCCCACTCAGCAACAACACTCTCAATGTAATGTTGCAAATAGTTCACTTCAATGTAGATCTTTGAATTCAACTTCCACTCCCATGGAAATCCCACATGCACCACTACAATCAGTGACAATAAGGGACAAAGGTAAATTAGTTTGTCAATACCAAAATGTGTGGTCCTCTCCACATCCAAATGAAGCAGGTCCTTCCAATTAGCAATCCAACCTTTTTGGTTACTACTCTTTTGACAAAGATCATGTTTTAAATGAGAATAGTAGACATGGCAATCTTGTTTCTGGGGAAGATATTGATATATGGATGGATGAATTTGAAACAAACTTTACATTTATGTACAACCCTAATGATCATGGAGCTTCATCTACACCACATGTTGCTTGCAACCCCCAAGTTAAACTTAGTGACAAATTACATGAAACACAAAAAAGCTTTTGCAATAGGATACATCAACTATATATTATTCAAATGTGTTCAATTTGTAAAGAGAAATACCCTAGAATAAAAATTAGTCAATCCAATGAAGGGCCTTCTTGTGGTAGGTGTCAAAGTGAGCAGGATGGACATCGACTATCTAAATGGAATAACATGGACCCTGGGGAGCAACCTTATGTTCTACAAGTGCTTACTCAAGTTGAGGAAATGCTTATTGCTAGAGTGAATCCAATCATACAACTTACCCATTCTCGTGGTGGCCAGTACAAACATAGAGGACACACAATTAATTTCCCACAAGATATAACTATAGTTATAAGGCACCTACCATGATGGATATGTGATCTTGACATATTGATTGTGAGAAGGCATTCTACCCAATCTAGGTATTATGATTGTTATGTTAAAAGGTCACATGTATTAGCTGCACTACAATATAAAATAAAATATGATAAATACTATAGAGATGTCAAACTTGATGAAAACTCAATCATGGCACTACTAGAAGAAGATATGGATGTCTCTGAAAGCCTGAGATTTATGCAATCCAATATTAATGATGTAGACGTATCAAATGCATGTGATGATAGTTTAGCACAAGAAGATGAACCTCAACATCAACCTTCATCTTTTGTACCTAGATGCGGTTCAACACATCGAGAAATGGAAGAAGTGAGGAGATTTGTTGAGAATATTAGTAACAACTCAATTGACATGATTGAGTGGCCTCATATTGGTCTATCACCAATTAATGAATACACCACAGAAGGGTTGTTTGACATGGCATTTCCTACTCTATTTCCTACTAGTGAAGCAGAATGGATACAACCGTGTAGGAAAAGTATTCGTATACATGAATATGCTTTACATCTAATGTGGTATTATGATAATAGGTTTGCAAGACATCCCAGGTTTCGGTATTTATTGTTGAATAAGATGTTGCGACAACGGAGTTAAGAAACGACTACAATATTTGTAAAAAAAAGTGTAGAGGATGGTGTACCTATGATAGTTGCAGATTTATGACAGTGTTTGAGAGATTTCCCTGATGATTGCCTACCTCAGTAAGTGATGGGTTATCGATGTCAATTAAGAGGAACTAGAACTTACTGGCAAACATGTAGAAATGAATTGATTGATATGATAACATAATTGGGTTGCCCTACCTTTTTCATAACTTTGAGTGCAGCTGATACAAAATGGCCCGACCTTCATCAGCTAATGCTAACACAAGCCCCATCAGACTCAAGGGATGTATACAAGTAGAGAAACAAAAATATAATTGAAAATCCCCATTTTGTTGCTATGTAAATGGAGCATCGCTTCAAAAAATTTCAGCAAGAGATCCTCTTCAAACATTTGGGAGTAAAAGACCTATGGGAAAGGTATTCAATTTAAAGTAGTATAATTGTGAATAAAATTTATATGTTATTATAGAAATACATAGTATTTACCTCTAATGATATTGTGTTACTTTTTATAGAAAGGAATGGCAACATTGATGTTCAGTGCAAGAGAATATGGTTGTATGGATAGAGGGTGTACCTAATGTAGATGATTGGGATAATTCAAATGAGCTTCAAAAGGCAAAGGATTTCTATGACAAATTCATAAGTGCATGGAATCCTCTTGAAGAGAATGAAAGAAATTATTCGTACCATGATCTACAGAAGAGGATTCTTATTTGATGGACACAACTAAAATTTTGGCTACAGATCAACTTGTAGATTACACAGATTTATTAAATCGTGTTGAACACCATAGCAAATGTAGCTTGGATACATGTCTATGAAAGAAGGGTCATATCAATGTTTGTCGCTACAATTCTCCTTGGCAATTGCAAAGTGAATCCAAATTATTCATTGATGATGATGGACAAAAAAAATATTTACTAGCACGAAATCATGAGAGTGAATGTTCACAACCCAGATATGCTTTCCATATGGAGGGGAAACATAGACTATTAGCCAATATTGTCTCATCATGCAATTCTAAAATATATTGCAAAATATGTGTCTAAAGCAGAAAGGAGTTTAGAGAGTTATTATGACATGCTAACCAAGATGTCCAACACAAATAGCCCAGATGACCCTGCATTATGTGTATATAGAAGGTTCCTGACTGAAACAATTTCTGAACATGATATAGGTGCACAATAAACATGTCATATGTTACTAAAACTACCTTTTGTTGAGTGTACCAGGTCCTTCTTTTCTTTGAATGTTGGGCAAAAGGTGTTTCGTCGTGTACATTTCAACCATGATGATGATCCATCTAATACAAACTTCATCCATGCATATATGGAGCATCTTGTACAATTAGATCATCTATGTATGGTAGAAGTTGCAAGATCTTGGTCATATTCTTTGTGTCGTAGATATCAAAAGTGGAAGCCATGAGATATACCAGCAATTGTTAGAGTTTGGCCAAAATATCTTTCAATCCCAAAAAGTGACTCACCTGAATATTAGTTATTTTGTTGGAGTGAGTTGTTATTATATAAACCATTTCGTAGCATTAGAGTTGATATTGGAGATGAAAAAGAAGTAATTATTCAACCTTGGGAAGCAATAAAAAATACATATCATGCATGGCATGTACATCAGACACCTATTTCCTCAAAGACTATTAATACTAGTGATGCAGAGATTGAAGATAATGCTACTAATGATAATGTAGAAATGGAGGAGTGGCAAGTTTTGTCTAGCTTGGCACCATGAAAAGATTTTCAGTTATCTAATATTGATCTTCTTGGTAGGCGTGACTTTGACATAGAGTATGATTAGAACCAATATCAATTGCCAAATGTTTTACAAGAAACAACCATAGAATTTATAGAGTCAAGCCAACTACGAAATCCAATCCAAAGAGAATTTGATTATCAATTTAATCCTTCAGTTAATTTAAGTGGCAATGAATTGCATTTGATGCAATCATGAGACATTCTGAATTGCTTGATAATGATGAACCTCTTAAGATGATCATCCAAGGAACTGCTAGAATAGGGAAATCTTACCTAATTAATTGTATTAGGCATGCAATGGATCGTAAGTTAATCAATGAAAAAAGCCCCTTGTTATTACTTACACAGACAAGAGTTGCTGCTTTCAACATGCGTGCCACTACAATTCATGCATCTTTAAAAATTCCAATTAAAAATGTCAAGCCTTTGAGTGGTCAATCATTAGCTACTCTACAAGATGTCAAGCATATCCGAATATTCTCATTGATGAAATGAGTTTTATAGGCCCAAAATTGTTTGTTGATATCAACATGCACTTGAACCAATTATTTCCATCACATGGCACAAAATATTTTGGTGGAAGGTCAATTATCCTTGTTGGTGATCTTGCCCAATTACCTCCTATGCGAGATATACCACTATATGCAAGTCTCACTTATTGTATTACTATCTATACTAAATTTTATTGGTGTAAATGTTTTGTTTCTTAATCTAGTTTGAAAAAAATGTACTTTCTATGTTTACAGGTAGCACTTATGGTAAAGCATTGTGGACTACATTCCAAATAGTTGTGACTTTAGACACAATTTTTTGATAACAAGGGCATGATCCAGAACAAGTTAGATTTAGAGAAATATTAACAAACATTAGGAATGCAATTGCAAGATATGATGATTGGAAACTCCTTATGGATCAAACAAATGACTCAATAAGTCTTGAGGAGCATATAATATTTGATGCATCTATGCATTTATATGCTACAAATAGTATGGTTATGCTCCACATTAAGAACATGCTAAAGTCACTCAACATGTCAATTGCACATAGTGTGTCTACATACACCCAATGTATAGAATCACATGATGTTGATGATGATCACTTGGATAGGGTGGTTCTACTACGTGTGATGTTGGTATGCAATTTGTGGGTAAATGCTGGATTAGTTAATGGAGCACTTGGTACTATAAAAAATATAGTTTATCATCAAGGTACTCAACCACCAGACTTGCCATTATGTGTTATTGTGGAATTTGATAATTATGTGGGTGTGCCTTGGGATGTTAACAACCCAAAGTTTGTCCCTGTTTCACCTATTACAAGAGGCAATTGTACACAAATCCCCCTCAAAATAGCATGGGCTTTAACAATACATAAGTCACAAGGGTTAACATTAGATAGAGCAACAATAAATATTGGTGATGTAGAGAGGAGTGGTTTAACATTCACTGCTATCCCTCAAGTTAAATCTCTCAAAACTTTGAGAATGTCACCACCATTCTCATTTGAACGATACAATAAGATAGAAAATGCAAATTATGTTACGAATAGGAAAGATGAAGAGCATCGATTACAATCATTGTCTCTAAGATGTTCATTGAGAGAACATCCAATAAATATTTAATTTATTTCTTGTTCATTTACATAAATGAATATTGTATTGTTAACAATAATGTTATGGTCTTTATACTTGCAATAATATTTTATCTTTCAATTATGCCCATGTAATAATAATTGTATAAAATAAAATATTTCATGTGATCTTATTTCATATAGCTTACCATTTACTATCATATTCAATGTGATTTATTAAAAGTTACATTCAAAACATTGATATATGTTTATGTTGTTATTATACATTTTTCTATTGTCTTCATTTCTCTTTAAAATTCTTGTGGTATTAAATATATTATATAAGTTGTAGATATTGTATAATGAGGCAATCATAAAAGGGGACAAGAAATTTCAACAAGATGAAAAGATCTTGCACTTACTAAATATATGTTTTTTTTATGATTTAGTTTTATAATGGCACATTCATGATTTAGTTCATGTGGTTATTCATTTAATACCATTTCATTATTTTTATTTGCAAAAATGATTTTCTTATAGTATTTATAGCCTTCTCCACCAACTATTACTTTTAATGATTTTCTAGAAAAAATATAAATATATACTATTTAAGGATAGGCCTAATAATATTTGTGCCTATCGGCCATTTGATAGCACCTTTGGTGCTTTTACTAGTTATATACTTGTAAAAGGAATTATCTCGTATAGATATAAAGAGTATGAGTTTTTCTTATTCATAAATGATTACAAATTTACCAAAAAAAATTATTTTATTATGATCCTTGTGGACTTTAGAAGCTGTAGAATGTTTGTTATAGTATATTTTCTAACCCCACTAGATAATATCGATTCTTGTACTAGTCAATCTTATAGAACAAATAATTGTATGTATTTAGAAAATTTAATACTTTTGGTTTCTAATTTGAAAACATTTTAATTGTCTTACATATTTAAATATATGTATATTTCTTGAAATAAGAAAATTACTCTCTTTGCATTTGCTATGCTTCAACTTGTCATTTGTTTTAAAATATTGATTTTAGTCATATATAAAATGTTTTGAATGGTAGCAAGTTGGATTTAATTTGTATTTCCTTAAATTTTGGTTTATCTATTGTATTGTGAGTTCCTAGAATAAGTTGCTTAGGATCTTGTATAGTCCAAGTGAAATGTAATTATTTATTGTATCCTTATCTTGCTTATTTTATTATGATTTTAACTTGTATAATATAGTATCATCTTGTTAGTGATGATTTCATCTGGATATTAGATAATAACCTTGTGTTTATTATTATTTTTATGAGAAAGTGTATTTGTAAGAAATCTACCATAGACCTTATGTTATGAATATAGGAATAAATGTGATTTATTTAAGAGAGTTCCTAAATATTAGTAAAGGGACTTTTGCTCTAGGATGTTATTGTAACGTAAGTTTCTTCTAAAATCCCAATCAAATGAGTTATGTAACATTTTTATTGTTAAGTAGGGATAGAAACCTCATGTGTGAGATGAGACAAGAGTGATTGAGAACATTGTTTAAGTCTTCAGTGGCTTCACCACATATATTATTCATGTCATGTGAATATCCTAAGCCAAGTTATATTTTCCTTCATGAGACCAGTTATTATTTTCTATTTTTACACAATGAAATATGAATTAATTACGCCGAGAGGCTTTATACAATCACAGCGGGTGCAGATGAGAGCACTCATTTTTCTGTCTAAATTTATAAGAAAAAAATTAAAATACCAAAAAGGAAATAAAAAATAAAACTTAAGAAAATCAAAGAAAAAAAACTAAAAAAGAAATTAAAAACCATTGAATGAGAAAAACCTAAATCACAAAAACTATGGAACCAAAAAAGAAATTGGAAACTATTGGGAGGAGAAAAAAGCTAGAGAAAATCATGAAAACTATGGAACCAAAAAAAAATTGGAAAAACTAAAAAATAAAAACCAAAAAAGAAATTGCAAGAGAAAATCAAAGAAACTGTGGAAAAAAGATATACCTTGGTGTATTTTAGATATATTTTTTTAAATATAAATATACTAAAATAACATTGATAATTTTCCAAAATAATATACACGAGGGCTCTGTAAGTTGCTCGAGGGTTCTTGTTCCCCTCCATGAATTTCTTACAGGGTTTCTCTTTGGTGATGATAATTGGTCCTCTTAGTTCTTTTCTGCAATATTCGTAAAATTTTCATTGTATGCTGTCTGAAATGGTAGTTTTGTATATTCTTAGCCTCATTTATCTCCTTTTAATTTTATTATTTCCATATTAGGGTATGTTTGAAACTAATTTCTTTCTTAGGTTATTTTGAATTTAAATGCTTGAGTCTTCCTGGTAGTCTAGTTTATTGGGGTCTGAACCTTGACACATGTGAGTGGTCTCCTCTCAGTTACAGGTCTAGATGAGGCATTTACTCCTCAGCCAGGAGTGGTAATGGCCGAGTCTAAGGAAGGAGTTAAGTCTACGGAAGGGGTTAATAATGATGGAGTTTTTGTAGGGAAATCATTAAAGGATGCCCTGGACATCCAACATGCTGCCCCTTGGCTCGAAGATGCAATCTTCTCGGTTCATGAAGAGGGAGAAGAGGGTGGTGGATGTTGTGGGAGCAGTGGTGGTGAGTCTTGAGCAGCATCAGGCCTCCTAAGAGAGGGTAAGAACCCTGCATTTCCTAGAAGATTGGTCCTTAAGCCTAATGTTGGAATGCAAAGTGCTGTGAATGCATTGGAAGGTAGATTGAAAAATGTGGCCCTCTTCTTTGTTTATTTAGATTTGGAAAAGTTGCCTGGTAGAAAATTTTTTGATAACTGGTTGAACTCTATTTGGGGGAAAAAACTAGGTGTGTATGTTTCTTTCTACAGAATGATTTCTAAAGGCATATTTGTTATAATTCTCAAAAATCACTCTATGCAAAAGAAAATTCTAGACTGAGAAATTTGGAATGTGGGAAGATCTATGTTCAAAGTATTTAAGTGGTACCCTGAGGTTTCAATGCAAGATGTCAAATTTTGTTTTGTTCCTCAGTGGTTACTGGATCAAAACCTTCCTGTTCAATTATGGGCTTATTTACCTAATTTGTTAGAGCCCCTAGGCAAAGTATTAAAACTAGAAGATTCCAAAATTTCTCTGCCTCATTTGGATGTGAGGGTTTTGGTCTCTCTCAAACCAAGTGTGCTTATCCCTAAGGTTCTGCAAGTGAATTTAGAGAACAAAACAGTTGAATGTGAGTTAGTCAGCCTACGAGGGCTCAATTCCTATTTTCTTTGTAAATTTGATGGCGATCAAAGGTGGGATTGTCTAGTTCTAAAGGCAAGAAATGCTAATAATCACTTTGATCCTATTGAGCCTTCCAAAAATGGTTCTAGCTTGGGAGGGGGTGAGTATAGAGGTGTCTTGGTGGGTAAGGCAAAGGCCCCTAACTGTTCTTTCCCTGAGCCTCCTCTATGCTCTCAACCTGTCCAGCCAGATCCTAGTCCTTTAGAAGGAGTACTTAGAGAGGTTAGAAATAGCCTTAAGAAGCTAAGGCTAGAGGATATCCCCTCTAGTGTTGAAGTGACTGAATCTACTGATCATGTGGGCTTGACTCCTTTTCCCTCCCCATCTGATGTTAATAGCAGGATGGTATTTGGATCTAGTAACCATAAGGAGATCAAGAATCCCATTCTGAAGGTTTTGCCTCCTGATCATAGTGCATTGGAATTCAAGAGTGCTAACTCAGTGGCCCCTCTCTCATTTGAGGGGAAAGAAATCTGGGATTTGGTCTTGGAAGGTGTTAATAATCCTATTGAGAAAAGTTTGGGTGTCTTGGGCTCTGTTGGAAACTCTATTGCCCCTGTGCAGCCTAAATTTGATGGATTCTCTTTAGGGATTTCTCCCCCAAAAAAGAATGCACAGTAGCTCACTCTCCAAAAAATTAGAGACGATATGCTCTTGAGAAAAATGAATGATATTGTTTAGGAGATTTGGCTCCCTATGCTTTCTGAGATACCAGGCCTGATGAAGGCTGGTTTTGAGGGCCCCTTCAAGGTGGCTGATGAAGAGAGGGATGTTGTGGAGGAAATAGAGGAAACTGGGGTTTGTCTAAAAGCTGAGGGTTGTAGGAAAAAGAGGAAATATGTCAAGAGAAAATTGAGTGAGTGCAAAAGGGTGAAAGGAAGTAAGCTTCCTAAGTGTTTTGATAATATGGGTATTTCAAAGGAGGAGGCTCACTAAATGGGCTTAACAATGTTTGTACAATCTCTTATCCATGAAATGCATCAGTTGGAATGTAAGGGGATTGGAATCCCTTGACATGAAGTATATAGTTAGAGATTTTGTAAACAAACATAAAAACATTGACTTCCTTTTGCTCTAGGAAGTAAAGACTACCAACTTTCAATTAGAGAATGTGCTAAGATTTATTTGGAAAGACTCTTCTAAAATTCATACCTTGCATGATAAAGGAAAGGGAGGCTCGGCAATATTAATGAGTCCTAAGTGGGGACAACTAGTCTCCCAGTTCGAGTGTTCCCCTTACAATAGAGCAGTTTGGGTAAGTTTTGATTACAATGGAGAGATGTTTGGCATTTGTTCTCTCCATGCTTCTAATGATTATAGAGAGAGAGGGGAGCTTTGCGAGTGGCTTTCCTCTCACCTCCCTAAGGTCCCATGGATATTAGCTGGGGACTTTAACATGGTTGAGAGTAGTGAAGATAAAGTTGGAGGCATCAAGGCAGAGTGGAAAGGCAATAAAAAATTCTTTTGGCTTAGTCTAAAAAAATCCCTTAAATTGATAGACCCCTTGGAAGGAGCGAAGAGCAGGAGTAATGGTATTTGGTTTTCATGGTGCAATTCCCAATCAGGGAAGAAGAGAATTTATAGCAGGTGGGATAGAATGTATGCCAACAAAGATGTTTTTCAATTCAAGTCCCCCCAGGGGGACAATGCAGTGAGGGTCCTGCCTTGTTCCCTTTCTGATCATCATCCTATTGTAGCATACATCCTCCTTATTGGTAAGAATAGGGATTCATTTTATAAGGCCTCAAACACTTTTAAGCCGAACATTACATTGTTGGATAAGGAAGATTGTAAATTAGGCATTATATCCATCAAGAATATTATCAAAATTACCCAATTTCAAAATAGTGTTGTCAGATACTAGTCAGAGTTTACTAAGGTGTGCAAAGAAATGTTTCAGATAAGTGGTAAGAAATATGCTTTGGATAGAAGGAAAGAAGAAAGGGAATTACAAAAGGAACTATTTGAATCTGAAAAAAGTCTTGAAGCTGATCCATTCAATGAGGGCTTGAGTTCTAGACTGAGTGTCATTAAAAATAAACTCAGGTCCTTTGAAACTCTAAGGACCCAAGGTGCGAAACATAGGGCTAGGATGAACTAGATGAAAGGTGGTGACAGGGGCTCAAAATATTTCTTTAGCATGCTTAGATGAAAGTTCAGACAAGAGCATATAAAAGTTATTTCTGAAAATGGTGATACATTCACAAATCTGAGTGAGATTAAGATTAGGGTCAAAAGCTTCTATGAGAGTCTTTTTAGAGCTAAAGATAGGAATCCTGAGTGTGCTGAAGCTTAGAAGTTATGCTCTTTGATCTACCCTAAGATGGTGGATGTACAGATGGCTGAAAAGCTTAAGCAGGTTATCTCCAAGGATGAAATTAGGAATGCCATTTTATTTATGAGTGACTGCAAATCTCCTGGGATAGATGGTCTTCCAGTAGAGTTATATAAATTCAATATTGATTGGGTTGTTGATGATCTACTGGAGGTCTATCAAGAGGCAATTGATTGTTGTTCCTTTTGGGAGGACATAAATAAAGGAATCATTAAGCTCTTACCCAAAGGGAGGATAAATCCAATCTAGGGAATTGGAGGCCAATTACCTTACTTAATGTGTCTTACAAAATTATAGCCAAAGTGTTGGCTAGAAGACTAGTTGACATCTTACCCTCTATTATAAATGTGACTCAAAAAGGCTTTATCAAAGGTATATATATTCTTGAGAACCTATTGACTAGTTGGAAGGCTACTCACTGGGCTAAGGCATCTAGGCAGAATGCTGGGATTTTATTGTTAGACTTTGAAAAATCTTATGACAGAGTAGAATGGTCTTTCATAATTTGTGTCCTCAAGGCTTTTGGATTCCCAACAGAATTTGTGAAGATGTAGAATGTTGTTTAGAAATGCATCTTCTCAAGTTAAAGTCAATGGGGAATTTACATCTTCTTTCCATATGGGGAGATCTATTAGACAAGGTTGCCCATTGGCCCCTGCATTATTTGTAATTGCCTTTGAAGCCTTGTTTTATCTGTTGAGAATGGAGAGAATACTAGGGGTGTTTAAAGGCATTAAACTTCCTGATGGCAGCCCCCTACTTAACATGCAGTTTGCAGATGATACTACCTTATATCTTGTGGTAGAGAAAGAAAATCTAGAGAATTTAAAGATCAAATTGAAAATGTTTTGTACTGCCTCAGGTGCCAAGGTTTCCTTCAAAAAATCTATTCTGCTAGGATGGACTAAGTCCCCTCCCTCTTGGCTGGGTGAAAATGATTAGTAATGGGGAGGTCCTAAAAAGATAGTGAGGTTTCTTGGCATTCCTTTTGCAATTGATCCATCCCTCAAGCATATGTGGGACTGGCTATTCACTAAAATAGACTGTAAACTCAAGAATTTGAACAGACAAGCTCTATCCCTAGATGGGAGATTTTAGGTGTGTCAAAAAAATTTGTCAGCTTACACTATCTATTATGCCTCCATGTGGCTTTTCTCTAATATGCAAATAGAAAGCATTCAGAAGGTGATTAGAGCCTTTTTATGGTCTGATGGCAATGAAACAAATAAAAAACACCGTGTAAAGTGGAAATGGTGATGTTTCAGTAGAGATCTTGGGGGGCTTGGCTTGAAAGACTTGAAAATTCAAGAGTTGGCCCTTGTAGCAAAATGGATAGTAAACTCTTTGGAAGGCAATGAGCCTTTGAAGGTCTTAGTAAGGAACAACATTAAGCTTACTAGGCCTAAAGGTTCTCTTGGATTGAAAAATTTACATCCCTATGATCTCCTTTTTGGAGATTTTAAGGTTAAACCTTTTGGGTCTATGGTATTCGCCTCTATTTGGAAGGCTTGGGAAGGTGTCAGGGGTCTTATCTCCTACCCTAGAAGGGGTAATTCTTTCTTGCAATGGGGGAAGCACCCATCTATTTGGTGGGTGTTAAAACACAATGAGAAGCCTATTGCTCTCATACAAGGCTGCTCAGGCCTCAAATGGCATAAGATGGGGTTGTCTAAAATTCAAGACTTTTTCTCTTCCTCTGACCTTAAATCTTGGGAGAAGCTAAAAAATGAATTTGGGCTAAAAGAAACTCCAAAAAGAACCTTCTCTATTTTGTTTTCAGCTTATTCAAACAACCCTGCTTTTCTGAACCTGATGGGTGAGCAGGATTGGCTAGATAACATGAAGTGGGAAGATGGTGCCAATCTTTTGAATTGTGAGCCTAAAACGATCTATAGGATGCTTTGTAACTTAGAGGAGGTTTATTAGAATTGTGTCAAGGTTTGGAATTATAATGTGTGTTTTAAGAAATTAAAAGGTTTCTTCATGTCATTCTAGTTTGCCCCCTTGAACCCGAGAAAGGTTGCTTTAGATGGCTGCTTTGCTTAAAGAAATTGCCTTTAGGTATCAACAGGTTTATGTGTAGTATTTGTAACACCTATGAACACTATGAGCATATTTTATTTAGTGTTCTTTTGCATGTCAAATCTGGAGTTTGTTTTTGGGTAAACTGTCAAATTGGTCTTCATTTCTTCCTATTTATAAGTATGGAATTTTATTTGGTCATGTACCAGGCTTTGATGCAAAATCTAACTTGGTTTGGCTTGCATTAACAAGTAAAATTTTATGGATGGTGTGGAAAAAGAGGAATGAGAACCATTATCAAGGCAATGCAAGGGTTCTCACTGGGTTTGAGTCTAGACTCACACTCTCTGATATTTTTATATAGGTGTCTTTAAATGTGGAAAGACAAATGACCTTTAAAGAAAAGATTGTTGGCATTGAAGATAGCTCAACTCAGGATCTTATTGATGCCTTGCCAAACTTGGGACACCATGAGTCTATTGTAGCTTGTCAGACCTTCATCCAACGGCTGGAGGATTTGAGTACTTATTTTAATAAGCTTCATTTTGATGGTTCTGAATTGAGGAGTGGTAAACAGGGTTTTGAAGAGCTTATTTGTCATGATAGACAGAAGATTTATGTGGATAGATATGGTATTGGACATGCAGATGTGGAACCAACTTCTATTCGAGGCATCAATGATCCCAGGATGGAGGTTACTGAATAGGGGCTAGCCCTGCTAATGATAACCCTGCATACTCTGATTATACTATTAGATAAATCTATTTGATGTTTTGATATAATTGTATATGGGAAGAAAAACCTCTTACACGATGTATTATTTGGTATTTTTGTACTACTGTGAGCCTTAATAAGGTGGCAAGGTGGCTAGCTTGGCCATGAAAGATGTAACTGGATGCTATAATTTTTGGTAATATTAGTGAATGATACTTAACCCAAAAAAAAAATATAAATATACTAGTATAATTAGTTCTCTTATGAGTTATTATATCTAATTTAAACTTATGATTGCAATCCAAGTTACCCCAAACTACGAAGCCTCTGCGTTGTGCATATGTAGGCAAGGTCATCACTGATGAACCCCTAAGGCACTAGGTCATCCCCTTAGGGCCTGTAGGGTCGTCATCTTGTGCATTAATACCTATCATGTTATTATTGATCTTATGAGACTAATACTTTTATTTAGTTGCACATATTCATGTCAGTTACATGTACATGGTGTTTGTGCTAATATTGTATTTTATGAACATCACAAGAAAGTAGAATTCTACAAGAGTAATGACATCGCATCAACTTTAGCTATCTTAAATTGATACAAGGTAAATCAGAGGTATAATTGAATCATTTCATTTTCTATTATTACATTTAGTTAATGTTTTATTTGTATTTAATTTTATCTAATCCTTTGGAATTGCCCTTTCAAGTACAAGGTAACCATAAAGCTTAAGGTGACAAATAGTCTTTCTTTTCATATGTAATGAAACCATATTAGATACTTATGTTTCTGACCCAGAGATGTATCACGTGGTTGTATTGTATTTATGTTACAAGCTTATCTATGGGTGATGTTGTATACACGTCATCAGATATGAGTGTTTTGCACTCTCTATCCTTTCAAGAAGGGCCAAATGTAATATTATCTTGTCTACCTTGTTAATTTACCATCATATAGTATTTATTGAAGTTTTGTGTTGTTGTGCAAGAAATGTTCAAATTTGGATCCCTAATTATGATGATTGCTACAAAAAGTTTTGTAAGATGCACCAATAGGTTCATCCATTGATATCTGATATGTTATTTATCAATTTTGTGAAACTAATGATTATATTGAGTTGTGTAGATTTAGAACTATTACATATGTAGGATATTAGAGCTAAGAAATTTTACCTTACCTTGTGAATAGATGATTGTATGGAGATTCCATAGTTGTGTATAATTGTAAAGGAAAAGTCTAAATCATGGTTTTCATTAGGATGAATGATATTAAATTATGTTAATGTATATCTCTATTAAATGTTGACCATACTCATGGAATATCAAATTTATAATTTTTGTTTACAATGTTTTGTATTTTAAAATTAGAATTAAGACTTGGCACTAAAGTATGATATTAATCTGTGTTTTGAGGTCCATACACTAGTGTTATAGGTTTGGGTATGACAACCTATCACCAAAGTAGGGAAGCCTTGGCCTCAAATGTTAGCATGTCACGAGGGTGTCATTGTGTAGCGTTGTCATCCAAGTAGCAACAAAACTTAACAAATACATGTATTGTACGTTTTGACAGGAATTTGTATTTTCATCCAGCTTGTATAGAAAAATAAAATACGTTTCAAGATGCAAATTCTAATAAGAAGTCACATGAATAGCACATTTAATAAAAAGAAATAAAAGGATAACAAACTCTCATGCATTTGAATCTTCCTCCACAACCTACATAACACAAAATGGGAAAAATGTTTGGGGTTGTTTGTGGGTTTTCCTCAATCAAACCCCTACTTTGGTCTTTTAACCTCCATAGTAGCTAATAGGTAGACAAAAATAAATAATGTGTGTGTTCTTAATCTAAGTGCATCTAGAAATAATAATAGTGACAAATGAAAGACTGAAAGGATGTGGAAATCCTAAGGTGCTCAAGGGCACAACAAATAGAAAATCTTGCAACAATAATAAATGAGAACAGTATTGCTTAGTTGGGCTTGAAGAAGCCAAGAGAACAAAGGAGCTGAAAATAGATGTTGTAGGAGTACTGTAGAAAGATAAGGAGCTTGCGAGTGTTGTAGCATGCAAGCCAATTGCAAGAGAGCCAAGAGAACCCAAATAGCTACCACACAAAATATAGATTCAAAAATGAGAAGAGGAGGGAAGAGGAAGAGGCATATGAGCCATTGGAAGATTCTTGAAGCATTACAACTGATCACCAAAAATGACAAATGGAGAATTGCCTAAAAATGGCCACAAAACACAAAATTGTCATAGGACGCTAGCACATCATGCAAGAATCCATGTGAAGTGCTAGTGTCTAGATAGTTTGGGCTCAAAAACGGCAAGACACGAGAAAATCATATGACTAACACAAAAGTGACATTGATTTGATGAAAAGACAACATAGAAAACAAAAACTAAGCACCATGGGAAGGAAAAAAATTAATGCAAGGGCTAAAATGAGCCTACAAACAAACAAGGGAATGAACACTAAAGAAAGTCCAAAATATAGTGTGAATTTGCAAGGGTATGCAATTTTTGATGTTACATTTATCCCCCACTTTAGTGAGCTTACAACACTATGAGAATATGCATGCCAAAGTAAATAGGGTAATATTGAAATGGAAATAACATCACCACACCAAAAGGATACTGTAGAGGAAACAAAGCTCTTCAAGTAGAGGAATCAAGCCCCCAAGCTGAGAACCTGTAAAATAAATACATTAGACAATAAAAAAATAAAAGACAACAATGTTAGAAGGCATAAACCTACAAAATCACTATGTTAGAAAATCACAAACATATATATAAACATAAATAAAACATACATAGAGGAGAAAACACACAACAGGCAAAGAAAAATGTTGAGTCAGCAAAGTGAAAGAGACCTCAATGTAAAAGGTTATCTCAATACCATGTGTTGTCCCCAAAATAAAACTAAAATAAAGAAAACAACAAATATAGGAATTCTTAAGCAGAGAAAGGAGAATATAATGAGTTGATCGATTGCTTTAAAGAGAGAAGACATACAAATAGACGAGGAAGAAGTCAAAATGAACGAAGAAGAGTACATGACCCTGACTAGGTTGCTCTTTCATTAGGGGTCATGTAAATCACAATACCTTCATGATCACAGAATAGCAAGATGCATTATGCTAGGTGACCATGGGTGTAAAAAAGGTAGGTCATATGAAGCACACAGACTAGCAAGTTGTAGTATGCTAGGTGGCTCACATGATACAAATGCCTTAGGGAGTGTATCAAAAACTAATGCCTTAGGGTGCATTTCAAACAGTGCTAATGCATCAAGGAGCATATCAAAGCCAAAGCCTTAGGGAGCTTATCAAACACTGACACCATAGGGGTGAATGCTTTAGGGAACATAAAATAATGAAACCATAGGGGGTGAAATAATAAGATACACCTCAAGGGGTGTGAATAAAGAAAGGTGCATGTATGGATACATATGTGAATAGAGAATATGCCCCTTAAAATATTAACATGTATAATATGCAAATATTTTAAGGTAAATACAAGGGGAAGAAATAAGAGGGGAGATCCTTAGAAAGAATCAATACCCATAGAACAAGTTGTCTCTACCCCCCAGAATATGGGTGACATCAACCATGAAAAAAAATTTGTGTTGTTACCAAATATAAAGTATGGTTGCACATGAGATTGTACCACCATGAATGGCAACGAGCAAACAAAGAGAGCTACAAGGGCCACATAGTGGGTAGCAACACAATAGTCATGTGAGAAAAGAGAGGAAATCAATTAACCAGATAGAGGCCATGCTCAATAGCACTTGTCATGTAGAAGAGATGGGTGCTTCAATAGTAGGAAGGGTTAAGGCACTCATGTTAATAAGGTTTTGAATTTTGTCCTTCAAGGCAAAGAATTCACTAGTGGAACGTCCAAGAACCCAATGATATGTACAAAAAGGAAGTGTTGATTGATTGAATGTGTTTATGAAACTTTTTGCATGTAGGAGGGAGAAGAGTGATCAAGTGGGCTTTTAGAAGCCTCAAAAAGATACACTCTTGTTTAGATAGAAGAGAAGACATAGGTGGAGGAAGAAACCCTTTTTTTTTTTAGAAAGGTTTAATTTCTTAAATGAAGAAGCAATAGAGACCTCAGACAATGGAGGGAATGTAGACATAGGAAAAGGATGGTAATCTAAACCCACTATATAATTTAAGAATAGTGTAGGTTCTATAGGGACCTTAAATCCTTATTCCATGTGCTCTAGACCATTTCCATTATATCCATGTTTAGAAAGAATTTTAAACCCAAGCCTATAATGTGTCTCCAAATCAAAAAGAGGAGGAGAATCAACATCACTAGCCTTGTCGAAATGAGAGGTGTATGCATATGTTGGAGAAGAAGTGGTAGATGAAATCACATGAGAAGAGGGATCAATTCTAATACCAAAATATGGATCCTTGTTGAATGTGGGAATGTTAGAGTGAAAAAGGTCAATCTTATATTCACCAAGGCCATGAGGAGTGAAATCTAAGGAGCCCCAATCATCACCAAGCCATACATTCAAGGATGAATCAACACCATTGTCAACTTCTTGAGTATGAGTTGAGGATGGGGAATCATTTTCTATAGGAGTGAGATTTTGGAGAGTAGGAGAAGTATCAGGCTGGGTCACAGAGTCCACTTGTTGATAATACTGCATAGGATCTAGATCAACTTTTACTGTGTAAGTCTTGTTTAAAAAAATGAATTTAATCGATCCATGCAAGGTAGACAAAATCATACCCATGGTGTGAGTCCATGGTCTACCAAGAAGGATATTATAAGATAATGCACCGAGCATGACATGAATGAGGGTAGGCAAAGTGACAGGGCCTAATTCAATCGACAACATGATTGTTCCCAGTGTTTGTCTACCAATGTTATCAAAGCCACGAATAGAAATATTACTAGGGGAAATACAAGACATATCAATATTAATATACATTAATAGGTATACATCGTAAACATTGAGACCTGAACCATTTTCAATAAGGGTATGCTTGACTCCAAAAGAATTAATTTTAACAATAATGAGAAAAGGATCATTCTACTTTTGTACTTCCAAATATGGTAATTCATATTGTTGGAATGTTATATCTATGGAATTTGTGTATATGTAGTCAAGTAAGGCAGCAACATCATCAGACTAGTAGAAGATGCAATTGGTATCTTTTGTAAGGATTCATGGAGAATACCATGATATGTTGGTGAATTTTGAACGAGATTCCAAAGAGAAATCTTTGCAGGAGTAGCACAAAGCTACTCAACAAGATTATACTCTCCAATAGTATTTTGAGGAAGATGGGGAGCTAGAGGAAGAATAGGATGTGGTGGAGGAAGGGAAGCAAGGATAGGATTAACCTGTTTGTTTTCCCATACATTGCATGTGTGGGCTACTACATGGTAGTGAGGATCCACAGACATGTCTTGAGTTATAGAATTTGTAATTTCTAATAAGTGATTTGAAGGTTGAGGACTGTCAAGAATACCTCAAACGGTGATCACAGGATGAGAAAGAGGGGGTAGATTAGATGCCCTATGCACAATAATTTTAGGAATAGAAGAAAGATTTTGAACATTAATGCACTTATATGACATTCCCTTAGTAGATGGGATAAGTCTATTAATAATGATGGAATTAACATTATTATCTTTTGAGGAATACATGATATAGTAGAAGAAACAAAAGAAGTATGCTCAACATCTACCTATGGGGGATCTGATGTGAGGTGAGACTCTTCATCTTCAAATGCTTCATCTCTAGAAGGGAGAGCATTGCAATGAAGATAGGGTAGAGTAATGTTAAGAAATGTATCAATGATTTCATCCTCTTGCAATGCCAAAATATCCTCATAACTACGAAGAATTTTAGGAGAGGGATCAAAAGAATAAATTGACATAGGTAGAGCTAAGTCACCATCACATGCATGGAATGGAACATCACTTTCACAAACCCTTTGAGCAAAGTTAGAAAGAGTAAGAAAAGAAGAGAACATGCTTATTTAAAAAATTATAAGGATAAAATTAAGAAAGGTATTGACAAATCTAGCCAAAGGCCAGGGTTTGAGGCAGGGCCCCGAAAAAAAAAATTGAAGAAATAAAATTTTTTACTTTGATTTTTGAAGAAAACATAATGAAAATTTTTTACTTTGATATTTGAAGAAAACAAAATGAAAATTTTATACTTTGATTTTTGAAGAAAATAGAATGAAAAAGGAGGTGTTTTAAGTAAGACAGTCGGATTCACAAATATGTTATATAGAAAAATAGGTACTTCTAATTTCTACACTACATTCATTAAGTGCTAGAATGGAAAATGCTAATTTATTGGAAACTGAAAAATAATTTACAGTATGAGTTACAAAATGTGTTACAAAATAGAAAGAGAGTGAAGAGAGAAACTTATCACCAAAGTAGGGAATCCTTGGCCTCAGACGCCAGCACATCATGAGGACATCACTGCATAGTGTTGTCATCCAGGTACAAACAAAACTTAACAAATCCATACTATACAGCTTGACAGGGATATATATTTTCATTCATTTTGCATAGAAAAATAAAATAAGTTTCCAGATGCAATTCCTAACAAGAAATTGAACATAAATATTACATTTAATAAAAATAAATAAATGGAAAAGAGAAGAAAAGGATAAAAAAACTCCCATGCATTTGAATCTTCCTCCACAATCTACACAACACAGAATGGGAAAAATGTTTGGGGCTATTTGGGGGTTTTCCTCAGTCAAACCCCTACTTTGGTCTTTCAACCTCCACAACAACCAATAGGTAGATAAAAAGAAATAGTGTGTGTGTTCTTAAGCTAAGTGCATCTTAAAATAAGAAAAATTCAACAAATGAAAGACTAAAAGGATGTAGAAATCCCAAGGTGGTCAAGGGCACAACAAATAGAAAAGCTTGCAACATTGATAAACAAGAACAATATTACCTGGTAGGGCTTGAAGAAGCCAAGAGAACAAAGGAGCTAAAAGTATATGGTGTGGGAGTACTGTAGAAAGACAAAGATCTTGAGAGTGTTGTAGCATGTAAGTCAATTGCAAGAGAGAACCAAGAGAGCCCAGAGAGATGGCACACAAAAGATAGATTTAAAAATGAGAAGAGTAGGAAAGAGGAAAAGGCTGACGAGCCATTTGGAAGATTCTTGAGGCATTACTGTTAACCACAAAAAATAAAAAATGGAGAAACACACAGAAACAGATACAAAACACAAAACTATCATGCGGACATCCACACGAAGCATTAGTGTCTAGACAGTTTGGGCTCAAAAACAAAAAGACACCAAAAAATCATATGGCTAACACAAAAGTGACAAGGTAAGTGCACAAAGATGGGGGACCAAAATGGGATATTAAGATGCCACTTTTTATTGAAATCAAGAAAGACTAATTTTGGATGAGGAATTGAAGATAGTTACACTCAAAATTTAAAGATACAACCAAAACAAGAGTCGTAGTGCTTCGAATGTAGTTTCTAAACTGCTAATTTTTTTCAAAAATGGTTGAGATTAAGGGGTTCAAAAAGTGGGAGCACACAAATTGGTCTTTTTTTAAAAAAAAACATAACATAGTGTCCGGTGTGCTCCCCCTAAAATGTTAACTTTTTTTAGTATTTCAAAAATTGCTTCAGTGAGAAATTAGCTAACACCATGTAGTTTATCCTTGATTTTTCTAATAATTCTTTCATGAATAATTGATTTTTTACTAATTTTTAAAGTGGACACATCCTGAAAAATAGAAAATTGAGTGGCTCCCCCATAAAATTATTGAAAACTAAATGAAAATCCATTTTTTTTTAATATGTGTAGAATGGAGTCTAGTTTCTAAAAATGTAATTTATTTGAAATTTTGATGAACAGTTTTAAAAAAGTCAAAAATACCACACACTGGTTTTTGACAAAAAATAGATACACTAACAAAAGAAATTAAAGATGAAATCCTTAACATACTCAAAACGTGGAAAAACATATATGGTTAGAAAGCTAAGAGATTAAGATTATGGTGGTATTTTTTTTACTTTTCATTGAAACACATGCAAACCTAATGGGAAGCACACTCCAGATTATGTATTTTTTGTTACAATCTAGAAAAACATGTCTTTGGACATCCAAAACACAATCCAAGCCTTTAGTTTGGAAACCCAAGGCAAATCCAAGCCTAAGGCTTTGAAATTACCAAATCAAAGCATAATGCGAGTGCATTATAATACACTTGCATTATAACATGCATTACATAATATGAGTACATTATAACATGCTCATGTTATGGTAAAATAAAAGCATCTCTCTCTCTCTCTCTCTCTCTCTCTCTCTCTCTCTCTCTCTCTCTCTCTCTCTCTCTCTCTCTCTCTCTCCCTCCTAAACCCTAAATCTTAACCCCTAACTCCTAGACCATAAACCTTAAACCCTAAATAATACACCTAAAACCTAATTCCTAACCCCTAAACCCTAAACCCATAAACGCCAAACCCCTAAATCCTAAACCCAAGAAACCCTAAACCTCTATATCTCTATCTCTCCCCTATCTCACTATCTCTGTCATCCTTCTACCTCTCAATCTCTCTCCCTATGTCTTTGGACATGTCCCTCACTCTCTATCTCCCTATCTCTCCCCTCTATCTCCTCTATCTCTCCCAATCTCTATCGGTCTCCTCTCTATCTCTCTTTAAACCCTAAACTCTAACCCCTAACCCCTAAACCCTGACCCTAAACCTAAGAAACCCTAAACTTGAGCAACCCTAAACCCTAAAACCTAAACTTGAGAAACCCTAAACCTCTCTCTCTATCTAAACCCCTAAACCCTAACACCTAACACCTAAACCCTAAACTTGAGAAATCCTAAATGTTTATCTCCTTATCTCTCCCTTATCTCCCTATCTCTATCATCCCTATCTCTCTAGTCATCTTGCTCACTCTCTATCTCCCTATCTCTCCCCTCTTCTCCTCTATCTCTCCCTATTTGTCTCCTCTCTCTCTACCTATCTATCTCTCCCTATCTCTTTATCTCTTACCTCTCTCTCCCCTATCATTCACCTATCTCCCTATCTCTCCCCTCTATCTCTCCCTCTCCCTTATCAATGAAGGAAATGGTAACAAGAAAACTTAGACTCTCTTTCTATCTCTTTCTCCCTCTCTCTCTCTATCTCCCTCTCTCTCTTGTATCTCTCCCCTCCATCTCTGTAAGGACCTGACTCATCCTAAATCAAATAACATTAAACTATGATTTCAAAAATACCAATGAATAAAAATTTTGATCTGGCAGATGTAGGAAATGTGAAATTCTTCCAGAAGTGCTTAATGTATGCTATAGCAATGCAATGAAACTTGAAATTTAGTTTCCTAGAATCATCAGGTTCTTAAAAGATCACCAATTTTAAATCTAGTGAAGAGAGAGTACATCACGAGAGAAGGTACATTATGTAAGATAACCTAGAAGCACAATGGATCAGTTCATACCTTAGGTCTTGCATTACATCCTACATTCATTTTTGATAGCTTGCTTCTCCTCTAGTAACTGTATGCTTATCATCTACACAAAATTAACTTAACAATCTCATGTTAACACAACTCAGTAATCACTACGTAGAGAATTAAGATCACGATGCTAATTGTAGGACTCCCTACATCTAGGGGACCTGAGTACTAGGGGCATCCTTCACCATCCAGACTACCTACATACCCTGTATCCATGGGATCAAAGCCCCCTCCTTCGGATGTGATCTACATGACGAATGTGAACATGTAGTTCTGTCTTGCACTATGTTTATGTAACTGTGGTTGGTACAAAGTTCTTCACCGACTGCCCATTCACTCAAATGATACAGAGACGGAATTCCAAAGAAACTAATATTGCAAACACACCTCCCAGGAGTGTTTGGCGTTTAAATTTTCAAGTGTGATTAATTTACCTATCACGCATATTTCCCTAATGATGTCTTCTCGTTGATCGTCCTACAACAATTTTTTTTATAGTCTCACCTTTTTCTTTTTCTTAATCTTTTTAGTTAGGTATCTGAGGAGATTTTCCCTTTCTACAGCTTTAACTTATGCATATTCCTTATTTCTCCCAGATGATTTAGAGGGACGGTGCCCAGACGTCATTGTTGCAGCTATGTTAGGTGCGAGGTACTTGGTTCAACGCGACGGCCTTACCCGTAAACGTGACATAGAGGTACCATAAAAACTGAACACTACGATTTGTTTGAGTTTTTGGACGTTTCTTTAAAGTTTACCTATCTATTTGCGAGGAAAAATTAGAATAACTCAAAAGGGAACAATAAAATTCTTGATTGATCAATTCAAAACATTTGAGTAATCGAGAGATGTTGTTCTCACCATAAAATTAAACCAATTATCACATAATAAGGAAAATGCTAAATTAATTCCTCTATTAGAAAGTACCATATAATAGTCATGAAAATATAAATCACAAACTTTAATTTATGTACAAACACTTGAATCCTTAAACACATATTTGTGAAGAAAACTTATATATTTAACTTCGCAAGTTCCTCTCTTGCAACATTTCTAGCCCTATCAATACTAGGCTAAGCATGTTATGAACATATAGTCATATTTATGCAATTGGACAAGTGGTCTTATTTGTTATAAACAACTCCTCTAATGGAAGATACTATTCCCATATATATATTTTTGTTCCATGTAATATGACATAAATGTATGACTAATCTCATAATGTGAATTTATGATTTACTAAATTAGAAACTCACATACTAATGCTACTTCTCTAAATCTACAGTTGAGTTTAAAATGGCCACTCATGGAATCCCTGTGATGGCTTGTTTGCATTTATTTTCAGTGTCCTTTGTAAATGAAGGGATCATACTTTCCTCTTCATTTTGCTGTCATTTAATTTGGGATAATTGTTAAAACTTCTAAGAAACTCTTCCTTAAAATTAAAATATATTTACCTATGCTCTTTTTTAGATTATAATTGTATAAACAATGTATTTCTGAATTGCAACTCTAAGTTTAAACATCTATTCAATTCGTATTATACATTATGCATAAATAAATCCCACTTTCCTCGATTAAAATTTCTATTTCAAGTCAAATGTTTTAAACTACATATAGTTTGCCTTCAATTGAATAGTGAAAAGTGAATAGTACAAGTAAATAGTGAATAGTAAAAATGAATAGTAATTAGTGGAAAGTGGATAGTAAATAGTGAAAAGTGAATAATAAAAGTGAATAGTGAATAGTGAATAGTGAATAGTGAAAAGTGAAATGGTCCCCATCCTAGGAAGAGACCCTCAAGGTGGTGGTAATTTCAAAAGCAATACTGCAACCTAAATTTCATTTCTTTCATGGTAACAAAATTTCAACTTGACTTATAACAAAATTTAAAACTAATATTTCTACTAAGCTTGCACAAAAATAATACTTTTACAAATTTAATTAAGACATCAACTAACTCTCAACTTTGCAAGTAGGAGAAGAAGGAACTAGACAATTTTAATATCCTATTAAAAACAAATTTTCTTTTCCTCTTCTCATTTCTAAATGGTAAAACTTAATGAACTGTAAAATCACAACTAACAACACATTAAGAGAGGATTTTCTCAGAACTTCAAAATACCAAATTATACAACGAAAGAGAGAGAATGTTCTCCTCTTGTAAAATCAACAAGGATGAAGCTATTAAAAGACCAAGCTCCCTTAAGACTAAAGAAAAATAAAATATTTCCCAAAATAGAAAAACTCTTCAACTCCACTTTAAGATCCATGAAAACCTGCATGACACACAAGGAAAGAAAACACCACACAAGCAGCTCTCCTCCCTACTGTAGACCTGCAAGAGGGTCACCCCCGAGCTAGGGAGATCATTCACACACCTAGGGGATTCAACACCACTTCACAACAAGATAAACACAACACACCAAAACACAAATACACCCATGGATATTTACACAACACAAAACTCATCCACTATGAGTTTAAAGAGGGGTAGGAGAGTGGACACACTCAACTCTAGAGGGTCACCCTTCAATTAAATTTCAACACAGTTTCTTTCTCATGGCTTCAAGCCAACTTGCCAACAAAGATTCCAAGGAGTTCATATTTTGACTCTCAAGCCAAATAACACAATTTATCAAAGTCACACAAATGCCCTCAAGGCTTTCAACATCCTAAAAAAAACAAGGCATGCACTCGAGGAGGATCACTCCACCCCTACCCCACACCTGATGAGCATTTCTCCCAAGTGGAAGAAGCTCTGTCAACATCTCAATAAAATTTCCCCACAATAACAAAATTTACAACACAAGCAAAATAAATAATTTTCGCACATCCTTCATGCAACAAATAGAAATACAAAGGAAAAGCCATGAAATCCAACCTTAAAAGCCCTTTAATGGATGAAGTTGATGTAGAGTTCCTCTCCAGCCTCCTCTCCAAATCTCTCTTCTCAAAAACAAAACAATCTCTCTATGATCACAAGCAAGGGATAATGAATGGAGGATATAGGATGGCTAGAATAATTTTGGCATTATGAGGCTATGAAGAGGAGAATAGAGAAGGAATTGGGCATTATGAGGATGCCAGAAGAAGATCTCCTAGAGGAAATTAGGCATGATAAGAATGCAAGAATAAAGTCCCCCTGCAAGAATGAAGTTCCCCTGCAAGAATCAAGTTCCCATGCAAAATTCTTGTGTCCCTAATTGCTTAGAGAAGGGTCTTATTTATAGATTTTCTGAAAGGAAATGGAAGGTGAGGATCAAGAGTTGAGATCAAGGGCTCACATTATTTGTGAATTTTAAATTCATAGTGGATGAATTAAAAATTCTTTTTTTTTGGATTGCAATATCTAAATAACCCCACTATCCCAAGTGGAATTAAAAAAATATCCCCACTATCCCAAGTGAAATTAATAAAATATCCCCACTATCCCAAGTGGAATTAAAGAATATCCCCACTATCACAAGTGGAATTAAAAAATATCCCCACTATCCCAAGTGGAGTTAAAAAAATATCCCCACTATCCCAAGTGGGATTAAAAAATAACCCCACTCAGGAAGGACCACACCACTTCATGGGGACTCTCACCAAAAGTGAGGGAACAAGAAGATAAGCCCCTCCATTATTGGTGGACCATGGAGTCATTTCAAGCCTTGAAAATGGAGAAAGGATGGGCTTGAGTGTTGGTCCCACTCATCCTATCCTTCCCATGCCTCCAAATTCGTCACTTAACTTCACTATGAAGTTAAGGTGACCATACGGAGGTTAACCAAGGGTTACCCAAGTCAAAAGTGACCCTAGACCCATGGGGTATAACTCAGGGTCAATTTAAACTTAGTTAGGACTCCCAGGGTCAAGTTAAAGCACAAGTAAAAGGGTCTCAAAAATTTAAAATTAAAAAATAAAATTCCAAACAACAAATCTTACAACACATCATAATTCACTTTTCAAAAATATTGAGTTGTGACAATCTCCACCCTCTCTTCCTCTCCCTTATCGACAAAGTAAATGGAAACAAGAAAACTAGGACATGCAAAGAGGGGTGAGTATATAAATTGGAAGGATGAAATAGAAACAAGATAAAATAAAAGTTAATTGGGTGGGAAGAATGATGAGAGGAGAGGTGGAAAATAGTAAAACAGGGAAAAATTGGTGGGATCTAAAGGGAAATTGGAAAGGAAAAGGAAAACTAGGAGGTAGATAGGTGTGTGTGAGAGAGAGAGAGAGAGGGTAGTAGGTAAAGAGAGGAGGGAGAGGGAGCTAGAGAGGTGAGGGAGGGAGGGAGTAGGAGGTAAAGAGGTGGGGAGAGAGAGAGAGAAGGGACAGGGAGAGAGAGAGTTTTGAGTTTTTCTTTTGCAAAATGTGAGGGTGTTATAATGCACTCATGTTTTAGGATCGGTAATACTGAGCTCATGTTATCACTTGTATGGGACCAAAAAGTCATATGGCAACTTTTTGGTTCCTCATCTTTTTCCATATACTCAACACTGATTTGGTGAAATGACAACATAGAAAACAAATACTAAGCACCACAGGAATGAAAAAGGCTAATGCAAGGGCTCAAATGAGCCTACAAAGAAACAAAGGAAATGCACACTAAAGCAAGGCCAAAATATCATGTGAAATTGCAAGGGTATGAAATTTTGAATGCTATAGTATGGTATCACTAATTGCTAAATATGTTTATCATTATTACTCTAATTGTTGACTTTTCTTTTTAAATGTTTTTTGTGTTCGTGTGCCCATTTACATAAATGTGTGTATAGGTGGGCATTACAAATTTAAGAAACACTATCTAGGATGCCAACACGTCACACAAATGTTTGTGCAATGTGTTGTCATCTGTATGGCCAAAACGCTAACAAAATCCTAGAATAATGTGTATGTCATCACCAATCTCATGCCCAAATGCACAATAATAAATAGGGAAAACACAAGTAATATTTCATGTGATAAAATGATATAGGGATGAAAGGAAATAACAAGATCTAAATGTTATGAATGAATAATAGAAATATCCAACAAAGGGGAAACATACTAGCAAACCACCATGTGGTTGGATGCTTCCCAAATACCTATAGTTGAAGGACAAGAAAAATGTTTGGGGTTGTTTAGGAGTTTTCCAAAAGTGGTCAAGCCCCTATGTTGGTCTTTCAATCTCCACAGACAACCAATGATAAAGAGATTGAAAAATAGTGTGCGCTCTTATCTTTAGTGTCTCTAGGATTTAAGAGAAATAATAATAAATCTATGAATTCCAAATCTAAAGTCTACATAGATTGACAAACTAGTGTGTATGATAAGATAAAAGGGTGGTGATAGACACCAATAGATTTTCCAAGAAGATTGAATGTGGTAAAGAAAAGAAACACTATTAATTCTTTGTTCAAACAAAAGAAAAACTATTCAAACAAGATTAACAAGATGATGTAGAAGGGAGGTAGTGAGATCTTTGAAGGATTCAACCATAGTGTAGCAACATGAATCCTTGTGATGGATTCAACATTGGTGAAGTGGTAGCAATGTGTTTCCAATATAAGTTGAGAAAATAAAGATTGTGCTAGAGCTAAGAGAATTTCTCAAGAATGCAAGAGTTGAATGGGATAGATTGAGATTATATTACAAATATACTTTTTTTAGGCAAGAGGATAAGATGAAGGGTTAGATTTGGATGCAAAAGGTGTTACTCTACCAAATAGGCATTACAACAAGTGGGATTAGGTAGCTGAGTGGGAAATCAACATTTTAATTTCTAAAAACTTCTAGGATGCTATCACATCATGCAAACATTGTGCATTACAATTGTGCGCTAGAGAAATTTGCTCAAATTTCATGTGTTTCTAGAACAAAAACAAGAATTAGATTGTGATGCAAAATATTAGCAAATTTGGTGAGGGAAAAAAGTCCAAGACTATGTTTAAGTGATACCTAAAAACATTCTATAGGGATGGATGCCAAAATGAGTTTAAAATGTAGCATGAAATTGTGAGGGTATGCAATTTTCTACATTACAAGTCTTAATAGAGATAGAGCAATGATGTTGCAACCAAACATTACGGTGGATTTCTATGATAACTTGGAGAAATTGTATATTGCTAATCAATATCAGGCAAGCAAGATATGGAATTGTGATGAAATAGGTGTAAAAGTAAGAATACACTATGGGATGTGAGTTAGTATAAAACTGGGTAGTAGAAGTGTGTTCTAGATTCTATCAAAAAGTAGAGAGAAGATAACAATATTGTGTTGTATTAATGGAGTAGGACACATTATACCAATGTTTTATCTTTCCAAGGAAAATAGATAGTTAAAAAACTACATAGCTAACTATGAACTGGAAAGGCTTGCATAGAATCACAACTACATGCTTGGATGACCAAATAGCTCTTCTTAAATTGGTTATATCAATCTTCTAGAATATTCCTTGGTGGAGTTTCACCCAAAAATACCTACATCTCCTAATTTATGATGGACATGGAAGCCATGTGGCTTTATACACAATCCAAGAGGAAAGATCCTTGGCATTGACCTTCTCACTTTGTGTATCCACACTACCCATAAGATTGAACATTTAGATATAAGTGTGTTTACACCATTAAAGACATACTTAAAAAATATAAGGCTCAAATGGATGGAAAAGCATCCCCACATTGAAATAAGGAGGCCAAAATTGGATAAACTTGGTAACAAAACTTTGAAGATTTCTATTACATCTAATAATATCACAACAATTTTTTAAGGACTAGAATTTGGCCACTCAATATAAATGCACTTTCAAATGACAATAATCCAAGTGAAGCATTATTTGTTGAAGAAGAAGATAAGATGACAAGTATTGCAAATATATTAATGTTGATAGGATGAGGATAAAGTGCAAGAATGTTTGGCACAAATTCTAGAGGATCAATTAGGAGGCATTAATGATAATAAGCAATAAAAACTAACAAAATACGTGAATGAAAGCATAAATTCAACAAGTTGTATGAGCCAAACATAAGAACCAAATGATTTGGATGATAGAATGAGTTTTCCAACATAGATAAACCCACTATATTGGATTAGAGAAGGATCCTCCAACCTTGAAATGTAGATTTATTTTAAAAATGAAGTTCCATTACCTATGCCTTCCCCTTCTTCACTTCGTAGAACTAAGGTGGTTCATTATAGATCCCACATATTGGGAAACTATAGGTTTATAAGCTAATGAAATAATAGACCAACAAGAGAGTTACACTTAAGGTTCATTGAAGAACATTTTAAAGCTACCAATTAAAAAGGTTTGCAAGAGACCCAATCCCTTAGATGGTTGTGTACTTAGGCTAGGTAGAAAATCTCAAATCCTTACAGTACATGATGAAATAATTATGCATGAGTAGCAAGATGTAAGAAAAAAGAGAAAGCAAAGGCAAGAATAATCCAATTAATTGTAGATAAGGAAAGGTGGAAACAATTAAAGCTTGAAAGATAGATAAAGAGACAAAAGAGGTAGAAGAAAAGATCTAGCAACAAAGGGAGAAAGAGTTAAAGAAAGAGAAAGAAAGTCTTGAAAAAGAATAGAGGCAAATGGTGACAGATAGGAATTCAGAACATGATGCAAGTAGGACAAGGTGTTCAAGAACTCCCTAAAAATCTCTACCTAAACAACATTAAATTCTCATGGACATGTACAACATATTAATTCTTGCTTAATATTCCCTTAACAACTTCCAAGTCAATAGCCCCTCTCATTCCTCTCCAAACCAATTCTAGTTTCTTGGGCTCTTAGATCAAGCAATGTTTGGTCATTTTTCCTCAACAATGGTGAATATGCTAATCACACCTCTTGTTGAATCATCTCCTCCAAAAAGACTTTAATAGATAGTCCTATGGAAGAGCTAGAGTCATTCCTAATCTTTATGGTAAACTAAAAAATGGTTTTCATGTCATGTTTTTGGTACAATGTATAGAATGTATCAAAAAATTGTGAAACATCTAGTCAACAATGCCTTAGGGACTTTGTAATAGAAGATGACAATTTTCTAATGTTTTTTCAAAGGACAATTTGTACCACATTATGTAACCAACATTACCATAGTCTATGTGTGGGGGCGAAATCAGGTTATTCAAATAAATGAAAAATGAAACCCAAACATCTACAGAATATGAAGATAAAAGGAGGATTCAAAACAATAAAAAATAATAATACCTTCACCTTTTACCTTTCACCTTCTGTAGCTCACCTATCTCTCTTTGATCTTGATAATAAAAAGCCCTCAGAAGCTTTTGCTTGCTTGCTTGTTTGAAGATGACAAAGAGTGAATGGCTCTGATACTTCTGTATTTGAAGATGAGCTTCTAATACAGAAATGGATTATGAATGAGGATGCTCAAATGGGAGTGGGGGTGCCAAAGGTGCACCAGTACCTTTGCAGCATAAGTTTACACAAAATCCAGATATGAAATGAAGAGAAGGATGTTGTATTTATAGAAGAGAGTGAGGGAAGATCAATGGTTGAGAAGAAAAGAAGAGATCAACGGAGGAGGCTTGTTGAGGAACGTGCATCCAATAGAAGAAGAACACATGTCATTCCAAAAGCAATTTAGTTGAGTTAACTCTTCTCTTGATGAGGATGAGATTTGATTTTCTTAAATTAGAATTTATTTTTCTAATTTAAGAGATATTTTGCTTTAAAGATGCTTTAAAACTGATTTTGCTTTTGTAACTCAGAGTTTTGCTTTTGTGTGACAAGAGGAAAGTTATTTTTGGAAGATAAGAATGATTTTTCGAAGAGATAGAAAGCATAATTAAATAAAAAGATTTATTTAATTATTTTTGTGGATATTTGAGAAGAATAAATAAAATATAGAAATATATTTTATTTTGTGAGGATTTTTTATTTTATTTAAATAAAATTTGCATTTTATTTAAATTTGGAGGAATAAAAGATTTTGATTAAATAATTAAAATTATTAAATTATTTTAGAAGAATGAAGTTGGTGGAGATGAATTTAATTAATTAAATAAAATGTAATTTATTTAATTAAATGAGAGTAAGTGAATCAAATAAATAAATGAATTTGTTTATTTATTGATAAAAGAATGTGAATGATGAAATAAATATTTAAAATATTTATTTAAGTAGAATCATGCCAATTTTAGGTGACAAGGTGTTCGAGAACTCCCTAAAAATCTCTACCTAAACAACATTAAATTCTCATGGACATGTACAACATATTAATTCTTGCTTAATATTCCCTTAACAACTTCCAAGTCAATAGCCCCTCTCATTCCTCTCCAAACCAATTCTAGTTTTTTGGGCTCTTAGATCAAGCAATGTTTGGTCATTTTTCCTCAACAATGGTGAATATGCTAATCACACCTCTTGTTGAATCATCTCCTCCAAAAAGACTTTAATAGATAGTCCTATGGAAGAGCTAGAGTCATTCCTAATCTTTATGGTAAACTAAAAAATGGTTTTCATGTCATGTTTTTGGTACAATGTATAGAATGTATCAAAAAATTGTGAAGCATCTAGTTAACAATGCCTTAGGGACTTTGTAATAGAAGATGACAATTTTCTAATGTTTTTTCAAAGGACAATTTGTACCACATTATGTAACCAACATTACCATAGTGTATGTACTAGAATATAGAGATACATATAGATAGTATAGAATATGTTGAAACTTTTATGAACCATCTAACTAGCCAACAATGCATTAAGAAATTTTTGATAGAATTCACAAATTTATAATGTTTTCTTAATGGACTATGAAAAGAAGATTATGTAACCAACATTAACATATATATATATATATATATATATATATATATATATATATATATATATATATATATATATATATATATATATATATATATATATATATATATATGATAGTCTCTATCTAATTATTTGTTGTTTCCTATAAGTAGTTAGCAATGTAATTAGCAATGCATTTTTCTATATCAAAGATTTATTGTTAAGTTCTAAAATAATGCGATGAAATATTTTTTATTAATAAACAAACCTACATGAAATCTAGACAATGAAACAAGCTTTAAATTTTTTATTGAAAACCATATCTAAAGCCTCAAAATTGATTTTAGAATACAAAGCAAACTACAAAGGATATAATTATGAATTAAAGAAGAATACAAAGTGATTTGGCAACCATGGAACCTTTGACTTGAGAACTATTTATTCTCAATGCATCAATTTGTAAAAGTGGCTTCTAAGATATAATGGATGTAAACTTCTAATTTATTAAATATATAAAATTGAAATTGTAGAGACCCAAAAATGTCCACCCTATCACAATGTTGCATCATCTAGGCATCTGATAGCATTTTTTCCATAGGCACCCCATAGTGTCACCTAACCTAGCATTTTCCTCTAATAAATTAAATAAATCCAACATTTATTTAATTTATCCCATCCTCTTCACATCATTAAATAAATAAATTTTATTTATTTATTTAACCCTTCTTTCCTCTTAAATAAAATTAAATAAATATTTTTAATTTATTTCTATTTATCATTTTATTCTCATTTTCCTCATGATTTAAATAATATTAAATTATTTAAAACATTAACTTACCTTCCATAGTGTAAATGCACAAAGATGAGTCCACTCTAGGTGGAAGTTTCAAACTTAGACAAAAAACCTGAAATCGGGTAAACCAAAATGGGATCTCGCTTTTTATGAAACGGGGTCCCATTTTGCTTCAGGATCCTGAGCCAAAAGCAAGATCCTATTTTCTTGAAATGGCATCCCATTTCAAAATAGGATCCCATTTCTAGAACAGAATCCCGTTTCATAAAATTTGAATTTCTGACCGAATTGTTGCTATGGGTTTTGGGTTAGAAAAAAGGCTTGGGAACCTGACCCTTGGCTTTGGACCTAGTTTAACCTACAAATTGAAGGTCATGTCAATGTCACAACAAAATAGTGACTTTGGGCATATGTCTGAAGGCATTTTTTGCATAATTTTTTGATGAAATTAAAACCCATTATAGATGAGACAATGTAGATTCCAAAAATGTAATTTTTTACAATTGGATTATTTTTTCTATTTTTCTATTAATTTCTGATGAAACAGGTCCATAAACTTGAATTATCAGGGTTTTTTAGTATTTTAATAACTTTTTATTAAAATATTTTTTGTAAAAAATTTGTACGAAAACGTACTTAAGACAATTCTTTTCAATTTGAAAAAAAAATTCAAAAAATGATAAGTTTAGGTCATCTTATGTGTGACGTACACCACAATTTTTTAAAATACCAAAAATGGCCAATAAAAAATTAACCAAAAAAAATTCAATAAAAAATTACAAAAAATATGGAAAATGTGCTTCAGTGAGTTAGAAATCTTTTCCCAAAAGGATATAGAAAAATAGGATTATTTAGGTCAAAATATGGATGACGTACACGTGCATGGTATAGTAAAACAAAAGTGACTTTTAAACAGTGGTTTTTAGAAACGCCTATTAAAAATAAATTTGTATCATCTAAGTATTAAAAAAATTATATATTTGGAAACTAGACTCCGAGTACTACATTTCATATTTACTGATTTTTTTCAAGATTCCACCTTTAAGCGCTTCAAATTTTTAGGTCAAATGTGACAAATTCTAAAAATCAGGGAAAACACTTCCACTTCTTGGCCAAAAAGTGGACTCAACTTCTTGCACACACCCCATATCTATCTCTTGAGATGACTTGACTCATCTCTTTCACCTTCCAATTACCTCTCTAGATGACTAGACCCACTTTCCATTTCCAACTCAACTCATCTCTCAAGTGAACTCTTCCACCTCTTTCCTTTTCCAAGTTGCACAGGCAACTTTCTAATTCAATTATCACTCACAAAATGGAAATTTTATCCTTCCATTCTCTCACATTTGCCTATAAATTGATCTATTTCCATGCCATTTGCATGGATGAATCTTCTAAGTACCATTACTCTACCAAAATTCTGCCTCTCATCCATCATTTCATCAATCTCAATCCTATCATCTTCATGTCTTCATCGTTATGCTGTGAAACATGAGCAATCAACATCATATCAACTACAACAATCTAGCATGCATGCACTGATCATTCAAGGTATTAGGTATTTGGAAGGTTTGGATTAAGGTAATTGCATGTTAATTATTTTATCTTCTTTTATTTTATCCAAATTTTTTGTATACATTCTGGCACACCCAGTGGGACGCACTTCGCCTGTTTGTTTTTGTAGATTTTTGGTATGAAAATTTGTGGTTTTTAACCCCCGTTGTCAAGTTTTATAGGAAATTTGTCATAGGCGATCTCTGGGACAAAAACAGACTACACCATCATGTCTGGTAGGCCAATTCCATGTTTGTGGATTATAAATTTGCATATATTTCATTACTGTAAAAATTTTATAAAAAATTTGAATTTTTTTTAATACACCTGTTCGTACAGTATGGATCCATATGGATCCATACTGCATAGACAGTCATACTTCTCTAGGTGTTGGCTTAGAGGGTCTTTATCTACGTGTTGGGTCTAAAAACTTGTTAAATTTGGCAGGAAGTATGGTTGTGGGTTAAAGCTTTTAAAACCCTAGTTGACCCCTGTACTCTCGTCAACCTCTAGCTTAAAGCTTTTTCTCTACCAATTGACAACCTTTTTGCGCACTGTCACCACTTTAGATATTTGTCGCTTCCCTTTGTCACCCATCGCCACTGGTGGGAGTCTTTCCTTCTCCCTTAAATCCCTAGTCTCTTGGCCCTTTGTCGATGAAAACCCAGGCACCATTTCAAGATCTTGTCAACTACCAATTTAAAACCTTAAAACTTTGTTTTGCCGTAGTCTCCTATGGTTGAAACCCTTCATAGTCACCATCTTCTTACACTTTGACCTCTATGTCACCACCTCAATTGAAACTTGCCACCACTTGGTAGAATTTGACACATCCTATGAAGACTGGTCACCCCTTCCTCTGCAGTCGATGCCATATCCTCTACTGCTGATTTTGGTTGCCATCTCCCACTATCAAACCAAAACCCTTGATAAGTCATTGATAAGCCGTTGAGAGCTCTTTGAAGTTTTTTTCGAGGATTCTTTTCTGACTACTACAGAAGATCCATCCAACAACTTAGATCTCCTGTCGAATGACAAGGACCCTAAAGTACATCCTGTTGACTTGGCCTCTTTCTTTTTATGTTTGCATCTTATGGGTCAATTTAGCATTTAGGCTTTTAGTGCTATAATTAACATTCAAGGTTTAGGCTTTAGGTTTTATCTTTGATACCTAGCTTTTTTTTAATACAAAACTATAATCACAACACAAACAGCATACATTATCAAAGGAATCTTGTCAAACCATTCAGCTAGTCAACCAAGTCAAACAAAAGTCAACCTCTTTCAATCAAGTCAACCCATCTTCTTCAAGGATGCCAAAGGAGGCTGACTTTTTCTTTTTATCATAACTTCTGCATATGACGTTCAAATCACGTAAATAAACACTCGTTGGAAAGGTAATTCCATGAAATTCATAATGGAGTAGGTTTGATTAGGTGATTTTATGATTTTATCATCTCTTTTTACAGTCAAATTTCAGCTATTTTCTAAGCTTTAATCTATCATTTTTCTTGGAAACTAATGATTTATCGGTGTAGCTTGTTGAACACACTTGTCAAAGAACAAAGGCTAAAGACATACTAACATAGCTTTTGCAACCCTGATCGGTCCAAGGCATAAACAAATTTTCATACTAAAGTAAGTACATTTAGTTTTGGTGCTCTAAAATGAACTATCTATTTTCATTGTGTCTGCTTTTCATATCTTTTCTTGCTTGCTGAGTCTATGTGTAACCTGACTTAGAAATAGAAGTATCCTCTCCCCTCACCTATCCAATTGATCTAGGGTGCATGAGAAACTATTTCTAACTCTAGAGGGCATTCCTTCCCATTGTGAGAAGGGGTACGACCCAAGTGGAAATGGGCTAAAGCCAAGCCATTCCAAGCCGCTATATAAATAATGCATTTGTGATGAAAGTCACAAATGATAGGTGTTGTTTTTCTATACTAACGAATGTTTCCCCCAAAACCTTGCAAAGCCTAACATCTGTAGGTTGGGAAGCCTCCATTAACGAAGTAAATCACCACATGTATAGCCACCTGAATAGAAACCCTTACTACAAACCATGTTTAGAAGCTAAAAACCCCTATTTGTTGGTATAAGAGGGTAGCTGATTAGGCCTCTAATAGTCATCCCACATTTTCATGGCTTTTGGTAGAGATAGCAAGGTACCTCAAGATCTGTGCACCTTGAGGACTCAGAACTTGGTGTGCCTAAGAAGTGAGTGCACTATAAGGGGGAGCCTGTGCCCCAAGTTCCTCAAACTATACAGCATAAGTAGACATGGCTCTAGGGAAACCCAAGTGGGAACGCAACAGATACATCCTTGCCTAGCCTAGGGTGTACACATTGATCATTGTGTTTGGTGTGCACGCATGTATATGTGAGATATTGTGTTTGATATTACCACATCATCCTCAATCCTACTCATCATAACACATTTCTCAATCATTGTACTTCATCCAATCACATCATCCCATCATCCTAGTCATCTAATCAACCCCATCCTAATCAATCCAAGTCATCTAACCTCATCCTTACACATCATCCTTTTTCTAATCCAATCCACATCATTCTACACCATGTCAACACTAGAGGACCTAGCCCAAGAGCTCATTGACCTACTTCACCAAATGCTAAAACCTCTAGACCAACAGACCATTAAGAGGGCCCAAGACATGATCCCAAAACTGCAAGAAAGCAAATCACCTCAAATGCAACATCTTATAGCACAAGTACTACACCTCATGGCCACTAGTCAAAACCAACAAGTACATCATCCATTAGCCATTCAACACCAACCAATTCCAACTCATTCCTATGTGGCATCCCCTTCCATTTCACACCAATCTAATCCGTCCACATATCATAACAATTCCACATCACCTTGTCTTATTCATTATCAATCTACTATCTGCATTTCAAATTACTTCCACATCACCTTATCCTACATATTTCCATAACAATTCTACATCACCTTATCTCACATCTTTCCATAACAATGCCACATCACCATGCCCTACTTCTTCCAATATCTACCATTATCCACAACAACCCATACCCCAAGATCTTTTACCTACACATCCTACCATTTCATCTCCTCATCAAACCCATTCACAAGACTATCAGTGGCCCCCACAACATGAACATGCAAATTCAAATACCCCTTTGTATATAAGTTAAACACCCTCAAGTCCACTCTTGGAACAAGATTTAATATCATTTGACAAAGGAGATGCCTATGTGTCACCTACTTCTACTCTGAGTGGACCCTTGTACATAAATCACATATCCTTAAGTCAATCTTTGGAGGAAAATTTAATTTCCTTTGACAAGGGAGATACTAATCTAGTCATTGCATCCTATAAACATCCTCCATCACCATCTAATCACATGCCAATACATGAGCCTACTAGTCCTATCTTGGCACCACCATGTGATCTTACTCCTAGTCTTCATCCATCTAATTCGCTTATCCTTCCATCTAGCCCAAGTCCTAGCCCATCTAATCCCATTGTCCATCTCACAAGCCCTAACCCAGTTAGCCTTCCACCTAATCCTAATCATGAGCCTTCAACTTCCATCACCCCTCCACCTACAAAGGATGTGATTCAAGGACTACTAGCAAGGAATAAACCATCCCTATGTCAAGCACCCATTGATGAGCCTACCAAAGAGCCTTTGAATACCATGTCCACTTCTTCAACCCCATCATGTGGTTCACAACCCCTTGAGCATATTGAAAATTTTCTTCCCATGAGTTCATTGCCATCTCATGTTGTTGACCAAGAACCTATCCAAGAGTCATCCACTTCTATTCAATCAAACTAAGAGCTATGTCAAGAGCATAATCCAATGTATGTGGAAACAAGATCAAAGTATCTCTAAGTTCCATCTATCCATGGCCTATATGTTTTCTATTATCAAGATGATAGTTATGATCATGACCCCATTCATGAGTAAATGTATCCCATTCATAGCCAAATTAATCTTTTTTATGCTCACATTTATAATCAAGATTTTATATATGATCATGAAAACCATGGTGACCATCTTAGCTATGATCATGAAAACCGTGATGAGCCTCTTAGCTAAACTTTATACAAATCATGGTCAAAAGGTTATCACTCCACCTATCTTTCCTCCCATGATCATCCTTAAGCAAGATGTCTAAATTGATCCCATCCATTCACCATTTAGCCCCATCCATGATCTACATACATCTACCTATCATGATGAGCCATGTGCCTCCCAAGAACACATAAGCATAGAAGATCAAACAAGTAGGTTGGATCATAATGAACATAAGCAAGATCTTAATGATCCTTCCACATCCACCATCAACTCCATTTCAAGTCCACCGATATATCCACTTGGTTTATCCACCTTTATCCATGAGTGTTCTTCCCAAGGAACACAACAACCATTATCCTCTATCTCACCTTCTCCACCCAATAAGGAACTCATGTCTAGTGTTCCACCTACACCTAGTCCCATCATCAATCGCATGCTTCAAAACATGAACTATCAAGGTAAAGGCCTAGGCCTTCTTGAACAAGGAAATTTGGAGCCAATCCATGTCAAAGTCCCTCCTCTATGCTCACTTGGCCTTGGATACACACCCCAAGGACAACAATCTAAAGATGTTGGTAATTCCTCCATTCCTCCTAGGTCCACCACTTTCTATCACAAATCCCATCATACTCCTAAGACATATGTCACCATTCCACCTCCATCATCTTACAAATATCAAAAGTATGTGACCATACACCTCCCTCCATCTAATTTGCCTCTGTTACTTCCAACCCCTGACATCCCTCCATTAAATCTACCTCCACTACTCCCAACACCTTATCCATCCATCCATAAGCCCTCTAAAAATCCTAATCATGACCAACAAATGCACACATTATCTAAACAAGGATCTTCCACCAACCTCACTTCCACCATACCCATGGGATTCACAAGCATCCCAACCCCTGACATCCCTCCATCGAATCTACCTCCACTACTTCCAACACCTTATCCATCCATCCATAAGCCCTCTAAAAATCCCAATCATGACCAACAAATACACACATTGTCTAAACAAGGAGCTTCCACCAACCCCACTTGCATCCATCCCATGCGATTCAAAAGAAAAAATTTGAATGCCTACACTCATAAAGCCAAAAATCCTACAAATCCTAATGCCTTAGGATACAAAAGCCAAGAATCAAAGAAACATCCATCTAAAAAGCTGTATACACCCACACATCTCAAAGGCAAAAATAAAAAAGGTGTGGGTCCCCAAGCAACAAGTAATTACTTCAAATCCATCTCTAAAGATGCATATATCCAAACCCATACCTCCACAAGAAAAGTCAAAAACTAAAATGGTATGGGTCCCTAAGCAAAAAGCCCTCAAGTCAAATGGGACATCCTCCTCGCAAGAATCCCAACCATCCTCATCCATTCATAAATCCCACTCCATTCAAAAGTCTCAAAACTCTCCATCCCACAAGCAAAGTAAAAATAAGAAAAATCCAAAGTCTATGTGGGTCCCTAAAGCACTCCATCGACCATCTCCTAAGTAAACAACACCATTACTTCCTACCCCACCATCCCATCAAAAGCTTTAATGTTTATCACAGTGTGTGTAGCTGTTGGTCATGGTTCCCATCCATTCCACAACATTCCCGCATACCTCCATCTCCTCATCCTTCATCCATTATCCTACATATCTTCCTCATCACGTCCCTATGGTCCATGCTTTTGGCTAAACCTCTCATCCATCTTCCATGCATAAGCTCTACATAATCCATTAATCCCCCATCCTTCCATCCATATTCCGTATCATAATTCACTATCTACCTACTCCATCCATCTCTCATACAATCACCCTACCAACATCTATGAGCACACTTGACATGGTTCATGTGATGACATTCATCTAATTGGACCATCAATTTCATGGCACTAGACAATTGAGTCCCTCCTATCCATCTACCCCATCCAAAACTTAGAAAATAAATGAAAATAAAAAAAAAGTAAAGAAAATTTCCTTCATCCAATAGTGAAAACCTGGTAAACAAGTGCCCTAGATAAGTACCATGATGAAAACCTGGTAAATAGGCGTCATGTGTAAGTTTAATCTTCTATGTCACCTACACTTGGGGGCACCTTGTTTCATCCACCTTATCATTTTCCACCTATTATATCCTACCTTACCATTTCCTACCATCCTTATCCATTTCACATACATATACCTATCATATTGAGTCCATCCATCCACCCTTCCTCTTTCGATCTTGATAAATATCGGGGTCAAAATGTTAGAATATGCTTTGGATATCTCTTGATATACCTCACCCTTTCCAAACAATCCCATCATTATCCACCTATCATAAGCCTTGTCATGTAAAATCCATCATGTCATCCTTTTGTCATAAGTGTTGTCATGAAGTATCCTAAGTATTACACTTAGAATGGGGCATGTTATTCTGATGTGAAATAGCCTTTGAGATCACATCCTTTCTCTCTTAAGCATACGTCTAGTCATTCCACTTCATCCATCCTTTTATCCAATCTTATCTTTCATCCTTGCACCTAGACTTGGTTCTCCCTTGTCATTGGTATCTAGTACAAAGGCTACCCAAATTGTAAATCCATTTGACATCCCAAAATATTCAAAAAATCCCCAAAAATCATATAATGTCCTAAACAAATCCAAAAAAATCGCAAAAAGTCTTGAAAAAATCCAAAAAATCATAACAAGTCCTAAAAAATACAAAAAAATTAAATATTCCCAAAAATACGAAAAAAGTTATAAAATCCAACAAAAATCAAAACAATCATACCAAATCAATTCTTCCAATCATTCAATCAATAATCAATCATCAAATCAAAGCAAATCAATGACATCAATCTAATTAATCTAATTAAATCATCAAATCATTCATTTCTTCCAATGCAATCAAATCATCAATTAATTCTTCCAATCATTAATCAAATCATCAAATTAAATTATTCATCCCATCATCAAATCTAATCTCAAATTCAATCATCAAATCAATCGTCAAACTCAAAACAAATCAAAATCAATCAAACCCATCAAAATCAAATCAAATCCCGTCAATAACATCATCCATAACCCAATCAATCAATGAAAATCAAATCAATCCATCAACTTTCATCTCATCATCACCAAACACATCAGAACTACATCTCATCTCTATCATTAAGTGCCTTGATCCCGTGGATATAGGGTATGTAGGTAGTCTGGAGTATGAAGGAAGTGCCCAGATTCAAGCATAGGCGATATTCCTCTTTCTTCTCTCATCATTTTCTTCTATCATCTATCTCCATCAATTCATCAAGCTTTCAAAACAATTCTTCCAATCAATCTTCATCAATCAATTCTCCAATCACTTCTTCCATTCATCATCGAATCATCCATCCAATAAACTCAAATGCATGTCATCTTTTATCCATATCAGTCAAGTCAATCAAGGTTGTCAAATTATCCAATCGTAATCCTTGGTCTTGATCCTAATCTTGTTGTAAACCCAATCAATTAATCAATAAATCCATCCATCATCATCATCCTTGTGTTGATCTAGGGATATATCATTCCCCACCATGACAACACTATCATCATCATCATTAATCAACAAACAATTAATCATCGGTTTGCAGCTTGACAGGGGTAATACCTTGTTTGTTTTTTTTGTATCATTTGTGCATGCTTGCTTGCTTTCTTGTGTGTGTGTGTGTTATCATTTTTATCTTGCATTTGCATCAAGTCCAACCCAGCTAATATTCATATCTTGTATCTAGACAAGGTTGTATTATGCTAGGGCATGAGACACCTCATCACCTTGGTCCTCATATCCTAGTGCATAACATCTCATGCTATATCAAACATATGGTTGTTCACTTTCATTGCATCATAACGCATCATCCTTTCTTCTATCCCTTCCCTAACCTTTTTTCGACTACTCCATTTTATTTCGAGAGCCTACCCATGTTCTTCTAACCAGCCTATCCTCTTGAGGGGACATCATCATCCTATCTTCCCTTCATCATATTTTTCCTCTATCCATACCTTAGCTTCTTTGAAATGATGTTACTCAACACAAATCTCATCATCTTGAACATCATCTCAAAGAGGGGCAAAATGTAGACACACAAAAATGTCCACCCTATCACAATGTTGCATCATCTAGGCATCTGATAGCATTTTTGCCCTAGGAACCCCATATCATCACCTAACCTAGCATTTTCCTCTAATAAATTAAATAAATCCAACATTTATTTAATTTATCCCATCTTCTTCACATCATTAAATAAATAAATTTTATTTATTTATTTAACCCTTCTTTCCTCTTAAATAATATTAATAAATCTTTTTATTTTATTTCTATTTATCATTTTATCCTCATTTTCCTCATGATTTAAATAATATTAAATTATTTAAATCATTAACTTACCTTCCATATCTATCTCTTGAGATGACTCGACTCATCTCTTTCACCTTCTAATTACCTCTCTAGATGACTAGATCCACCTTCCATTTCCAACTCAACTCATCTCTTAAGTGAACTCTTCCACCTTTTATTTCCTTTTCCAAGTTGCACAGGCAACATTCTAATTCAATTATCATTCATGGAATAGAAATTTTATCTTCAATTCTCTCACATTTGCCAATAATTGATCCATTTCTAGTCCATTTACAAGGATGAATCTTCTAAGTATCGTTACTCTACCAAAATTCTGCCTCTCATCCATCAATCTTTCATCCATCATTTCATCAATCTCAATCCTATCATCTTCATCTTCATCGTTATGCTATGAAACATGAGCAATCAACATCATATCAGCTACAACAATCCAACATGCATGCACTGATCATTCAAGGTATTGAGTATTCGGAAGATTTGGATTAAGGTAATCGCATGTTAATTGTTTTATCTTCTTTTATTTTATCCTATTTTTTTGTATACAGAAACTAATAATGGGACAAGAAATGCAATGAGCACTATTAGTGTCATCCTATTGTCTCATTGTATTTATTTTGTTTTGTATCATGGTAGGATGACACTAACAATGCTCATTGTTAGAATAATGCCAACAATTTATTTTGATTTAATGCTAATAGTTTATTCTAGTTTAACACTAACATAATAATACTAACAAATTCATCTCTAACTTGATGTAAATCAACACATAAACATTTAAAATAAAAATGGGTCACACCTTGTTAGTGATGTCGCTTCCTTGGAATCCTAAAAAAATAGAAAATCTTAAATTAGAAATTATGTCAAAAGGCACATTTTACATTTCATTAAACCATAAAACCTAACAAAATTCCCTACATATTTATAGTGTCAAAAGACACATTTTACATTTCATTAAACCATAAAGCCTAACTTACAATTATTTGGCCATTTTGTTATCAAAGTCCATGCATTTGATTATGTGTCGTCATCAGTGGTCTTCACTTGAAAAATATCATCTATAATTGCATGAGACATTGAAGTAAGGGAATCGCTGCTTAAGTTGATAGGGATGAATGAGAACTAAAACATTCACCAAGGCTGAAAGTTGGTTTATGTTTTTGTATGCAAAGAAGAAGCCCTTTTTTTCTTGCCATTCCTATTGCAATTGTTTTGAGACCCACTATCAACCCATTCAAAATGAATCTCACCCCTATGATGTTACATTTGAATGCCAAATAATGGTCAACATCCACCATTGCAACACTACATTCAAGTGCAAAATAATGGTCGACGTCCACCCTTGTATTGTATTCAAGTTTCATTTCCTAAAACAAAGCAAGTAGTTACATTTGAATGCTAAATAATGGTTAGCATCCACCACTGCAACACTACATTCAGGGGCCAAATAATGGTTACCGTCCATCATTGGCAGTGTTAAATTCAAGTTTCATTTCCTAAAACAAAGCAAGTAATTTTAAGGTTAGGTGTTTTATGAATGAGAATTATTGATATTAGGTTTAGGGTTTTATTTGCACAATGTTACATTATTAAAATAGTTTGATTAGGTTAAAAGTATTTTCATTTTATTGTTATGTTGTTTAATTTATTAGTTATGCATCTACATAATTAAGTGAAATAAATGTTTTAAAATATGATGAAATAAATTATTTGAGCGTTTGTCTAGATAATATTAGGGAAATAAATGTTTAATTATGAGTACAAATAATTTTAAAGGTTGACTATCACAATTCTTTATTATAGATTAGGGGTCAAAAAATTGTTATTTGAACATATTTTATGATGGGGCATATTTATGACTATTGTCGATGAGGATTGCACCCTTTTGCAAAGTTGTGACACTCTGCAATCCGTTGAAACATGTGGACAAACTCAAGCTGTGGGTGACCTATAGTGAGTTTGAACCTCTAGATTGTGGGCTGGTTCCCTTAAAATATTCTATTTGAAACTATGATTTTCTGTTTTGGAAAAGGGTAAAAAGGAAACTATAAGGAAATAAAACTATAAAATTTGTTGATGCACCTAGTAAGGATGGAAAATTTGCAATCTAGTGTTTAGGTGGAAATTTGGATTTGTTAATGTTGTAATGTTTAGATGTTTTAAATCTACCTCTCCACCATACATTCAAGGATCTAGGGTCGAGTGGCAAGCACTATCATACCCTAGGTCACTTGCAAATGTAAGGAAACTTAGATTAGGGAATCTAATTATTAATTTTCCTTCTCTTATGTCTAATTAAACATTAAAACCCTAATTATGCAAATACGACAACAAATTGATGAAAGATAGAAAAATCTCTTGTAGATAGAAGTAAAATACCTATTTTTGTGGTTTCGAGGCAAAACAATCGGGGACTAAGGTGCGGGCACCCAAATCCAAGGTACCTACTTTTTTAGGCAATCTAGACCTCCTTCTGACACTAATCAGCCTTATAACTTTTGTTTCCTGAAATCTATCTGTGGAGGACACTGGAGTGAGCACCCAAGTCCTAAAAGTGCTCCTATGTCTAACTTTTCTTCAGATCCTGAATCCCTGATGCCTACCAAGCCTTTCTACAACCCCATTTTTTTTAGATGCAACACCTATAACCTGTAATCACAAGACTTGGTTTGGGGGTTGTGGTGTTTAGAGGCTTTCCTCAATCAAGCCCCAGAGGACACTTAATTCTCCGAACACCATTGTTAGACAAAGAGTGTGTGCCCTTGTGAGGAAGAGGCAAAAACCAAAGGAATCAATGATGAAAACACAATATTATGTCACCTTGTAGTGAAGCTCTCATGGAGGAAGATGCTCTTCATGCCATGAGGAAATTGATGCTCAAATCTACAAATATCAACACACAAAACATACAAGTCTACCCTTGCAACACAATAGAAGCCTTGAATCACCTTGAGAACACAAAAGCTTGCTCATAATCATCTAGTTTACAAATGAATGCCTAATCATGCGTATATATACAACTACAAGCATTCCTACCAAGATTTTAAAAATCAAACTTTACTGTGCCAGCAAAAGAACCAAATAACAGTCATAAACTAACATCCAAAAATTAGGACTACCCCAAAATAGGGTAGGACTAGGGTGTAGGTGCCCAAGTCCTGCCCCCTATTTTGGGTAGGGTACATCTCAAGCGGTCCACCTAGGTCCAATTTTCCATGGAACCTAGGTTTCATTCCATCGGGATGCCAAAATATGAACTAAGATGTCCTAAATGCATACTAAAGACCCAAAAGCTAAACCTTATGAGGGAAAAGCCCCCGAGGGGACATTTTTTGACATTACATTTAGCCCCCACTTTAATGTATGTATAAATGCAAGGCCAATACATGCATTAAAGTAAGGTCACAAACATAGCAAACACATCAAGCATGGAGAAGACACACCAATCACATATAAGATAGTAACAGGCATGCAAAACACAGAGAAGATGGTTACAATCACGCAAAATATGGAGAAGACAGTTAATGCATAGAAGACACACTAATGCATGGAAGACAGAAATGATTCTTTTCTTTTTCTGAAATGCAAATGCAATTACTGGAAAGTAAACAAACCTCCTATAATACATGATGCACTCATCGTGTAGGTCTTTGTATATATGGGGCAACACACATGCAAGACACACAAAACCTCTGAAAATGCAGGATGCATATGAAGCAACAGATATGCCAAACAAAGAAAGCACGCCAAACACACAATTTAAAGACACAGAGAAAACACGGCAAACAATCAATGGAGTGTACCTATCTCTAGGTCCAACACCATCTCAGGCACATTACAGGAACACACTGATGATTGGGCTTCGCCACAACAATCACCAAAGACATGCTTAAGGGTTGAGTTAGTAACAGAACCGCTCCCCTCCTTTGCAAAGGACTTTTGAAAATGCAACCCCACCTATGTCATAGAGACGCCTTATAGTGAAAAGGAAACATGGCATACCACCCCACCCATGTCACGGAGATGCCTTACGGTGAAAAGGAGGTATGAACTTAAAAGTATACAACCCCACTTGCATCACAGAGATGCCTTACGGTGAAAAGGAGGTATACGTAATAGATTTTAAAATAAATTGATTGATTGCAAACAAACTCAGGATGCAGGAAGTACTCATCGCACTAGTCTGCACCTGAGGACAAGCACATTGCTAACATCTAAAACAAATATGCCCCCACATTAAGGTGGTTGATATCAGTTATTGATATCAAGCATGTTACAGTAGGAAGAAAACACACAAGGGAACACCAACTTTCACAAAGCCCATGCCACCCAGAGGTGACATGTACTTTACGATCGTCAAATATTCCCACAAACACATCCCTGCAAGAAACATGTTAGTGTCTACAAGATCATGATAAACAACAACATCAATGCATATTATTAACCACACAAAGAACCAAGGTTATACAATGAATCCAAAGTTTCAGGATAATCGTGAGGCTATATCATGAATCTCTTCAAATCGAGTACCACCAAGGCCAAATTCAAAGGCAAACAAAGGTGCATAGAGCAGCAATATTGTTAAGGTTTGTAAATGTGATAGAAACATCATCAAATTCACTACACAGAAAGTATAAGTGCTTCCACTAGCCAAGTGTCGAATAAAATATACAACCCCATTGTCATATTAGGAACTAAGTCCATTTTTTGATTGCTCTCGAAAGGGACACTAGGTCCGCATCAGTATAAATGTTTGTCATCATCCACTAGCTAGATGGAAACACTAGAGGAAGGGACACAATAAAATAACAGAGGAGAAACAAGTGTCTTAGGGATAGTCACGTAGGAGGGTGCCCCCAAGTCACCAACCACAACACTATGTCTATAAGACACAACACACAACAATGAAATTAGAGAGAGGCAATATAGAAGAATGATGATATAAAAAGAAGTGTTAGATTTAGGGCAAACAACTGAGAGGGGGGGTGAATCAGTTGTCCAAACTTTCTTATCTTTTCAACACTTGCATTATAACAATAAATCAATCCTAAAAACATAATGCAATTAACCAAGAGCAGAAACACATCAACACATGAGACACCAAGATTTTGATGTGGAAAACCCGGTTAAGGGAAAAACCATGGGGTGACTAACCCAAGATAATATTCTCTGTTAGAAGAATAGAAAGAATAAGATGGCACATGCCAATTAGGGTTCACTGCTCAAGCACACTGCTCACAAGAGGCTCACTACCTACAAGAGACACACTATCTACAATAGATAAGTATTACATACTTGAACTGGTAAATAGCATCTTCACCATGCTTGAGTTAGTTCCATTTAAGCCCAAACCTTCTGCTCTATCTTTCACTCTTCTCCTTGCTACCACACACACATCTGCACAAGTCACACCTTGAAATGACTTCATAATCCCTTATTTATACATGACATCAACTTAGGAACAAGCATCTAAGTCGGCACACATCCACAAAAACATCCGCAAGATGAATAACTCATCCGGTTAGCCAGCCTAAGTAAGAACACCTTCATCCAGAAGTATTTCTTCAATTTTAGGCTCCAACTCTAATGTGGACCGACAACACAACCTCAAAATGATCCAAGAACCTTCACAAGCTTGCCTGAATGACCAGGTATATCCGTACTTCTTCTACTTACTCTAATCTCTTCTCTCCTGCATCCGATGCCTCAAGAACACAGTCTGTCATTACTGTCACAAGGGAGTAGATTCTTCTAGACCTTCAAACCATGAACAAATCAAGATGACACATCACAAGGACTCCCCCAACATGCCTTCCAATCTGCAAAATAGGACAATGCACTTCTAGATCTCACCGGACCTTTTTGTAACACTCTGTCACTCCTGAGCATCTCCCAGAACCGGTTCTACTTGATCGATCACAACTTCTTCATATCTTTATGCAGACCTCTGAAATCTTAACTAGAACCTCCTAAGACTCATGTCCACAAACCCTTTAATCCGCATCATCTGATCCTCAACCTGTCTTGAGCTATTTCCTTACTGCCATCATTGTTCTTCACTATTCCTGACTGAGACTGACTTTCTCAATATCCTCAACAAATAACTCATCCAATCCTTGCCACTGATGTAACAGAAGTATGTTGACATCAATGACAACACCAGTTAGCCCCATACTTGCAACAATCTCCCCCTTTGTCATTGATGGCAACATATGATGTGAAAAACTATTTTTGACCATCAAGACAAGAATTTCTTTTCTACTGTCACAACTCCCCCTATCAGCAATCACCATTCTTCACATTTCTTGTCTCTCACTTATGCTCCCCCTTTGATCAGGAACCACTTGTTTTTCACATGTCTTTTCTCCACCTTTGACATCAATTGCAAAGGGCTCGTACTTGCAACTTTACCATTTCAGAATCATATCTGCTACTCCCCCTACGTAGCAGCTCCCCATCATCAGTCTGGACCACAAGATGTGACTGTGATATATACCAGACTAATGCACATTAGTGCATCCTAGTTCATCATCGGAGGGGCAATAACCCCTAACTTCTCCCTGAGATACTCAAAAGAGTCCTTGGGAAGAGGTTTAGTAAAGATATCTGCAATCTGATCCTTGGAGGGCACATACTCCAACTTGACTTCATCCTTTTTCACTTGCTCTCTCAGAAAGTGAAACTTGATAGATATGTGCTTGGTCTTGGAATGCAACACCAGATTCTTAGAAATATTTATTACACTTGAATTATCACAGAAAATTGTGATAGGCTCCTCATATTCTATTTTAATGTCTCTTAGCATCTGCTTCATCCATAAGATTTGAGTGCAACTACCTACTGCTGCAATGTATTCTGCTTTAGTTATGGACAGAGATATTGCCTCTTGTTTCTTGCTTAGCCAAGAAACCAACCTTTTCCCCAAAAAGAATGCTCCACCACTGGTACTCTTTTGGTCATCCACATCTCCTGCCCAATCTGCATCTGTATATGCATGAAGAAAGAAATCATGATCTCTAGGATACCATAGACCATACTCAATTGTCCCCTTTAGATATCTAAAAATCCTCTTGATTGCCATAACATGAGATTCTCTAGGATCATCTTGAAATCTAGAAACAAGACCAACAGCCTGCATAATGTCTGGTCTAGTTTGAGTGAGATACAACAATCCTCCAATCATTGACCTATACTTTGTCTAATCAACCTTGGGAGAGTCATCATCTTTGCTCAACTTGCATCCGGTTGCCATTGGAGTGTTCATTGGCTTTGAGTCTTCCATCCCAAATCTCTTCAACAATTCTTTCACATATTTTGACTGAGAAATGAAGATTCCTTTCTTTGTTTGAGTAATTTGTAGGCCCAAAAAGAAATTCATTTCTCCAAGCATGAACATCTCAAACTCACTTTTCATTTGACTTGCAAAAGTTTTACACATACTATCTCTTCCTCCAAAAATGATATCATCAACAAATACTTCAACAATTAAGATATTTTCATGATCAATTTTGAAATACAAGTTACTGTCAGTAGTACCTTTGTTGAAACCAATCTTTAAGAGATGCTTATCCAATCTTTCATACCAGGCTCTTGGGGCTTGCTTCAGTCCATATAGTGCCTTTTTCAATTTGTAGACCATGTCACCATGACCAGATAATTGAAATCCATCCGGTTGCTCAATGTACACTTCTTCTTCCAAATTACCCTTTAGGAAGGCAGATTTGACATCCATCTGATACACCTTGAAATCCTTGAAGGTAGCAAATGCAAGAAATAATCTGACTGCTTCAATTCTTGCCACCGGAGCAAAAGTCTCTTCAAAATCAACTCCTTCAATCTGAGAGTAACTCTTGCAGACCAATCTAGCTTTATTTTTTATTACTTCACCAGCTTCATTCAGTTTGTTCTGGAAAACCCATTTGGTTCCAATCACATTCTTGTTTCTAGGTCTGGGAATGAGATCCCAAGTGTGATTTTTATCAATTTGCATCAGTTCTTCTTCCATTGCTTTTGACCAATTTTCATCATTGCAAGCTTCATTCACTGTCTTAGGTTCAATTTTAGAAATTAGACAATACTCATCTAAATTTTGAGCAATTCTCCTCCTTGTTTGCACTCCTTTGCTTTTGTCACCTATGATCTAATCCTCAGAGTGGTTCAGAGTTACATACCTTGGAACTTTGGGAGTCTCTTGCACCACTAACTCTTGATTAGTCTCATTGGGAATTATCTCTTCTTCCTAATTTACCAAATCAACTTGACTTTGTTTCTCAGAAGAGGCTTGGATACTTTGAATCTGAACATCATTCTGATTGTCTTCATCATACTCATGAGTTCTTGAGGGTCTTTCAACTTCTTCATCCACCTTCACATTTACACTTTCTATAATCTTTCTCAGTCTCTTGTTGTAACACCAGTATGCTTTACTTTGAGTAGAGTAACCCAAGAATATTCCTTCATCACTTCTAGCATCAAACTTTCCTAGATTTTCATCCCTTTTAATGTAACATCTACTACCAAAAACTCTAAAATATCTCATAGTGGGAGTAATGCCAAACCAAAGTTCATAAGGAGTCTTACCAGTATTGTTTCTGATTTGAACTCGATTAAGAGTGTAGACTGCAGTGCTGACAGCTTCTCTCCAATAGATCTGAGGAACATTTGCTTCCATCATCATGGTCCTGGATGCTTCCTGAATGGTCCGGTTCTTTCTCTCAACTACTCCATTCTGCTGTGGAGTTCTAGGGGCAGACAACTGTCTCTTTATTCCATGTTTTTCATAGAAGTCTATGAACTCACCGAATGTGAATTCTCCACCTCTATTAGACCTCAGACATTTCAATTTTAATCCAGTTTCATTCTCTACCATGGCCTTGAATATTTTGAATTTCTCAAGTGCTTTTGATTTTTCTTTTAGAAAAGTTACCCACATCATCCGGGAATGGTCATCAATTAGCAACATGAAGTACCTATCACATTGGATACTCCTAACTCTTGCCAGACCACAAAGGTCAGTATGAACTAAGTCCAACAGTCCAGTAGAAGACAATTCCTTACTTTTGAATGTGACTATGCTTAATTTCCCCAACTGACATTCTTTGCACAAGCTATTAGTAGGTTTCACTAATTTTGGAAGATCTCTTACAGCCTGAGTATTGCTTATCTTGATGATATTATCAAAGTTCACATGACACATTCTTCTATGCCATAACCAACTCTAATCAATTTGAACAAATAAGCAACTTTTACCAGTACCAACTAAGTGAAAGATGTTACCTTTTGTTTGGGTACCTAATGCAATCTCTGTTCCAGAGCTTCCAAAGATTTTGCACTTTCCATTCTTGAATCTGAGATCATAGCCTTTGTCCACCAACTGTCCCACACTGAGAAGATTGTGTTTCAATCCTTCAACATATAATACATTGCCGGTTTTGTTCTTTCCATCAAAAGAAATAGTTCCTCTACCTCTGATTCTACCTGTAGAGTTATCACCAAACTTTACCACTCCTTCATACCTTTCCAAATCTATAAACTTGTTTTTGTCACTTGTCATGTGGTGAGAGCAGCCACTGTCAATGACCCAATCATCCTTTTCTTCAACTTGGGCAGCCAGGGCTTTATGATTTATAGATTCAGAGGGTATTGGATCTTCTTCCTTGATGGCAATGAACACCCAGTCACTTCTGGATTTGTCTCCTTTCTCTGATTCATCATCTATTACTCCTTCATCATCTCCTTCATGAGCATAGAAACAATTCTTTTGGAATCTTGGTCTATTATTGTTTAGCCTAGAAAATCTTTCCAGACACCTTGATGCAAAATGACCAATCTTATTGCAGTTAAAACACTTAAAAGGCAATTTTCCCTCATACTTACTGGATCCTCTTGGTAGTCTTTTTGCAATAAGAGCTTCAAGATGAGCAGTTTCAGCTTCTTCTTCTTCCAAATCTTTTCTTACATTTTCATACCATGATGGATTCCTTGAAGAGTTTTCTCCCGGATCAAACCTTTGTTTTCCTTTTACCAAGGCACTTGCTTTGAGAGCAGATTCAATTTTTGGAGGATCATCTCCAAACTCGGCCATTTCAAAAGCAGCTAGCTTACCAACCAATTGATTCCTTGTGATTGTTGTGTGAGCTCTGAATTCTTCAATTGCAAAGGCCTTCATTTTATAAGAATCAGGAAGGGATCTGAGAACTTTGCCAACAATCTCTTCTTCACTCAAGGTTCTACCTGCATTTCTGATTCCACAGACCAGCTCATTTACTCTTGGCATGAACGTGGTAATATTTTCATCATCTCTCATCTTCAATTTTTCAAATTTCCCTTTTAGACTTTGTAATCTTGCACATTTGACAAACTGATCTCCTTCATGCAAAAGTTCCAGTTTATTCCAGATCTCAAAGGTAGTTGGTAGATGAATAACATTTGAGAGTTCTGAATCAGATAGTGCGCTTAATAGAGCCTCTTTGGTCCATAGATTGCTTTTAGCATCCGTGATTTCATTTAGGGCTGTCGGACCACCCTGTGGAGGTACATAGGCATTTTTAACCATAGACCGGTATGCAAATCCCATACACTGCAAGTGACATTCCATGCGACCTTTCCAAAGAGCAAAGTTAGTTCCATCAAACTTCAGACTATCCTTTTTGTAGGATGACATCCCAGATCTCCTCAAGCGGTTAAGCTCCTTTTAGAGGAACTTGGCTCTGATACCAATTGTTAGATTTAGGGTAGACAACTGAGAGGGGGGGTGAATCAGTTGTCCAAACTTTCTTATCTTTTCAACACTTGCATTATAACAATAAATCAATCATGAAAACTTAATGCAATTAACCAAGATCAGAAACACATCAACACATGAGACACCAAGATTTTGACGTGGAAAACTCGGTTAAGGGAAAAACCACGGGGTGACTAACTCAAGATAATATTCTCTGTTAGAAAAATAGAAAGAATGAGATGGCACATGCCAATTAGGGCTCACTGCCTGAGCACACTACTCACAAGAGGCTCACTACCTACAAGAGACACACTGTCTACAATAGATAAGCATTACATACTTGAACTGGTAAATAGCATCTTCACCATGCTTGAGTCAGTTCCATTTAAGCCCAAACCTTCTACTCTATCTTTCGCTCTTCTCCTTGCTACCACACACACATCTCCACAAGTCACACCTTGAAATGACTTCGCAATCCCTTATTTATACATGACATCAACTTAGGAACAAGCATCTAAGTCAGCACACATCCACAAAAACATCTACAAGATGAATAACTCATCTGGTTAGCTAGCCTAAGTAAGAACACCTTCATCCGGAAGTATTTCTTCAATTCCAGGCTCCAACTCTAATGCAGACTGACAACACAACCTCAACATGATCCAAGAACCTTCACAAGCTTGCCTGAATGACCAGGTACGTCTGCACTTCTTCTACTTACTCTAATCTCTTCTCTCCTACATCTGGTGCCTTAAGAACATAGTCTGTCATGACTGTCACAAGGGAGTAGATTCTTCTAGACCTTCAAACCATGAACAAATAGAGATGACACATCACAAGGACTCCCCCAACATGCCTTCCAATCTGCAGAATAGGACAATGCACTTTCGGATCTCACTGGACTTTTCTGTAACACTCTGTCACTCCTGAGCATCTCCCAGAATTGGTTCTACTTGATCGATCACAACTTCTTCATATCTTCATGTGGACCTCTGAAATCTTAACTAGAACCTCCTAAGACTCATGTCCACAAACCCTTTAATCTGCATCATCTGATCCTCAACCTGTCTTGAGCTATTTCCTTACTGTCATCACTGTTCTTCATTATTCCTGGCTGAGACTAACTTTCTTAGTATCCTCAACAAATAACTCATCCAATCCTTATCACTGATGTAACAGAAGTATGTTGACATCAATGACAACACTGGTTAGGCTCATACTTGCAATAAGAAGAAGGTCACAACAGAGGTAGTCTCTTGGTATCCTGAACCTTATGGGAGAATCCAAGGTCATCCCAAGAGGCCTAGACAACACATAACACATCACGGGGGAAGCATATTATGAGAGAGAGATAAAGGGTTAAAAATACATACCTATTAACACCATCATTAAGAACAAACATATCTATCATGTTTTGATCTTGTTGAATTAACATTAAGTTTAGGATGACGAGAAGCTTTCTTTTCTTTAAAAGGATTATATCCAATGCTGCTTGAGTAATGTGTTGAAGCAAATTCTATAGGTACTCAAATTCCTTATTGATTTACACCACATCCCTTACCTACATAGTCGTTATGTTTATACAAAATTTGAAATCCATGATTATATAGAGAATTTAGTTCCTTAGAGGAAGGTGAAGCCTCATAGGTATCATAATTTGTAGTATAAGTTAGAGTATTGTCTTTATTTTCTACCAAGGGGACTTTAGGTTTTTTAGGTGCTTGAAAATATTGCTTAGGTGGTATTGATGCCACTTTTGACTTGTCAAGGTTGTTAATTTTATATTATCCCATACTGCAAGGATTTACATCTAATGGGCCCCAATCATCACCAAAGAGTGCATTCAATGTTCTAGAGTCTTGTATAACATTACCTATTGATGAATCAGCTTGTGAACTGTTTAAACTCGTATGATTGTAAACTAGTTTTTACATTTCAATATGTAAATAGTTATCTGGTTCAGGATCAACATGAATAGTATGAAGTTTACCTTTGAATATAAATTTGATTGAACGATGCGAGGTCGAAGGAACTACCCCCAATGCATGAATCCAAGGTCTAGCAAGAATCATGTTGTAAGATAAAGAAAAAGGCATGACATGAATCAGGGTAGGCACAAGCACAGATCCTACTTGTATAGGTAGAGTTATAGTGCCCATGGAGTGTTGTCCAACATTATCAAAGCCACAAGTGTTAATGTCGTTTGGTTGTATTTGTGATGTCTTAACCTTGATTTTGTGTAGTAGGTCAATGCTACAAACATTAAGAGCTGATCCATTGTCAATCATAACTCGTTTGACCAATGTCTAATTTATTATGATAGAGATCATAAGTGGATCATATTGGTTTTGAACTTCAATAGACGGTAATTCCTATGGTTGAAAGAGAATATCTATCTTTGTCGCATGCATACTATCCAATACGGCTACTACATCATTAGGCTTAGTAGTAGGTGGGATAATCACCTTTTGCAAAGCTTCTTGGAACATTCCATGGTATGTAGGTGATGTTTGTATTAAATCCCAAAGAGAGATCTTAGCTGGGGTAGCGTGAAGCTATTTGACAAGATCATACTCTTGACCACTTTTATGAGTAAGGCGAGGTGGTGGAGGGAGCATAGGTTGAGAACATGGAAGAGAGATAGGCACATGCAGTGTTTGGTTACTTTTCTTGTTATTATGGGTGTTGTATGCATGAGCAATCACATTATGGTGTGGTTGTTGTAATGCATTTTGAACACCTTGAACTATAATCACTGGTTTTAAGCAAGAGGGTGCACTAAGTGCCCCTCAGACAATCATTTTAGGAATATTGCTATGAAGTCCATTAACGATTATTGAATTAACATTATTTTCCTCTTGATTGCACCCAATATCCATCCCCAAAGGATTTAATGTGAGAGAACTTTTATCATCCACTAATGCTACATCTTGGCCAGGGAGAGCAGTGGGATGAGAGGAAGGTACATCATCACCATCATCATCATACTCTGTGGTGGAAAAGGGCTTTTCCCTCTCATGTTTCTCATGACTATTCATAGAGATGAATTTGGTTAAATCTTCTAATATCAAAGGATACACTCCTATGATTAAAGTGAAGCTACTAAAATCGTGTGTGTAACAAAGTAATTGCAACTCATATGTAGAACATATAGAAGCATCAATACCACTTATATAAGCTATATGTTCTAGAATATGAGGATTCTCATTAGTGAAATTAGAGAAAGTTTCAAAATCTAGGATATACTCATGCAAAGATTTCAAAGATGAATAACATGAAGATGCCATAATGAAATGAAAAATCAGATTTTAATAATTTCCAAGAGTATGCAAAAGACAAGTGCAAACTGTATGCAAGAATGATCTTAAATGCTTGATTTTTTTGTACTTTTTTAATGCAAATGAATGAACCAAAGGGTTTTGTAAGGATTTTAGTCAAGGGAAGCAAATTATATGTCTGATATCAGGCCAAAATAGAAAAATTATCCTTCTCAACACACTCTTGATGCAAATCCAAGATAATGCCAAGTCAAAAGTGAAAATATGTCAAAATACGTACTTTTTTCACCAAAACTCAATGCAACAGAGCATAACAAAGGGTGTTGTGAGGAAAGTTATGATGGATAGTAAATAATATCAATAATAAAAACCACTTAGTGCCAAAATATCCAACACAACACACTTTTAGTGCCACTTACGGTAAAACCCTAGTGAAATTATAGAAAAATATGTAATTTTTCACAGTTTTTCAATTCCAAGACTTAGCAAAGGAGGTGTTGTAAATAATTTTAGGAGGTATAGAAAATAATATCAATCATATCAATCACCTTAATCTATAAAATTGATCACAACATGCTTGGAATGCAAACTAGGTCAATCCCTAGGGCAAAAATAGACAAAATGTGTAGTTTTTCACCAAATTTTCACTACAAGAGCCCATTAAAAGGGTGTTGTGAAGATTTTTAGGAGGGGAAGAAAATGATTACCCTAATAATAGAAAATTAATGAAAAAATACTCTTCACAACACACCTATGGTGCATGTTTATAAAGTCGATAAGGCCAATTTTAGTGAAAATTGTTGTTTGTGAAGCCCTAGGTTTGAGATATTATGAAAAAATGCTATGTGAATTCTTTGAAGTCTGATTTATAATTAAAATTAAATACTCTAACATCTAAAAATGATTTTCAAGCCTTAACATGCAAGATTCCCATGCAAATTTAATGAAAATGCATCAAAATTGCTAGTTTTTGTTGAAATTTTCTATGCAACAATGCACATATTTTAAATCTAAATGAAAATTCAAACTAAAATAAAAGACTAAATCCAAACTTTAATTTGAATGAGCCTCTAAAATTAGTATAAAAATCTAATAAAAGATTTTGCTTATTAACCCTAGATTTTGGAATTACTAGGTTGTATAAAATTGTCAAAATTTCCACAAAACCCTTGCAATTAAATGATGAATTTGTAAGGAAAAATTTTGAATTTTTGGATTTTTATGTAGTTTATATCAGATCTGATGCAAAAATCATGAATTAGGAAAATTTAGGAAGAACTAATGTAATTTAGTAAGCCAAACAATACAATTTTTTTGTATTTTTCCAAATTTTTAATTTTTTTGAATTTTTCTCAATGCCATAAAATGAATGACCAAATGAATGAATGAAATAAATCCTAATATGAAGAAAAAAACTCAGAAAGTTTCAATTTAAGTCCAAAAACATGGGTTCACCAAAATGTTTAGGTGGAAATTTGGATTTGTCAATGTTTTAATGTTTAGTTATTTTAAATCCACCTCTCCACCATACATTCAAGGATATAGGGTCGAGTGGCTAGCACTATAATATGCTAGATCACTTGCAGATGTAGAGAAACTTGGATTAGAGAATTTAATTATTAATTTTTCTTCTCTTATGTCCAATTAACCATTAAAACCCTAACTATGCAAATACAACAACAAATTGATGAAAGACAGAAAAAGCTCTTGCGGACAGGAGTAAAATACCAAATCATAGAATACCTATTTTTGGGGTTCCAAGGTGGAATAGTTGGGGACTAAGGTACAGGCACCCAAGTCCAAGATACCTACTTTTTTGGGGAATCTGGGCCTCCTTCCGACACTAATCAGTCCTGTAACTTCTGTTTCCTGAGATCTATCTGTGGAGGACACTGGAGAGAGCACCCAAGTCCTAGAAGTGCTCCTATGTCTAACTTTTCTTCAAATCCTGAATCCCTAATGCCTTCCAAGCCTTCTTGCAACTCCACTTTTTCTGGATGTGACACCTGTAACCTGCAATCACAAGACTTGGTTTGGGGGTTGTGGTGTTTAGAGGCTTGCCTCAGTCAAGCCTCGGAGGACACTTAAGTCTCTGAACACTGTTGTTAAACAAAGAGTGGGTGCCCTTGTGAGGCAGAGGCAAAAACTAAAGGAATCAATGATGAAAAGACAATATTATGTCATCTTGTAGTGAAGCTCTCATGGAGGAAGATGCTCTTCACGCCATGAGGAAATTGATGCTCAAATCTACAAATATCAACACACAAAACATACAAGTCTACCCTTGCAACACAATAGAAGCCTTGAATCACCTTAAGAACACAATAGCTTGCTCGTAATCATCTAGTTTACAAATGAATGCCTAATCATGCTTATATATGCAACTACAAGCATTCCTACCAAGATTTTCAAAATCAAACTTTACCGTGTCGGCAAAAGAACCAAATAATGGTCATAAACTGACACCTGAAAATTAGGGCTACCCCAAAATAGGGTAGGACTAGGGCACGGGCACCCAAGTCCCCTCCACCTATTTTGGGTAGGGTATAGCTCAAGGGGTCCACCTAGGTCCAATTTGCCATGGAACTTAGGTCTCATTCCATTGGGATGCCAAAATATGAACTAAGATGTCCTAAATGCATACTAAAGACCGGGGAGCTAAACCTTATGAGGGAAAAGCCCTCGAGGGGACATTTTCTGACGTTACATCTGGTTCAAAATAGAATTTAGAAATCTAACCCACACAAACCAATCTTGGCATAAATATCACAAAAAGTATTTCTGAGGAAGGCTGGAAAATAAACTCTTTATGAAGGAAAATAACTAATCACAACATAAAAGAAATATTTTCTGTAACATAACCTAAGACCTATAATATCACTATGCTTTAACACTGCAAGTAAGAGTGAAACAATAATTTTAAAGGTTCTGATAATTAAACATAGTAAAACTTCATCAAATCACTTAATACAATTAGCATCAAATGGAAATGCAAATAATTGATTCTAAAAAATAAAGGAAATATTGCATGAAAACAAAGAAATTGGACCTGTAATCTGCTATGAGCTCTATAAAACTGTCAAATAATGAGCTACAAAACTTCCTTCTCTCTCAATGTGTAGAAGAGAAAAGAATGCAAGAACTATTAAAAACCAAGTTTTGCTTTACAATATACAGTTTGCTCTCTCCAAAGAAGCATGCAAAAATGAAACTGCAACTAACTGCCTCTAAAAATCAGTCCTCCAAAGTGATCCACGAGCAAATAAGGGCTCAAACTGCCACAAATTGAGCAAAATAGCTCCAAATTGACCCTCTCCATGTGTTTGACCAAGAAGTTGACCAAGATCCCTCAAATTGCTCCTCAAACCATGCAAAAAGACTCCAAATAGCCTCAATTAACTCAACTCATCAATTTGCATGATTTTTCTTTTGCAAAATTGATGTGAGTGAATAATAAAGTAATTAAGATAATTACTCTATTGTTAGTTACAACTTGTACTACTTCTAATTTTACAATTTGTGAAAAATAATAAGTAATTTGAAGAATATTACTTTACTATTTATTTACATTGGTTTATTTTGTAGAATCATGCACGATGAGAAGAAAAATAAAACTCCTTATCTCTCCAATTTACAATTGCCTAATTTGCATGATTTGAGCCAAAATTAGGACTTAGGAGAAAATAAAATCCCTTTATAGCCCCAAATACATCATCAAAATGCATAAAAACACTTAGTCATCATCAAGAAACCCTTATGACTCCAATTTTCATCAAGGAGAAAAAAAATATCCAACTCTACCTTATAACTCCATTTACAATATCAAAATGTCTTCATGTATAAATTTGGCCTTACTGCCATATATCTCCATTATGCAAAAATAAATCAAAACCCTAAATAACCTTTGCCACCTTGCAATATTCTACCACCTTTGCAATCTTATCATGTTCTCTTATGATTCCACCTTTGACCTTTTGATGTAAAAGATTATAAGGCATAAAACTCCTTGACCATATTCGATCACCTACATGTTATTAGTTATTACAATGAATCCTTTGCCCATGCAATGTTCAAGGATCTTCGACCATGTGATGATCATTTCAACTATATGATAGTTAACCATGAGGTAAAAGGTTTTGTTTGAATGTTTACAAGGTATAACACTTAACTTTTTTATGATCGACCACCTATGACTTTAATTTCAATCAAAACACAAATGATAGGTGGCAAGGCTTTTGTCAGCCATCCTGAACAATGGTAGCTAGGGATATACCACTTAAGGTGTTGACCCCGCCAGCCATTTGGATAATGTAATGATCATAATTGAGAAGTCAAAAAATCTCAAGGAAAAGAAAGAAGCTTCAATCCAAAAAGGTGAGAAACCCTAAACTTTGAGTTATTTTCATTTTCTCTTTCACTCGATCGCTGCTCTACAACTCTCCATGGCACTTAGGGTTTGTGGTGGTTATCTGATCTCTCCACGATTTCTTGGCTCCTTGTGGTCGAAATTCTTGCATTTTCTAAATAAAAAGCTTGGCAAAAACTTGGTGAGTGTGGCATTTTAAACTCTAAATGGTATTTGTATTACTTTCTATAGCTTCTTGCTCAAAGGGTCGTGGCCATATTGATTCTTTATTCTTCTATAACTCTCTTTTGACATTTTTCTTTTGATTTCTCTGTATTTTATCCTACAATTATGACAAAGAATGGTAAAAACCTCAAAAGAAGTCATGACCATGGTAGTTTCTTCCTCTGCAACTAAAAGGTAAGCTCCCTCGCTCTCTTTATTGTACATTCTCTTTGGCTGCAGATAGAAATGACAAGGGTTTTATGATTTTTAATTAGTTTTTATCCTTTCAAAGAGATAGGCATGTTACTACAGCCATGTTTGCACCACATTCTTGTATTCTTTTACTCTACAGATGAAAATGGTGTTAAGGTTTCAAGACCTCTAACAAGGGTTTCACCTTTCTTTGTAAAAAAAATGCCTTTTTCTCTTCATAGCCATGCTTCTTTTATTCTGCATATCCATTTTCCTCTACAAATTAAAAGAATATAAGGGTTTCATTTTTTGTGTATTGATTCCTCTTTCTGTAACGGCTATGCTGAATAATAACAAGGGTTTTTTCTGTAACTACAAAAAACTGTGTAAGGAATGAAGAAGAAGGTTTACGTGAAATTTTCTGTATACAAAACTCCCTTTCTTGGCATGGCCATCTCAGTATCTAGCTTTGTGGCTCTTCAAAAATAAGGTGATTACTGTTATAGTTAATTTACACCTCTTTCACAACAAAAAAAATGGTAAATATTTGTTCTATTTTTATTTACCAAACATAGCTTTTGGCTATCTTTCTTTGTCAAATTAATTAATCATATTTTCTATAACACCAAACACATTTTTCACTGCCATTTGTATTGAATCATCAAACCCAGTTAATGCATCTAATGCTTGTGTCATGCCAATTGAAGGAGACTGAACAGGAGATGAACAATCTTGAAGAGGTAATGTACCCACTTTAAGGTCAGAATTTTGACTGTTATGTTCTTCTCGATTATTCACAATCATTTCATCTATTTCCTATCAGAAACTTTCTTTTCCTTTATTCTACTCATCTTTACCCATACTAACTTGAAAAGACAAGTCATCAATTTTAGATCTAGAATTTTGCATTCTCTGATCTCCTTGACTACTGATGCCTGTGCCATCATTCTTCTAATCGATAATTGAATCTCTTTTTGGTGGCTGCTCAAATGTAGATTTTATATCACCTTCCATGATGCTTTCTTTTATTTTCTTCTGTCCATCTTTCAGTTTGTTCATTTCCATAAAATTCCCCTATAGAATCTTTCTTTTCCTTATAACCATGCAGACTATACACAACTGCCAGTAAGAATGTGATTAGAAATGCTAAATGTCTTACAAGAACCAATGGTTGTACTCTGGATTCAATAATTTCTCTGCTTGTTTTGTAGCCTTGTAGGCAGGATGAACCTACTTGTATCATATGGAATTGCAAACCTATTGCATGGCATCAATGTAATTTTGACACTTCAACTTGAATGAACACCTGTTGCTTAGGCCTTAAGAAGTGAACATCTATATTGAAACTAATTATATATCTTGAAAATATCATAGCAAATGTTTCCATTTGGCATTTTAGTCCTCAATTGATGATCATTGTATTCATGTTGAAATTTGGAGTAACAATGACTGAAAGTCACTATTGTATCTTGATAATGATTTTTGAAACAATTTTGAACACAGAATGAACTCAAACAATGAAAGCAATAATTTGCATTTCTTACCTTTAGCTGCTCATCATGAAAGTACAACCATACTATACATGATTAATTTCTAATTTGAGTTGTTTTGGCAATAATAGTAGGTTGTTCTCATCAGCCCTATACTATTTGAATGATGATTTTAGCATATCATTAGCTTTAAATCTTTAGTTGTTTAATCAAGCTATCTCAATAATGTTGACTGTACTTTTTAAGACTGCGAGGCTATCATGGAGAGTCTAAAATGTACCCTATCATGTAAGAACTTGGTTCTTGATTTATCAACTGTTTCCTCCCTTGCTGACATAATCATGCTACCTGTGCCTGATATTCTAATCTATATGACTATCCAGAATAGTCTATGACAGTGACATATTCATGACTATTTCTTCAACTTGCCTGCCATAAAAATCTATAATGCATGATAGCTCTCAATGACTATCACTTAACTATCCTCAGAGGCTTTTGTGGCTTTCTTGATAGCATGATGGACTCTTATTTAGCTTATATTATCTAGTTCATCTAAATTTTCATAGTGGCTATATATGTATTTGTTCATTAATGAAGACAATCAGAAAGAGATTAAAAATTACCTTGATTGTTGTTCCCAAGCTCATCTACTCTATGATAAAGTTGTATCTTTCCTATGGGTGAATGATATATTCTTTTGATGCCATTTGTACTTTGATCATTTGAATTGACTATCTCATATGACATGATATGATCCATCTGCTTTCTTCCTTTGTACTTGATTTTGAACATGCTGGTCTCAACCCTTATGGGAGCCCATTTTCTCCACATGCTTGAAAAGAATCTAAAAATGAATGTTTATTTGTACCTGCACATGAAACACACATGTTAGTCATAAAACTGTACCTTTGATTTCTGACGTAAGGCACTTGCTTGACTACCCTCCTCTACTCTGATACTCATATTTAATTACTTTCTGATTCTCTTAGCTGATTCTGATCACTGATTGCTTCAGGCATATGAAGTACATTATGTTTGCAAGTTGATAAGTTTGCTTAATAAAAGCATATGATAACATTAAATATCCAGAGCTCTTACAGGTTTTTTCCCAATTTTTTGCAAGTTCAACTAATACAACTAGAGCTGAAGACAAGAGACTGAAGATCAAGATCAACAAGTCAACAACCTCCTTGTTCAGGCAATGATAGATATTTAGTTTTATCATGTGTTCTTCCTTATTTATTTTATCATCAAATGTATAGCTTGCATATGTCTACATTGCTCAGTTTAGTTACTCCCATGGCTTGTGTGGGACACATTTGAACACTTCTTTTAAACATGATCAGTTAATTTATCTTATGCACTTGATGTATGTATGTTTCCTTTTTAATCAATGCATAGGATAAAGTAACAGATACTGAATTGTATGTTCCAAATATGATATGAAATATCAGTTCAAATAAATACCTTTCTTTCTTTCTTTCTTTCAAATATGATCAACTGAATAATCAATCTGTCTTATAACTCCTGAAAGATAACACTATGTTAGATCAACTATATTTCTTGAATGATTGATTCCTTAACATCCTGATTCACTTGTTATGATGATTCATCAATCCTGATTGGACTGATGGGTTGTCCTGACAACTAAATATCTATCTCTATTTTGTTAAGACATCAACTATTCATTAAATACAATAACTTCAAGGTTTTCTTTTATTCTTTCTGAAACAACTGCACTTATGTCTAGCTAAATTTAGTGTGAAAAAAATTTAGTAACATTTCTGGTGACCTCTCAGGGGTGTTTGCCTACTAAACAACTTAGAACCAGTAGCCTTGCAATTCCATTGGGCATAGAGTCTTCTTCTACCCTAAACTTTGAAAAAATTTCTGCAACTCAAACTGACAGAAAACTACAGCAGCAACAAAACTAAAACTAAAACTAAACTGACTTGCTTAAGACAAAGCCAACAACATGTGTAGAAGCACTTCTTGGAAATGAAATACTGAACTAAAATTCTACTCTATCCTACTCTAACTAGCCAAAGGTGTTGGTCAAACAAATCCATTAACTATTTGGTTAAAATAACTTCCTTCTCTCAATAGGGGACACTGATTCACATGCTTATGGATGTCTGAAGTTAGATGAAGTACAAGAAAGTACTCAAATTTTTACAATATTTCATAAAAAATGTAGATAAATTCACTCATCGGATGAACCTGATCATGTAAACCTCTATCATGGGGTAAAAAGATGATCTGGTTTTGTTGTTCTGAAGCTGAATTCTACTCTGTGGGTACATTAGCAATCTGTACTTACTTCTTTAGCTCTCTAACAACCATATCTCTGATTGGGCATCCTATTGCAATGATGTATCCTTGGTTGATGCTCCTGATGTCCTGATTTATATCTGCTATCATGTTTTCACTTGTAATGTCAATCTAATTTGAAAAAGTTTGCTGAGATGAAGTAATGTCTACCTCCTTGACCTGAATAGGATGATCACATACTGCTAATTCACATAGCATCAGATCATTATCTATGTTAGAACAAAAATCCTCTATAATACCTGAAAACATGCTTTCATCTAACTAGTAATCTTGCACTAAAACCATTTGAGTTACCTCACTGTGTTGCTCAGAATTTTCACCCTGCATGATGTCATGCCATATCAATTCCTCCTCTATGGTTAATGAATCACCTACTTCTATTAGGACAGCTAATAACTCATCAAAATTATTAGATTCTAGAAGGCTTCTAGGAACAACTGATAGAATATTTGATTCCAACTCCAAACTCCTAGTGTTCTCATGACTATCTTCATTCTACTCTTGGTAAATTAGCAGACCGTCACAATTACTTGCATCTTCCTGTTGTTCTATTATTTATGCCTATGGTATGAGCTCTTTTGAATCTAGCTCAACAAAACTAGATAACTAGTCAAACAAAGAAATTAAATCCTCTTCACACAGGGCTTTCTCTAATGGAACTTGGGCAACCTATCTTTGCAATTGAAGATTTTGTCCTTCCAATATCCGTGTCCTGCTTTCATTTATCTTATAAACAATATTAGAAAATTTTTCAAATGAATCTAAATGCAAAGGGTTGAGTACCAAATTTGAACCAGCATCCTCTTCATATGCATTATGTTCATTTTCAGCTGGGGAACCAGTAAAAATAGCAGCAACCTCTTGCTCCACTTCTAAATTTTATGATCTAGTGGGACAAGAATGATTGCAAGAAACCTCAGCTGCTGGGTTGAAACTTGGAATCTTGGTAGGCTCTTGTTCAATATACTAACTTGGAATCTTGATAGGCTTGGGCTCTAAAACCTTTTGGTCTTCCTAATCTTAGATTGGTATGGAAGGGGTAGCCTTTACATGATTTGGCATTTTATAATCAGGATGCTTGGTCCAAGAAGGCTGCCATGGTTATTCAAGGCTATGATGACTTGGTTTAGGCAGTTGATGTGACTAATACTGAGGATTATTGTTGTTATATGGAGCCTAATCAGACTCGGAGGTTAAATTTTTCCCACTTTTATCGGCGTGGTTTCCCCCAAATTCCTACAAGGTCAAGGGGCAGCACCCCTTGCAGGGGTTTGGGGGCAGCGCCCCTTGCGGGGTCCAGGGGCAACGCCCCTTGCAGGTTCCCTGTAGTGATATAGGGTGGGGTCGAGGGGCAGCGTCCCCGTGGGGGCTCAAAGACAATGCCCCTGAAACCTCACACATTTTTTATTATTTTATAAAGGCACCGGGAGTTTTTTTCATTGACCGACATAAGAAAACCCTATTTTTGTAACTGACAAAAAGCTTGATAAAAAGCAGCTAAGGGTTAGGGTTTTGGTATTGTATTGTAGCATTTTGCAGTGGTATTGAGTTGCAGGAATTGTTGATTGTAATCAATTTGATATACTGGATAATAATAGTGGACTCTTTGTTTGGTGGATGTAGCCCGAGTTTGGGTGAACCACGTTAAAACTTGTGTCTCACTGTTATTATTTCTGTGTATTTCCATTTCTCTATTTAATCTTTATTTACATTTAATTGATATCTTCTACTGGCTAACCCTAACAATTAATGGTCTAATTCTGAATACAAACAGGTTCCTGATCAAAATCACAACTTTTGAAACTTAACAATTGATAACTACTAACCTCATTTTGAATAGGCTGCTCTAGAATGAATGTAGCTGTCTAGATTGCTTGCCTTTGTATTTGTGTAAGCAAATACTTCATCTGTGCCTCTTTTGTTGTAATCTCCCTTCTAAGACCTTCCTCAATCTGCAACCTTTGTGCCTCCAACTCCTACTCATGAAGATAGGCTTGATAATCTAGTTCCTCCTACTGCATGTTATACTCTTGCTAGCTCTTAATCTCTTCTATCTTCTTATTGATTTCTAGCACTATAACTTTCGTATCATTCATCCTGTTCTTGAACTATTTTTTAATATCTTCAATGACTTGATGTGATATCGAAGATATTTCTTGAGGGTAATTTTGGACATATGCATACTAATATGAAGGTTGAGCAAGGGTGGGTGGGAGGTAAGCATATTTAACATGTTGATGGAGGATTAGTAGTATTTTCATGATATGATGGATGATATGACATGTTTCCATGAAAGCTAGACATGCTTACTCATTCAAAGAGCTAGAAAAAAATGCACTTGATCTTGTGAATCCTTCTTATAGGCTAAAAAATCTAATCTATTCAAAAACTAGAAAGTTAGAGTCGCCAGGTACTTGAAAAATAAACCTCTAAAAGGCTGTAAAATCTACTGATCATACCAAAAATAGTAGAGAAATAAGTTCTTTTTTGAACTGAAAATCAGTTCAAAGTCTCACCGGGTGTGCCAAAAACTATTGCTTAGTTTAGTTACTCTCGCGGCTTGTGTGGGACACATTTGAACACTTCTTTTAAACATGATCAATTAATTTATCTTATGCACTTGATGTATGTATGTTTCCTTTTTAATCAATGTATAGGATAAAGTAACAAATACTGAATTGTATGTTCCAAATATGACATGAAATATCAATTCAAATAAATACCTTTTTTTCTTTCTTTCAAATATGATCAACTAAATAATCAATCTATCTTATAACTCCTGAAAGATAACACTATGTTAGATCAACTATATTTCTTAAATGATTGATTCCTTGACATCCTGATTCACTTGTTATGATGATTCATCAGTCCTAATTGGACTGATGGGTTGTCCTGACAACTAAATATCTATCTCTGCTTTGTCAAGACATCAACTATTCATTAAATGAAATAACTTCAAGGTTTTCTTTTATTCTTCCTGAAACAACTACACTTAGGTCTAACTAAATTTAGTGTGAACAAAATTTAGTAACAATGACATTTAATTTGATGGTATGGACCTTGAACCTCATATTTAAGCAATGAACTTGCCAATGTAAAAATTAATTCCATGTTGCCACAAATAATTTTGAGAGGTATGAAGTTAAGGTGCACAACTAACGCACAACTAATGAATCCTTTGAAGCTAGCTATTGAAAAACTTTCATGCAGGTCACCTAAAATTCCCAAGCCTTATGAGTATAAATGAATTTAAAGGTTGAATGTCACAATTATTTATTATAGATTAGGGGTCAAAAGATTGTTATTTTGAACATATTTTATGATGGGGCATATTGATGACATTGAATTTGATGATATGGACCTAAAACCTCATATTTAAGCAATGAGATTGCCACAGTAGAAAGTAATGTTGAATACACAAGACAACTGAGAGGGTGGGTGAATTAGTTGTATCTTAAAACTTTAAAGCCCTCACAAACATTCAGGTCCACATTAATTCAATTAACCCTTAAACTAGTAATGTGATTAAGCATGAAAGCAACTAATAGAAACTGAACCAAATCAACATCATACATAAGAGAACACTAGATTTATGTGGAAAAGCCAAGAAGAGAAAAACCATAGTGAGGATTAGCTCACAATATAAAGTAATATCAACACCAAATACAATAGGGCTCACTGCCAGAGGGCTAACTGCCAAAATAAAAAGAAGATAGAGAAGAATGTTACAATGAGAAAACCATCTCAAGTGCAACAAAGAAGTCCACCACAACATCACCAACACCTTTGCAATCTGACTGATGAATTGTAGACACCTTTTGCTCACTGCATCAAGTAATCTAACACATGAAAGCTTGCACTGCACTTTACAAATTTGCACTTTACAACTCTGTAATTCACATCTTGCTCATCACACACATCTATCTTCACATCCCTCAACAACTCAACACTTAATTATAATATCTTCAACCTTGGAAACATTCTCCATGGTCGTCAATTCACCTTAACCATGTAAATTCAAATTAGGTCTACACCAAAACATTCCCACGGTGGAAACGAATGAAGGCAGACCACAACACACCTTAGCTTGGACCTAAATCCGCTCATACATGCCATGCCATGCTTTCACAATCATCAAAGCAAATCCGTAATTAGTGTAAACACATAATGTCGACCAAACCTGTGTTAACACCATAATCATTTAAGTACACGCTTCCTCAAATCCAAAGATGACTCACGGACCACACACCATGCTTGAACAGGATCTAGAATATTCCACAAACACCCTAAAATCCAACAAATTCCTTCGCAACAAATTTCACCTAAAGAAAGTACACACCCAGTATACTCAAACATCTCTGCCATACACTGCAACTCAAGAAATCAACTTGCGGAGCACCAAACCATGAACAACTTCAACTAAAGGTAGATATGAACCTTATAAACACAATTCCAAAACCACACAACCTAAAACCACTCTACGAAGAAATGTGGAGAAAAACATTTCTCCCAGACACCTCTACAATATATAGGTAATGCACTAGTGAACACACCTTCCTTTGTACAATGATCTAGCACACCAAATTCTGAATGCAACACCACTAAACACGTCTACTCAACATATTGAGACCACACAAGAACATCTTCAACATAGAATAAATGCAGAGCAAAACCAGAACACCACTCTATATGCCAAAACACTTTTACAACATGTCATTTCCTCTTTTATTCAAATTTTCTCAAAAGCACTTGGAAACCAAGAAAAAAAACTTATCATCAACATCTTCAACACTTCCTCATCATTAGAGACAACATCAACTCAATAATCTCTTTCTCATACAATTGACACTGATGATAGCACAAGCTTGTTGACATCAATGACAACACTAACTGCACATACTTGCAATGATCTCCCCCTTTATCATTGATGGCAACACATGATGTGAAAAACCATCAACACAATAATATCCTCAATACTCTACTTCATACCAACTTTTTTTCTTTCTCTTTCTCTCCCCCTTAGCTTACTACTCTCCTTTTCTCAACTGACTCTTCCCTTTTCACATTATTCTCTCTCCCCCTTTGACATCAATGGAAAAGGGTGACACGTCTCTATCTCACTCTCCCTTTTAGACATTACTCATACTTGTACCTACTCACCACTGCTTTGCAACATCTTTTCTTTTACTATCCTGCTTACTCCTCCTTAGGAGCACATGACAATAATAAAAATTAGCAAACAACCTGCACACCAGCACTTACTCCCCCTGACAGCAACAATCAACAAAGCCACTACCTACTCCCCCTAAGAGGTAGCCTCCAACATCAGTCCAAAACAAAGAATGAATCTTGAGATCCACTAGACTAATGCATCTCCTTATGCATCTAGTTCAAAGAAGGAGGGGAAATAACCCCTAACTTCTCCCAGAGATACTCAAAAGTATCCTTAGGAAGAGCCTTAGTGAATATGTTAGCAACTTGATCCTTTGTAGGAACAGACTCAAGCTCCACTTCATTCTTTGCAACCTTCTCTCTCAAAAAATGATACCGGATTGAGATATGTTTTGTCCTTGAGTGCATCACTAGATTCTTTGAAATGTTAATAGCACTTTTATTATCATAGAAGATAGGGATTGGTTCATCATATACAATTATGATATCCTTCAAGGTTTGCATCATCCACAACACCTATGTGCAGCAAGATGCTACTGCAATGTATTCTTCCTCTGCAGTACATAAAGACATTGAATCTTGTTTCTTGCTTAGCCATGACACCAATCTGCATCCAAGAAAGAATGCACTACCACTTGTACTTTTCCTATCATCTACACAACCAACCCAATCTACATTTGTGTAAGCACTTAGAGTAAATTCAGTATCCTTTGGATACCACAAGCCATGATTCGGAGTGCCCTTTAAATATATGAATATCCTCTTCACTACTGTAACAAGTGACTCTCTAGGATCTTCTTGAAATCTAGCCACAAAACAAACTGCATGCATAATATTCCGTCTAGTAGCAGTTAGATATAGCAATCCTCCAATCATTCATCTATACATGCTTTGATCAGCCTTAGGAGTTTCATCATTCTTGCTTAGCTTGCAACCAGTAACCATAGGGGTACATACTAGTTTAGAATCTTCCATTCCAAACTTTTCAACATTTCCTTGACATACTTTGATTGTGAAATGAAAATACCTATATCTGTCTAATTAATTTGTAGCCCAAGGAAGAAATTCATCTCCCCAAACATTGACATTTCAAATTCTTTTTGCATCTCTTCTACAAATTTCTTACACATAGCTTCATTTCCTCCAAAATAATGTCATCAACAAACACAACTACAATCAAGATTTGATCATTTTCAAATTTGAAGATTACTATCTATGGTACCTTTATTGAATCCTAGATGTAACAAGTACATGTCTAACCTTGCATACCAAGCTCTAAGGGCTTTTTTCAATCCATATAGTGCCTTCTTCAATCTATAAACCATATCTGATTTATCTAATAATTGAAATCCTTTTGGTTGTTCTATGGATACTTCTTCTTCCAATTCACAATTCAAGAAAGCATACTTCACATCCATTTGATATACTTTGAAATCTTTATGTGCTACAAAAGCCAAAAACATTCTGATGTCTTCCATTCTTTGCATCGGAGCATATGTTTCCTCAAAGTCTATTCCTTCTACTTGTGAGTAGCCTTTACACACAAGCCTTGCCTTGTTTCTTACCACTTCTCCATTCTCATTCAATTTGTTCTAGAATACCCACTTAGTTCTAATCATATTTTTGTTTGCTGGTCTTGGGACAAGTTCACAAGTCCGATTCTTTTCAATCTGCATTAGTTCTTCTTGCATAGCCTTGATCCAATACTCATCCTTGCATGCTTCAATAATTGTTTTAGGTTCAACTTTAGAAAGTAGACATAGATTTACTTATTCTTCAACAACTTTCCTTCTTGTTAGTACACCTTTTCTCTTATCAGCAATGATATGCTCTTTTGAATGATGCTTATGCGCATACTTGGGAGTTTTAGGAATCTTTTCCAAAGCTTCTTCCTCTTCAATTTGCACTTCTTTTTCCTTAGCTTTTTCTTCTTCACTGTAAGTAGACTCATCTAATTCATATCCATTCACCTATGAATTCTTTTGTAGATCTTCATCAACCTTGAAATTTGCACTCTCAACAATATTTCTTAGCCTCTTGTTGTAGCACCAGTAATCTTTGCTTTTAATAGAATATCCAAGAAAGATACCTTCATCAGACCTTGCATCAAACTTTCCTAAATTTTCTTCATCTCTTCTGATGTAGAATTTGCTTCCAAATAATCTAAAGTATTTGACAGTAGGAATCCTTCCATACCATAGATCACAAGGAGTCTTTGTACTATTTTCTCTTGCTTGCACTCTATTTAATATATAAACAACAATATGAATTACCTCTCTCCAGTAGACTTTCGGTAGATTTTCTTCTTTCATCATTGTCCTTGTAGCTTCTTGAACAATCCTATTCTTTGTTTCAACCACTCCATTCTGCTGAGGAGCCCTAGGGGCAGATAAATGCCTCTTTATTGCATGATTCTTACAAAACATGTTAAACTCATTGGAGGTGAACTCTCCACCTCTGTGAGACCTCAAACATTTGATTTTCATATCCATTTCATTCTCAACCATGACTTTGAATGCTTTAAACTTATCTAGGGCTTCTGATTTTTCTTTAAGAAAAGTAACCCATGTCATTCTAGAACAATCATCAATTAGTAACATGAAATACTTGTCACCTTGAAAACTCCTTCCTCTGGTAGGACCACAAAGATCTGTATGCATCAATTCCAACAATCTGGTAGAATATTGATCTTTGACTTTGAAGCTTCTTCTTGCTTTCTCTCCAACTTGACATTCCTTACATAACATTGATAGGCTTTATAATATTTGGTGGATCTCTCACACCTTGAGCTGAACTTATTATCACTAGGCTATCAAAATTGATGTGACACATTCTTCTATGCCATAGCCAACTTTCACTGATTTGAGTCATCAAACATTAACCATCAGCACCTTTGAATTGATAGACATTTCCATTTGTCCTCCTTCCAGGAACAATGACAATTCTAGACTCTTTTCTGATCTCACAGCCATCATCCTGAAACATAAGATTGTAACCCTTGCTAAACATTTGTCCAACACTCAAGAGATTGTCTTAAAACCTTAACATAAACAACATCATCGGTGTTATGCTTGCCATCAAAACTGATTGAACCTTTTCCACGTATCTTACCAGATGTATCATCACCAAATCTAACTAGACCTCCATCATATATTTCAAGTTTAACAAACTTACTCTTATCACCAGTCATCTGATTAGAGCATCCACTGTCAATGATCTAGTGGTTCTTTTCTTGTCTAGCATGAAAAGTAGACATCAATGTGCCTTTGGCATTAGTACTTCCGAAGCCCTTTCCTTCACACATTCCTCAGAGTTAGTAGAAACAATATCATCTTTTAATGCTATGAACAAGCATTCACCATCCTCATCATCTTTATAAACATATTCATCATCATATATACTTACATCTTCTCTAACATAACTTTTCTTGATCATCATATTTCTATTCTCCCTATTTTTGTTTTTCAATGCTCTGTTTGGACATCTTGAAGCATAATGACCTACCTTTCCACAGCTAAAACACTTGAAAGGCAACTTACCACTATAATTACTAGTACCCTTTTTCATTCTTCTCACAAAGTTAGCTTCCACATCATCAGAATCCTCTTGATCTCATTCCATCATCTTCTCTGATTTTCCAACCTTAAAAGCAGTCTCAACTTTTGCATTACTTGTGCCAAATTCTCTCATTTCAAAAGTAGTTAAAGAACCATACAATTGATCTCTGGTCTATTGATCCAGGTTTTGCAATTCTTCAATAGCAGAAACTTTATGACTATAAGCTTTAGGAAGAGTTCTGAGTGCCTTCTTTACCACTTCTTTTTCTTCCAGTTCTCCACCAAGACCTCTGATGTCATTGACAACTTCATCCACCTTTTGCAAGTAGGTTGTGATTTTTTGTCTTCAGACATTCATAGGGTCTCAAATATGATCTTCAGATTCTACATTTTAGCTTGCTTGACCTTATCATCTCCTTCATAAATTCTTTCTAACTTTTCCCAAATTTCACTAGTAGTTTTTAGATTCATAACTTTCACTAATTCAGAATTTGTAAGACCACTTAAAAGAGCATACCTTGCTTTACCATTGTTTTCATAGCCCTTGATCTTATTAGCAGTACTTGGAACATTCTCAGGTATAGTGTATATAGACTTAACAGACTTCTAGATTTCATATCTAAGGGATACCAGATAACCTTCCATCATTATTTTCTAGAATGCATAATATGATCCATCAAACAAGGGAACATTTTTCTTGTGCGCTATCCCAGATCTACGTCAAGCAATTAGGCATTCTTCCAAGGAACCTTGCTTTGATACCAATTGTTGAATGCACAACTAAGAGGGGGGTGAATTAGTTGTATATTAAAAATTCAAAACCTTCACAAACATTCAAATCCACATTAATTCAATTAACCCTTTTAAAATTGTTAATATGATTAAACATGAAAGCAAATAACAAAAACTAAACCAAATCAACATCATACACAAGAGAACACTAGATTTATGTGGAAAACTCAAGAAGGTAAAAACCATGGTGAGGATTAGCTCACAATATAACATAATATCAACATCGAATACAATAGGGCTCACTATTGGAGGGCTCACTGCCCAAAAGAAAGAAAGGCTCACTGCTAGAATAAAAAGAAGATAGAGAAGAATGTTACAATGAGAAAATCATCTCAGTGCAATAGAGAATTCCACCACAACATCAACAACACCTTTGCAGTCTGACTAATGAATTGTAGACACCTTCTGCTCTCTATATTCAGTAATCTAACACATGAAAGCTTGCACTACACTTTACAACTCTACAATTCGAATCTCACTCATCACACACATCTATCTTCACATCACTCAACAACTCAACACTTATTTATACTATCTTCAACCTTGAAAACATTCTCCAAGGTCGGAAATACACCTTAACCATGTAAATTCAAATTAGGTCTGCACCAAAACATACTTGTGGTGGAAAGGAATGAAGGCAGACCACAATACACCTTAACTTGGACCTAAATCCACCCATACACGCCATGCCATGCTTTCACAATCATCAAAGCAAATACACAATTAGTGTAACCACCCAAGGTTAGCCAAACCCATGTTAACACCATAATCATTTAAGTACACGCTTCCTCAATCCAAGGACAACTCACGGACCACACACCATGCTTGAACACAATCTAGAATATTCCACAAACATCCTAAAATCTAACAAATGCCTTTGCAACAACTTTCACCTGAAGAAAGTACACACCTAGTATACTTAAACATCTCTACCATACACTGCAACGCAATAAATCAACTTGCAGAGCACCAAACCATGAACAACTTTAACTGAAGGTAGATATGAACCTTATAAAGACACTTCAAGAACCGCAAGACCTAAAACCACTCTATGGAGAAATGCGGAGCAAAAACATTTCTCCCAGACACCTCTGCAATTCACAATTCACACACTAGTGAACATGCCTTCCTCTGCACAATGATCCAACACACCAAATTTTGAATGCAACACCTCTAAACACCCCTGATCAACATATCCAAACCGTACGAGCAAAACTAAAACACCACTCTGTATGCCAGAACACCTTTACAACACACTTTTTCCTCTTTTATTCAAATTCTCTCAAAAGCACTTAGAAACCAAGCATAGAAACATATCATCAACATCTTCAGCACTTCCTTATCATCAGAGACAAAATCAACTCAATAATCTCTTTCTCATACAGTTGACACTAATGACAACACAAACTTGTTGACATCAATGACAACACTCACTGTACATACTTGCAACAATTAATTCCATGTTGCCACGAATAATTTTGAGAGGTATGAAGTTAAGGTGCACAATTAATGAATCCTTTTAAGTTAGCTATTGAAAAACTTTCATGCAGGTCACCTAAAAATCCCAAGCCTTATGAGTATAAATAATTTTACAGGTTGACTGTCACAATTGTTTATTTTAAATTAGGGGTCAAAAAATTGTTATTTTGAACATATTTTATGATGGGGCATATTTATGACATTGAATTTGATGATATGGACTTGAAACCTCATATTTAAGTAATGAACTTGCCAATGTATAAATTAATTCCATGTTGCCATAAATAATTTTGAGAGGTATGAGGTTAAGGTGCACAACTAATGAATCCTTTTAAGCTAACTATTGAAAAACTTTCATATGGGTCACCTAAAATTCCCAAGCCTTAGGAGAAAACAAATCTAACAAGATAATAAATAGTGAGTAGTTGGAGAATGAAGTCAACCATAGTCTAATATTAAGGTTAGATGTTTTAAAATAGAATGAAATAAATGATTTGAGTGTTCGTCTAAATAATATTAATATTACATAAATAAATGTTTGTTGATACAAATAGTTGTAAAGGTTAGATGTCACAATTGTCTATTATAGGGGAAAGGGGCTAGTAGCCACCCACCCTAACTTCATGCACGTCAAGCTCATAGCTAGACATATCAGATTTCGACAATTTTTTTGGGGTTTCTCTGAATGCGACCAAAGAGCTTAAAGCTATTCTTTCAACTTGTGGGCACTTATACATTTCACTCTAGAACGCGTTCTGTGCACATGGGTTGAAAAAGTGTCATTTCAACATGTCACCCCATACATGTGCAACGATGTGCTAGTAACCGCTTGCATTTGTCAAGCTCATAGCTAGACATATCGAATTTCGATGAATTTTTTTGGGTTTCTTTGTATGCGACCGAAGAGCTTAAAGCTATTCTTTCATCTTGTGGGCACTTATACATTTCACTCTAGGACACGTTATGTGCACATGGGTCCAAAAAGTGTCATTTCAACATGTCGCCCCATACATGGAGTTGTGAACATGTATTCGTGCATTTGTGTTAATTTATTAAGTTGGTATTTTACATGTATTGGTTCTTTTTAAAAATTTAATTCAAGGGTCAAGTGCACAATAACATAACGGTTATTAGGGCGTGGGCGGCAAGTGGCCCCTTTCCCCTAAATCAAGGGTCAAAAAGTGTTATTTTGGATATATTTTATGACAAAACATATTTATAACATAAAATTTAATGATATAATTCTAAAACCTTAGATTTAAACACTGTAAAAATTAAAGACTCATTCAACATTAACCAAAGGGATAAAAAATTAGGGTGCAAAAATTGAACACTCATTCAACATTACCCCCCAAAGTAGTGAAATTAGGGTGCACAACTAATAGACCCTTTTAAGCTAGCTATTGAAAAACTTTCATGTGGGTCAACCAGAATTCCCAAGCCTTGGGAAGAACGATCCAACAAATCTAACAAGATAATAAATGCTGATCAGTTGCAGAATCAAGTCAACCGCAGTCTAATCGTTTATCCCTTGGGAATGTATCCCTGAGAAGGACCGAAAATCGGAATGTTTGTTTCGAGGCGAATGGAGGAGCTGTAAACTTATCTGCGGTAGAGGAGACGGTTGCGCCTTGGTAAACGATGTGAAAGCGAGTCCGTCAAACAAGGGGGATCTTTCAAGATTTATATGCCTGCATTCTGCAGCCTCATTAATTCATTCCTTCTTCGCTTCTCCCGCCCACGCATTTGATTTCTCAGAAAAAAATTGAAGTACTGTTTGCAGTTTCTTGTCAAAATCTTTTACTGTGACAGTCGGACAGGCTGAATCGGTGGAGAAGCGGAAGTAATGGCATTTCATTCGACTTGGTTTTGCTGCGATTCAGACTTCAGAAGTGAATTATCACGCACGGGTCTGCGACTGCCATTTTCCACTTGATCGCTACCAGATCTGTAATTACAGCTTACATAGTAAAGCTGCAAATAGAAATTTAATGACGGTTCTAATTTCCTCGTGGGTCCTGTGCATTCTCTCAGATATTCAGAGCAAACCAAGTACATGTTCTATTTTACGTTGTGTGGCACCATCATTTAGGTAGTCTATGCCATATAATAATATTTTAGCATTAAATAGTTATTTTAGTACTTGGGGTAGTTGTTTTTTTTGGGTACACTAGTTAATCTTAAACCTGAAATTTTTACTCTTTTATTTCAAACTTAGGGGAGAGGATCTAGTAGTTAAGCACCTTAACTTCACGCCTCTCAAAATCATATGTGGCAATTTCAAATCACTCCAAAAATTTTACAGCAGCTTAATTGGCAAGGCCCCTACTTATAACTAAGGTTTTAGGTCCATATTATCAAATGTGATGCCGCATCAACATGCTTTTTATTGAGGTATCCAATAGTTCCCCCCCAAAAAAGGTGGACCAATAGTTGTGCATTAAGTCATGTTTTGTTGGTGCGCTGATGTGGCATCACATGATTGGCTGTTTTTTAGATTTAAAGGGCACATTTCATTCAATTATAGGTACTGATAGTCAACACTAACAACCTTAAAGTCACAACTACTAGTGCTAAACTTTTTAAAATATTAGGTCTTAAATCCACAAATACTATCATAGCTATTGGAACATGCTAGCGACTGGGTCCTCTTCCCTATCATTTTAAGGTTCTTGTCTCTTTAGACTAGATTGTATTTACAATCCTTTGCTTTGGACAGAATTGTGTATGCGATCTAGTCCTCCAATTTCAAGTTTCAAGTCTTTTGATTAGCGATTGGGTCCTCTCCCCTATCATTTCAAGGTTTTTGTCTCTTTAGACTAGATTGCATTTACAATCCTTTGCTTTGGACATAATTGTGTATGCGATCTAGTCCTCCAATTTCAAGTTTCAAGTCTTTTGATTAGCGATTGGGTCCTCTCCTCTATCATTTCAAGGTTTTTGTCACTTTAGACTAGATTGCATTTACAATCCTTTGCTTTGGACAGAATTGTGTATACGATCTAGTCCTCCAATTTCAAGTTTCAAGTCTTTTGATTCTAAAACTAACAAATCTAGAATACAATCAGCTACTTGTCGATGTGTGCACCAAATATTTTGAATTGTGTGTCTAGGACTTGTACATAAAGACATCATCTTGGATCATTTTAATCATCAAAAGAACACACCATAGATTTACACATCCACAATACAATTTATATCAATCTTAGTTTTAATCTTAGCTTAGTCTTTGTTTACTCGGTAGTAGTTAGCTGTTCAAAATCTAGCATTCTCTATTTTTCTCTATTTCGACATTGTCAAATAAGCCCCAAGGCTTGACTACCATCAACTAAATGAAGCACAATTCCCTTCGTTAAAAACATGCCCCCAAAAGTGCTTCTCAAGATTGTTGATTTTTTGAAGCAAGTACATACATACTAGTGAATTGATTTTGCAACTCCCAAAGTTGAAACTCTAGGTTGGATAGGATTACACCAAGGAAAAGCATTCATGCACTAGACCAAAAAAAATTGAATTTAATTGTTGAGGGCATGTGATCATAGATTTAGTAACATATTCCATTTGCTAGATCTTTGACACAACATCCCATCATGTCAAATAAATAAATATAAACATCACGCCAAAAATTAGATCAACACTCTAATCACCTCTTTCATTTACCACTTTGATTATCTCCCTCAACTCATAATAATTTAAGGTATAATATCTATTATTTATTTATCATTAGACTAGCATAAGTCTAATAGCTATTATTTATTTATCATTAAATTAGTTTATCTAAAGTAATTGTGGGGTGTTCTTTATTTTTCCTACATTCTGGGGAACCTAATATGAATCAAACACACAAAAATTAGATAAGCTCTCTAATCACCTCTTTCATTTATCATTTTAATTATTTGCTGGACCTCATATTAATTTAGGGTCTAATACATATTATTGATTTATCATTAAATTAGTTTATCTAAATTTATTATAGGACATTCTTTGTTTTCCCTACATTTTGGTGAATTTATGATTTTGATCCCACCTAGGGTTTTACCTTAGGCACCCATCCTTGATTTTCTAGGTTTCAAATTGATTGTTTTGATTTTCCATCCTTTAGCTCTAGTTTCTCTGTGTACATTTATCACCTATTCAAGGTTTATCCTTTCATTAATTTCATTTTGTGAATCCCTCCTTGTGTTCTTGTAATTGTTAAATCTTGGTCATGGATGCATTTGCCTTCATCCTAAGCAAACTAATTACCTTTGCCACTATGATTTATGATGATACTTCTTTTATGGCATGTAATAGTGATTTAGCTCTAGTACATCTCTTTATTCTATTGATACATCTACAAATGATGATTTATATGATAAGGCTCCAAGCACTTTGACTACTAATGATTTATTAGACCTAGTGATGATGATACCCTTTTGCATCTCATTATTTTTCTTCATCCATATCCTTGGATACTCTTGTGTATACACCTAGTAATCCATTGTCTATTGATAAATTGGTGCTTCTTATTCATAGTGATTTACCTAATGAAGTCTAATATGTTTGCGTAGATGATATGAATGATTTGTTTTCCCCTCCATATGATGTTGCTATAATTAATGATGATGATAATTCTCAAGCAACTCATGGTGATCAAAAGGATGTTCTTGATACTTCATTGTTTCATGGTGGATTGGTTCATTGTCTTCCTAATGCACATATTATTATAGACCCAAATGATGGATAGATTTAGTGGAAATCAAAATGCATATTTACATGTTGGAATATTTTTATTTTTATATATAATGAGCACATACATAATGACATTTTCTTTAAAATGAATGCATTTAGAGAAACTTTAATTAATGAGACTCTATATTGGTTTTGTAAAGCCAACCAATTGTGTTTGATTCCTACCATACACTAATTTAATTGTTCAGGTTTTAGTTAAGTATGCTTTCAGGACCTATTTGGGGTGAGGGATGAACTATGCATGTATTTATATTTGGATTTATTATGAGATGTTTATGATCATATGTGTACTAACCTACTTGGTGTTGTTCATATGATCATTTTTGTATTTGTGTTTGGATGTATGCTTAGGAACTATGATTGGATTACATGTTATCATGGTGAGTGTTAATGCATTGATTAAGGAATCATTCTTGTTTTAATTAAATCATTAATTGAGATTAGTGCATTAAATTGAAATAATTTATTTAGATAGAACATGGATGTTATGTTTGACTACCATGAAGATATTTGTTCAATAATATACTTTGGAGTAAAAATGCATGCCTTAATTTTGTGTTTATGAGCATGATGATATGTTGGTATTACCTACTACATTGGCTATGATTCTATTATAATATTTGATATGTGCATTGAGTCTACAAGGTTCTATGGTACTATGACCAATAGTATGACATGTGGACTAGATGACCATGCATGAAACTTAAACCCTTCTCACTTCATCTACTGAAGTGATGGGATCTCTCCCCATGGATAGACTAGTTTGCCTTGTCACAATTATGAGTGTGGAAGATCTAATGGAATTTGTAAGTGCTCACGTGTGTTTAGTCCATAGTCATGTTATCTTATATGTGAGTTTTTTGTGTATCCCACACTTCTTGGAAGGTGTCAATATATGTGAACATTCAATTTATTAAATTTATCATTTGGTGAAATTTATTCCTTTTTCATAATCATTTATCAATTCTTCCCTTTAGTGGAATGAATTAATTTAGTCCATTCATTTAACTGACTTGCGATATTTTAAGGGAATGTGATTTTATCCTTGGGTGATATTAATTTGCCCAATTTGATTTAATTTCCTTAAGTCCATATTTTGATTTAATTATTTTAAGTTTGGATGAGGGACCTTTTCCCTAAGTTGATTTGATTTAATTTTAGGTCTTGCTTCTTTATAGAACTTCTCTTTTTTGGGAAGTACAATCTCTTATGTCAATTCATTCATTCTAATTTGGAAAAAGGAAGAAGAGAATATAATAAAAATGTGGTTGGAAGTTGAGAGCTCATGAGGTTCTTGAATTGAAAGTATTATGGGTTTTGATTTATATTTTGTGGGTGCTTTTCCATGGGAAAGTGATTCTTCCCACCTTCATGTCAATGGGTTTTTTAGAACATTAGGGCCTTCTTAGGAAATTTATGATGATTTCTTCCTTGATAATGGTTTGAAAATATTGGTGCACCAATGGGAGGTAAATGCAAACATTTATCAAGAGCTTAAAAGGAGTGGAGCTCAACTCTCTTCATCATTTTGGTATGGGAACCCAAAGGGATTGCATTATCCTTGTTGCTTGATTCATTGTGCTAATTTCTCCTTACTGTTATGGTAATTTTATAAGATAGGAAAGATGACCTAATTGATTAATTAATTAACTAGATCAATCTTTCCAATCAAACATTGGAACACAAGCCACCAACAACTCTATGCTTGGCTTTTGTCCCTAAAGAAGAGCCAAGCTATGTTGGTGGGGGCTCTATTCCTTTGTTTCAAAGATATAATAAGGATAAAAATGGCTTGATTAAACTAAGCAATGTGAAGACCAAATGTACAGACAACTATTACTATTTACAAAAATAAGTGCAGAATAGAAATGCACAGATCTGATGGAACCTGGTAGTTGAAGCAAGAGCTAACTGGGTAGGACATTAGCACGGGGCACTAGAGTCCTTAGGGTTCTGTACGGACAAAACTTCTATTCAATGATTTCTATATATGTTCCTTTCATTTTTTTGTTGCTCCTCGATGTCAAGAACCTCATGTTGCGATCTGCACACATGAAAATGGGGGGAAATGGTTGTGCTATATAGGCACTTGCCTTAGTCAAACACTGTGTTGGTGTTCCCACCTCCACAATAGAAATGATGATGATGATAAAGAGTGTGTGTTCATGGTGAACAAAGGAAAGACAAATGATAAAGACTACAGTAAACCAATATCATGAAATGGTCTTGTACCACAAGCATGAAACCCTTGTTGGATTGATGTTGCAACACAAATCACCCACAAGGAGTTGATGGAGAAGGAAGAAGCTTCCTCAAATACCCATAAGGTTTAGTGCAGATAACAAATAATATTCACAAGTAGAGAGCTTCAAAAAATCTGGACTGCACAAAAGAATTCACATTTTAGAACTTATAGATAGCTTTTTTGATAGATCAATAATGTATATTCCAAAATGAGGGAGAGAGGGTTGTTTATATATGAATCCCAAGTAGTTTTTTGGGCCCCATTGGGTAAGGCTGACAAGATGCATCGCTCAAGGCAACAAGGCTAACATTCAAGTTCAAAATCTTTTAGCGCCAACAGATAGGACACTAGCGTGGGGTGCTAGTTTCTTGGTGAAATTTGTCCTCGAAAGGCTCGTTAACAAGGGACTTAACCCTTTTTACTAGCAAAGTGGTGATATAGGAACATTACAATTAGAGATAAACACACATGCTAAACTGAGTGCTAAACCTATCGTGAAATTGTAAGCGACGATAATTTATGACACTACATTTATCCCTCACTTTAGTGGGGGTATGAACTTATGTTCATACGCACACTAAAGTACGGAGAAGCCAAATCTCTTCACTAAAATGTTGAAGATGTAGAATGTCACTAAGTCGAGAGATGCGATAGCCCCCAAGCTTAGGATTCTACGAGTCTACAATGCTTAAATAAAGAGGTTACACATACACAAGGTACAAGGAAAAAATCAGATGTATGCATATACACATATATCTAAAAATTATCAAACACAACATGAGACCAAATATTATATGCCAGAACAACTATGGTTAGCAAAGTAATATGGTCAAATCTAAACATATGCAAAGCATACACAAAGAATACATGGATCATACATGAAGCATACATGGAGCATACACAAAGCATACATGGAGATAACATGAAGCATACATTAAGATAACACGAAGCATACATTGAGATAACACAAAGCATACATGGAGCATATACAAAGCATACAAGGTATGATTCTCAGGCTAGAAAGATCTACAAATTTGTTAGGAATCAGACCCAAAACAAACATCACAGGCTAGTAAGATCCACATATTTACTAGGTAAGTTCCATGTCAGCAAGTAGGAAATGAAAACATCACAGGATAATAAGATTTGTAGATTTACTAGGTGAGTTTCATGTCAACAATATTAGAAATTTCAGGCCAAAAAAAATGTGTTGTTTGCTGGGTAGCTCTAGTCAAGTGCTACAAAGATGATCGAAAAGTGTTGTGATAGCAAGACTAGCTATGTGGTATGTGAACAAAGTGAGGCGCATAGCAGTTATGCCCCCACTTTAAAGTAATTGCTAACCCCATCAGGGAGCAATTGCCTTTAAGGTAAAAAGAGTGATACATGCAAAATGGGCACGAGATATTACCAAAATCATATGCCCAAATGATATGTCTCCAAAAGATACATCATGATAGAGTTTGCCCCCATGACGGGAAAACTGAGGCGATGCTATAGGCATGATACACAATGGGTTGAGTAACCGTGGTATGATGCCAAGCATTGCAATAGGATGCCACATAAAACAAGAAACATCATACAATAGCATAAAATGTGATGTCGAGAAGACTTCAAAGCTTAGAGGTGAAAAATGGTGGAAGATGCAGAGGATTCTTTGAGTGGAGGATGAAGCTCCCAGACTGCAAAACCACAATGTTAAGCCATACACCTGCATAAGAGGCAATGTCAGTCCACATAAACATAAACATTCTAAAGAGATTAGGTTAGATATAGTTTTCCCAAACAAGGAAGTTGGGAAACCATATGATCTAATGCATTACTAACACTATCTAAAACAAGCAAACAAAGAAAAAATTTGAGTCAACAAGGTGAAAGAGACCTTGGTATGAAAGGTTGTCTCAATACCATATTTACATGTTGGAATATTTTTATTTTTATATATAATGAGCACATACATAATGGTATTTTCTTTAAAATGAATGCATTTAGAGAAACTTTAATTAATGAGACTCTACATTGGTTTTGTAAAGCCAACCACCTATGTTTGGTTCCTACCATACACTAATTTCATTGTTAAGGTTTTAGTTAAGTATGCTTTCAGGACCTATTTGGGGTGAGGGATGAGCTATGCATATATTTATATTTGGATTTATTATGAGATGTTTATGATCATAGGTGTACTAACCTACTTGGTGTTGTTCATATGATCATATTTGTATCTCAGTTTGGATGTGTGGTTAGGAAGTATGATTGGATTACATGTTGTCATGGTGAGTGTTAATGCATTGATTAAAGAATTATTCTTGTTTTAATTAAATCATTAATTGAGATTAGTGCATTAAATTGATATAATTTATTTAGGTAGAACATGTATGTTATGTTTGACTATCATGAAGATATTTGTTGAGTAATAAACGTTGGAGTAAAAATACATGTTTTAATTTTGTGTTTATGAGCATTATGATATGTTGGTATTACCTAATACTTCGGCTATGATTCTATTATAATATTTGATATGTGCATTGAGTGTGCAAGGTTCTATAGGTACTATGACCAATGGATGACATGTGGAATAGATTACCATGCATGAAACTTAAACCCTTCTCACTTCACCTACTAAAGCAATGGGATCTCTCCCCATGGATAGACTAGTTTTCCTTGTCACTGTGAGTATGGAAGATCTAATGGAATTTGTAAGTGCTCATGTGTGTTTAGTCCATAGTCATGTTAGCTTATATGTGAGTTTTTTGTGCATCCCACACTTCTAGGAAGGTGTCAATATTTGTGAACATTCAATTTATTAAATTTATCATTTGGTGGAATTTATTCCTTTTCATAATCATTTATCAATTCTTCCCTTTAGTGGAATTAATTAATTTAGTCCATTCATTTAATTGACTTGTGATATTTTAAGGGAATGTGATTTTATCATTGGGTGTTATTAATTTGCCCAGTTTGATTTAATTTCCTTTAGTGGGTTTTGATTTAGTTCTTTTAAGTTTGGATGAGGGACATTTTCCCTAAGTTGATTTGATTTAATTTTAAGTCTTACTTCTTTATAGGACTTCTCTCTTTTAGAAAATTCAATCTCTTATGTTATTTAATTCATTTTAATTTGGAAAAAGGAAGAAGAGAACATAATAAAAATGTGGTTGGAAGTTGAGAGCTCATGAGGTTCTTGAATTGAATGTATTATGGGTTTTGATTTTATATTTTGTGGGTGATTTTCCATGGGAAAGTGATTCTTCCCACCTTCATGTCATTGGGTTTGTTGAGAACATTGGGGCCTTCTTAGGGAATTTATGATGATTTCTTCCTTGATAATGGTTTGAAAATCTTGGTGCACCAATGGGAGGTAAATGCAAACATTTCTCAAGAGCTTAAGAGGAGTGGAGCTTGACTCTCTTCATCATTTTGGTATGGCGACCCAAAGGGATTGCATTATCCTTGTTGCTTGATTCATTGTGCTAATTTCTCCTTATTGTTATCGCAATTTTGTAAGATAGGAAAGATGACCTAATTGATTAATGAATTAGCTAGATCAATCTTCCCAATCAAATATTGGAACACAAGCCACCAAAAAATCTATGCTTGGCTACTATCCCTAAAGAAGAGCCAAGCTATGTTGGTGGGGGCTTTGTTCCTTTGTTTCAAAGATATAATATTGATAAAAATGGCTTGATTAAACTAAGCAATGTGAAGACCAAATGCATAGACAACTGCTACTATTCATAGAAAATAAGTGCATAACAGAAATGAGTAGATTAGATAGAACTTGACACCTGAAGTAGGAGCTAACTGGGCAATACATTAGCGTGGGGTGCTAGAGTCCTTAGGGTTCTGTATGGACAAAACTTCTATTCAATGATGTCTCTATCTATTCCTTTCATCTTTCTGTCACTCCTCGATGTCAAAAACCTCTTGTGATCTGCACACATGCAAAAGGGGGAAAATGGTTGTGCTATTTAGGGGCTTGCCTCAGTCAAACCCCGTGTTGGTGCTCCCACCTCCACAATAGAAATGATGATGATGATAAAGAGTGTGTGTTCATGATGAACAAAAGAAAAAACAAATGATAAAGACTACAATAAACTAGTATCATGAAATGGTCTTACCACAAGCATGAAACTCTTGTTGGATTGATGTTGCAACACAAATCACCCACAAGAAGTTGATGGAGAAGGAAGAAGCTTCCTCAGATACTTGCAAGGTTTAGTGCAAATAACAAATAATCTTTGCAAGTAAAGAGCTTCAAAAAAACTAGAGTGCACAAAAGAATTCACATCTTAGAACTTGTAAATAGATTTTTTGATAAATCGATAATGTATTTTCCAAAATGAGGGAGAGAGGGTTGTTTATATATGAATCCCAAGTACCTTTTTGGGGCCTCATTAGGTAAGGCTGACAGGGTGCATTGCTCAAGTCAACAAGGCTGACATTCGAGTTCAAAATCTTTTGGCACCAACGGACAGGACGCTAGCATGGGGCACTAGTTTCTTGGTGAAATTTGTCCTCGAAAGGCCCATTAACAAGGGACTTAACCCTTTTTATTAGGAAAGTGGTGATATAGACACACTATAATCAGAGATAAACACACATGCTAAACCGAGTGCTAAACCTAGTGTGAAATTGTAAGTGGCGATAATTTACTACGCTACATTTATCCCTCACTTTAGTGAGGGTGTGAACTTATGTTCATATGCACACTAAAGTATAGAGAAGCCAAATATCTTCACTAAAACATTGAAGATGTATAATGTCACTAAGTCGAGAGATGTGATAGCCCCCAAGCTTAGGATTCTACGAGTTTACAATGCTTAAATAAAGAGGTTATGCATACACAAGGTACAAGGCAAAAATCACACATATGCATATACACATATATCTGAAAACTATCAAACACAACATGAGACCAAATATTATACATCGGAACAACTATGGTTAGGGAAGTAAAATAGTCAAAACTAAACATATGCAAAGCATACACAACGAATACATGGAGCATACACGAAGCATACATGGAGCATAAATGAAGCATACATGGATCATACATGGAGATAACACAAAGCATACATGAAGCATACAAGGTATGATTCTCAGGCTAGAAAGATCTGTAGATTTTCTAGGAATCAGACCCAAAACAAACATCATAGGCTAGTAAGATCCATAGATTTACTAGGTAAGTTCCATGTCAACAAGTAGCAAATGAAAACATCATGGGCTAGTAAGATCTGTAGATTTACTAGGTGAGTTTCATGTCAACAATATCAAAAATTAATAGGCCAAGAAAAACATGTTGTTTGCTAGGTAACTTTGGTAAAGTGTTACAAAGATGATCAAAAAGTGTTGCGATAGCAAGACTAGCCACGTAGTATGTGAACAAAGTGAGGTGCATAGCAGAATGTATGCCCCCACTTTAAAGTAGTTGCTAACCCCATCAAGGAGCAATTTCCTTTAAGGTAAAAAGAGTGATACATGCAAAACAGGCATGAGAGCTTATCGAAATCATATACCCAAATGATATGTATCCAAAAGATACATCACGATAGAGGGTTTCCCCCATGATGAGAAAACTGAGGCGATGCTGGGGGCATGATACACAATGGGTTGAGTAACCATGGTATGACGTCAAGCATTACAACAGGATGCCACATAAAACAAGCAACATCATACAATAGCACAAAATGTGATGTCAAGAAGACTTAGAAGCTTAGCGGTGAAGAACGGTGAAAGATGTAGAGGATTCTTTGAGTAGAGGATGAAACCCCCAAACTGTAAAACCACAATGTTAAGTCATACACCTGCATAAGAGGCAATCTCAGTCCACATAAACATAAGCATTCTAAAGAGAATAGGTTAGATATAGTTTGGCCAAAGAAGGAAGTTGGGAAACCATATGTTCTAATGCATCACCAACACTATCTAAAACAAACATACAAGCAAACAAAGAAAAATTTTGAGTCAGCAAGGTGAAAGAGACCTCAGTATGAAAGGTTGTCTCAATACCATGCGTCGTCCCCAAAATATAACTATGTGAGTAGGAAAAAATTAGGTTAATAAGATCAAGCATTATAATAGAAAACCAATCCTACCACCTTCAAGAAATCCATCTAAATGACACAAAATGAAAGCAAATCAAAGAACAATGTCACCTAGATTGTACTGATTCCTTAGTTGAATGTGGATTGCTTCTCAATAGTGAACAACCATAGTTGCCAAAGCTTCCAGGATGATAGGTAATATGCTCAAAGTGCTAAATGGATGCTCAATGAATGTGATATGCATGAGATGATAATCTGGATGCTATATTGACTATGGGTTATTTGGAATGAAATGAGAGGATGTATAAATAGCTCTCAACTAGGATTGATCAATGGTGGAGAAAAGGTGGCTATACGAACAGTTGAGATTATTCAAGAAACTTGGATTAATGTGTACAAGACATGTGTCCATAGGGATATCTTTTATTAAATGATTTAGTTGTCTTTGTTGGTGGAGATAAGATTATTTTCTTAAAATAGGATGCTTTTCTATTTTAGGATTGGATGACAAGGATAATTGATTTTTAAACCAATTTAATCATTTTTTGTATTTAATTTTCAACAAACTATGGACAAGGATGACTTGTACACATAGAAGAAAGTGATAAGATAAAAATAAATTAAACAAATAAATTCCTTTAATTTATTTTTAAATGATAGAGGAAAGAAGCTAATTTTAGAAAATTGGAAGAATCAACATAAATTAAATAAATAAATTTAAAATATATGCATGATCAGAAGATAAATAAATAAAATATTAATTTTATTTATTTAGAAGAGGGAAATTAAATAAATTTAAAAAATTTATTTAATTTTAGAAGAATAATGGGATAATTAAATAATTAAAGATTATTTAATTATAGATAGAAAACAGAAGAATATAGATAATGAAAATAGATGAAATTAATTAAATAAAAATAATTTATTTAATTAATTATAGAAATAGATGGTTTAGAAGAAAATAGATAATTGATACAAGTGTGCTAGACAAAATCGACATATGTAGTGGTGAATAATGCGACTAATTGATAAATGATCGAAGGGTCAATTTTGGGTGTCTACAATAATGAAAAGAAAACCAAAAATAGAGGAATTATAAAAAGGGAGATAGAAGAATGTAATGATTTGATTGATTGGTTAAAGGAGAGAAGACATACAGATAGATAAGGGAGCAATCAATATGAAAGGGGAAGAGTACATGACACTGGAACTAGCTTGCTCTATTGCTAGGAGTTGTTGGTCATGATGTTAGTCGTTCGCAAACATAGAATAAAAGTTACACAACAACCTTTACTCATCTTGAAAGATACGATGAATTCAAAGAATTCATGATCCCAAGTCTCCGTTGATTAGGTCTTAATCTACTGACGTTACTCAGTGGTTGATGTGTGTTGCTGTTTTCCATTCAGGGGCCTTACGTGTTTCTGCACTGTTCATCATCATCATCTTCAAATATCCTGCTCTGGATGTTTGCTCTGCATAAGTCTCCAACAATTCTACCTCTGCACTGTAAATTTAGTCAAATAACGTGCCTACAGGCTGATATTTGCATAATTTCTATCATTATTTATGATTCATTGCATGAAATTTCCAATACTACATGCATTTAACTCAAATATGCTAATGATCTTCAGTTACCTACGGGATTTCAGCATATTTCACTGTTTCTGCTTGTTATTTATCATGATTTGCAGTTATGGTGATGAATTAATGAAATTAAAAAAAGAAAAAGGGTTAAAGAATGAGATTCCCAAAACTACTGGACTTAGATCACTGATCCACATACAAGCTCCCATACATGCAATGAAAAGAAGGAAAACTAGAAATCATACTTCACCAGGACATTCCACAAATCCGCATGATCTAGTGCAAATATTCAAAGGAAAAGTTGACAACAACATGTAATGAAATGAAAGCGCTTCCATTTGAACACAGCATTCACCAGTACATATCCAGAAATCAACAGAAAGATTACGCAAAATTTACAATTAGGATGTAATCTGGAACTTCATATTCATTCAGTATGCTCAAGAACAGGTACATTTACAGTGATCTGAAGAAAGAACCTTGACATTTCAACAATTCTATCCTCATTAGTCTCAGTAATCCGATCTCCTAATTGATTCTACAGTAATTGACTTTTTGCGCCAGATGCGTCTGTGTATTCTAATGTATATCCCCCCTTTTTAAAATGACAAGCTCTGTTTCTTATATAGAACAGCCGCCAAAAAATGGTTACAACGATCCAAGGATCAGGATCCTCCCATAACAAACAACGGTCCAGATGAAAAGCACATGCTTCGTCAGTTGGCAAATGCACAGCTGGCACAGAATATTCCAGCATCTTCAACTTGATTCGGCCTCCAGCTGGCGAACAGCATATTTGACAATATCCTCTTCATTTCTGGCTCATGTTGCCTCCATGCGCAACTTTGTAATGCTCAGCCTCAGCAGCATCATCATGACTTCAACGCTCAGCTTCAGCAGCATCATGACTTCAATGTTCAGCTTCAGCAGCATCATGACTTCAATGTTCAGCTTCAGCAGCATCATGACTTCAATGTTCAGCTTCAGCAGCATCATGACTTCAATGTTCAGCTTCAGCAGCATCATGACTTCAATGTTCAGCTTCAGCAGCATCATGACTTCCTGCAAATAAACAGACAAACATTAAGTTCATCATCATGTGGATAAACAACAGGAAGTAAACATTTTATTAAACATACCTCCCAATGCAGCTACAGGCAACCAGGCTTTACCTGTGGAAAATATGCACTAAATGCATAAACAGCATAAAACAACCAGGTCAACCCTTGTTGACCAAAAATCAGGCAGTCGGGCCTTCAAATTTCTATCGCTTCATGTTTTTGCCCATTTTCTTGTATATCGGGTTCAAATATGATCAGGTATGTCAAAATATACAAGGAAATAACTACCCCTAACAAATTACTTCATACCTGGCTTTGCATGCTCTGTTTGAATGTTTCGGGTCATCATCATCATGTTCGCATCAGTGCGACCACACATGATCAGGTTGACAATATTGGACTTGGCCGACGGCAACAGTTATACCTACACCGAAAATCATGATGATGCCCAACTCAATATCTTCTATCTAGCCGCAGGATATTGTGAAATATGATGCTCCTCCCCTCCGAATGCTCTGAGGAAAAGCACATCAGGATGTTTTGTTTTTGCATATTCGGGGAAGAAAGACATCATCATCATCATCATGATGAAGGCAAACAGGAGGACTTGGAAAATGATCCTGCCGCTGAGGAATATCATGATGACGTCATCGTCATCATCAGGCTTCGTTAAAATGCAAAGGGATGACGTCACCGTCATGCTCCGTTAAGATCAGGAGGTAAATGGAATATCGGGTCACCTCTAAGGAAGATGATCAGGTGGATGAAAGCAATATGACCCTTTTCGGCCAAGGCTATCCGCTCAAAAGATTAGGATGATGAACATCATCATCATCATATCCGCACTGGGTGATCTAAAACATGATCCTGCTGAAAGTCCCGATGACGTCATCAGGATATCCGTGGCCTTCGTTAATCTTAAAACATGACGTCATCGTCATCATCATACTCAGGAACCAGAATCATGCCTTGGAAAAAAAAATCCTGCCGAAGGAGAAAGGTGATGGTGACGTCATCGTCATCATCATATTTGCAAAAGGTTATACTTGTCGGCAGGATGATATTACGAACTGTCGGGAGAGACGAACAAGATCATGATGATCTTGTTCAACAAGGCTTGGAAAAGGAAAATCATCCTCCGTTTCGAAAGATAAGGTGATCATCACGATCACGCAAAAGGAGATCAGGAGGATATTACAAAATGTCGGGTCCTGAAATATCATGATGATGTTGATCACCAAGACTTTGACGTGCGCGCGCAAATTTTGCAGATGGTGGGTTTCTTAAGCAAGGTGATATGATCATCAGCATGATATTATCACATCGGGTGATGTTAGAATATCATGATGCTCGCGATGTGCTCAAGGTTGCTTGACGGGTAAAACACACTAGCACTTAAGATTGACGTCCGGAGGTTTCGGGCCTGCATGATTTTTATCAGGTGATAGAGTAAGATCATGATGATGATCTTTCGCGATACAAAAGACCGCTCGACGGGAAAAGATTATTACGACTTAAACTTGACGTCCGGATGTTTCGACCTCAGGATATTATCGGGGGGCTTTTCAAATATCATGATGATGATGTTCATACAACAATTATCAGGTTTGACCAAAACTTTGACTGCTCACAACTCCTTCATATGGACGAATTTTCAAGTGATGTAAAAGGCAAACCTGCATGGAATTTCAAGCTCTTTCTAACCATGAAGTCATAGAAACAAAATATGAACTTTGACGAACTAACCTCATGATGATGACCTACCTCATCCTGACCTTCATGATGATGATGCACCTGACTTATTTTTACCAAACCGCCAGAAACAGACAACACAAGCCAAAACAAAAGTTGGGTCCTTGTTTTGCCAAGTCAAAATGGGGCGTGTTGTGTAACCACACAACAACTTGCCACCAAAGAAAACAAACAAATTCCAATGATTCAAGTGATATGATCACATTCATCTATAGTATTCTAATTCTTTCTAAGTAAAATCATCATGATCTTTGAATGATAAAATTTCATTATGGTGATAAAGCTAACAAAGGATCAGGTGTGTGCAGATGATTAATTATCCTCATCTTGGAGGCAAGTTGAAAACATAAGTAACTGGTGTTAAACTACATAGTTGGAGATCATCCCTCATAGCCAACCTGGATAGAGCCTTGCTGCCAGCAGACGTCTATAGCCCCGGCAAGGTTATCTATACAATCTCCCTAAGTAGAGCCCCACTGCCAGCAGGCGTCCATAGCCCCGGTAGAGTTACTTAGATGGCCTAATTTTATTTCGTTTCTAATTTTCCTTTAAAAATTTAAATTTGATATCATCATGTCAGCTCATTTGTACAAGGTGTAGTCACTTGCAGCTTTAGGTTGGAGATTGTATTGGTAGCAAGGGAGTCCCTTTAGATTTTTCACTTAACACCTATACTTGTATCTTCAACAAACCCAAGGCTGTTAGGTGTTTCATTATGTTTGATTCACTTTGGACAAGAAAAAGCACCCTGATGAAAAGACATCATAAACCTGATCATGAACATTTCTTAGAATGAATCATAACCTATATTTAAACGTGATCTCATCACTTGAATCCTAACAATTTAACTATTTTCTTAAGGTGATGAAGTGCATCATCCTGACTTACTAGAACAAGGTCCCAACCAACAAAACAACAACAACAACAAGCAAACTGCACAAACAACTATACAAATATACAATATGATACACAAGACTGTCATGAAGTCACTCAGGCCTGGAAATAATGTTTGAGGAATTGTCCATTGACTGGCAATGGGACATCCTCACCTGTCAGGTTCTTAAGCCTATAAGTGCTGTCTCCTAAAATTTCAGAAATCTGAAAGGGACCTACCCATAGTCTATCAAACTTACCATGATCACCTTTCCTTTCATGGGCTTTATCCCACATCAGGACTAAATCTGACATCCTGAACGCTTTAATTCTGGCTCTCTTGTCAAACCAGCGTTTAACAACAACCTGATGTTTTGCAAATTGGTCAATTGCTTGACTTCGTTTTTCCTCCAGATGCATCAACTGAAGCAACCTGACTTCCTGTTTATTATCTATGCCTAGATAGTCTTGGGCAAACTGCAGAGTAGGAATTTTCAAGTTTACAGGGAGGATAGGATCTACCCCATATACTAGCTGGAAGGGTGAGTTTCCCAATGCAATTTTCATTCTAGTTCTGTCTACCCATAAGGCATATTTCAGAAATGAGTTCCATTCCCTAGGATTTTTCTCTATCAATTTTCTTATGATACTCAGTAAATTCTTATTGGTGGATTCTGCTAATCCATTTCCCTGGGGATAGTAATTGGATGAGAACTTAAGTATAATCCCATGATCAAAAGCCCAACTTGACAATTTAGTGGAAATGAAGGCAGAACCATTATCACTTACCAATGCATAAGGAATTCCATACCTGGTGACAATGTTGCTTTCCAGAAATTTAATGACATCATCAGCAGTACAAGTTTTGCTGCTGATAGCCTCAGTCCATCTGGTACAATAATCAGTAATTGTTAGGACATACCTCTGGCCTGAAGAAGACGGAGGATTGATTGGTCCTATGAAATCCATGCCCCATTGTGCAAATGGGCGCTCCTCCATCACTGGCTGCAACGGTTGTGCAGCATATTTTTCTCTGTTGGCAGCAACCTGGCAAACATGACAACATTTAACATGATCAGCTGTGTCTTTAAAAATTGTAGGCCAGTAATATCCTGCTCTGAGGATTGCATGTGTTGTGGCCAACGCTGATCCGTGGGCAGTTCCAAACTTGTCATGTAACTCTGTCAAGACTTTATTGGCTTCTGGTTTCTCTAAGCATCTCAGGTATATCCCTTCATAATTCTTTTTAAACAGGGCTCCTCCCTTCATCATATATTTCTGGGATCTTATCTTTAAGGCTCTTCTCTGTGAGGCTTGCATTCCTGAAGGACATCTTCCAGTGATCAGGATGTGCCTGATGTCTTAATACCATTCTTTATTGTCTTTCTCATCGATTACATACTGCTGACTGATGATGTTTGGATCAGTTTCAGATATCATCTGGCTCAGAGCCTGTCCTCTTACTAGCTTCATGGGTGTGATCTCCATGTCATATTCTTGTAGTACCGTAATCCATTTGGCCCTTTTTTCACCAGGTTCACTCTGCATCAGCAGCATCTTTACTGCTGCATCTGGTACCACAGCAATCACCTTACTTCTTAGTATGTAATGTCTGAACTTTTTTACTGCTCTAACTAATGCAAGTGCCTGTCTTTCAACATCTACATATCTCAACTCAGCATCCCTGAAAGGACAGCTCATGAAGGCAATTGGTTTCTCTTCTTTATCTTCATTTCTTTGAGTTAACACTGCTGCAGAAGTATGTTCTGAAGCAAATGAGTAGATGTAGAAATCATTTGTATAATCTGGACTAATGAGGACAGGAGCATCTGAAATGGCCTTCTTTATATCCTCAAAAGCAGCTCTGGCTTCTGGTGTCCAGTCAATTTGTGCATCTTTTTTTAACATGGCATTCAGTGGTCTGACAATCTCAGCAAAGCCAGTGATGAACTTCCTCACAAAATTTATCTTACCAAAATAAGATTTAAGCTCCTTTTTGCTTCCTGGAAGTGGTAATTTCATAATAGATTCCACCCTGTCAGGATCAATGATAATCCCATCCTCTGTGATCAGGTGGCCTAGTAACTTTCCTGTTGTGACCCCGAATATGCACTTCTTGGGATTCAAAGATATTCCATATTCTTCACACTTCTTCAGTACACCTCTGAGGTCAGCAACATGATCTCCTCTTTCCTTGGAGAATACTGTCAGGTCATCCATGTAGATGACTATACATTTTCCTACTAAGCCTCTGAAGGCTATGTCCATTGCTCGCTGGAATGTAGCTCCAGCATTTATCAGTCCAAATGGCATACGTCTATATGCAAATATCCCCCACTTTGTGGTGAAGGCAGTCTTTAATCTGTCAATTTTATCCACCATCACTTGGTTGTATCCTGAAAAACCATCCAAGAAGGACATCATCTTGGCTCCATTTACCATCTGCAGAACTTCATCCAAAGAGGGCAAAGGATAATTATCCTTTTCTGATGCTCTGTTCAGGTTCCTGAAATCCACACACAATCTGATGTCTCCATTCTTCTTTCTGACTGGCACCAGATTTGCCACCCAAGTGGAGTGCCTTACAGGAAATATTATCCGGGCATTTAACAATTTCTTGACCTCTTCAAGGATGATGGGCTCAAGCAGAGCATTGACTGGCCTCTGCTTCTGTTTGAAAGGTTTTGCATCTGGCTTGAGAGGTATCGTATGAGTTATGACAGAAGTGTCATACGTCTTCAACTCGTCATAAGTCCATGCAATTACATGTATATAATCCTTAAGGGCCTGAGTTATTCCTTCTAACTCTTCAGGTGTACAAACCTTACCCAACAAGACATTTCTCTTGTCATCAGCTTGTCCAATATTCACCTGTGAATATTGACCTCCATCTGCCTTAGGCAGATCCTTATGTTTGAGCATATTATCCAGATCAAAGGCTCTTTCTAATTCAATCATACCTTTGGGAATTGTGTTGCTAGGCAACTCTAATATCTCATCTTCTTCCCAGACATGATCTTCCATACTATTTTCATCTATGATCTGAGCTTCAAATACGTCTCTGTTTGATATGAAGTCCAGGATGTGCTGATCATCATCAAACACTTGGAGATTAGTCACATTGTCAGGTACCGAAGGTACTGACACCAATTCTACGGAAAATCTCTTCAGACCAGATATAGACAGCGGTTCCAGCGTACTGGCGGCCTGAGCAAGTGCATCTGCCCTTTGGTTCTGTTCTCTTGGCACGTGAACGATGTTGAAGGCATCAAAGTCTTCAATCAGGTCCCACACACGGTGTCTGTAATTTGATAGCTTTCTGTAGTTACAAGAGTAAATTCCTCTTACTTGTCTCACAACTAGTTCTGAATCTCCAAAGACATGCAGGATCTTCACCTTCTTCTTATGGGCAAACAACAGTCCATGAATCAGAGCTTCATACTCTGTGACATTATTAGTGCAGGGGAACTGTAATCTGTAAGCTGCTAAATAGGATTTCCCTGATGGATCAACAAGGTCAATTCCTACCCCAGAACCCTGCTTAGATTTGGATCCATCAAACCTCAGGATCCAAGGCTTATCTTCAGCAGGACATTTGCTTGAGCTTTCTTTTTTCTTTGCAGCTCTGGCTGCTGCTCCGCCTGATATCCACTTTAACTTAGGTGTGTCATCTTCAAGCTTCTTCTTTCCTTTATCTGATGAGCCTGATGGCTTTTCTGTTTTCTCTTCCATCCTAGCAGGAGGATGATGTTCAGCACATACAGCTGCATGCTTCTTCAAAATGTGTAAGCACAGTGAGCAAGTGGTTTCTGAGTGAGGCGCCTCATGCAGCCTACACCAACCTTTAATTAAAACCTCCTGGGGGAATCTACACTGTTGTGTCATTTTTTTCATTTCTTTGACCAGAAATTCTTCGAACTTCGTCAGGTCACTGCCTTTATCCTCATCAGACAACTCGTAATCCGGTTCCATGAAGCAATCACTACCAGGAGTGATCTTTTCCTTTCTCGCATCATTCGTCTGATTGGACACCAGGATCTCTTCTGTTTTTCGGATATGATCTTCATCAGGATCCGTCGACTCTTCTGTTCCTGCAGAAGACAAATAAAAATTAGTATCATCATCATCATCAGATGTAGCACTCACCTCGGAATATGATGATGATGCTTCACTATACGTCTCCTCCAGTATGATCATGTCTAAGCATGGTTCACAAGTCTTTTCCGAGTGTGCTTCGCCATGTAATCTGCACCATCCGTCAATCAAAATATCATTAGCAGGTATATTTAATAATTGACAACATTTTATCTGAGTAGATAAATGCATCTGAAAATCCCTGAAGCGATCTATTTCGTTGTCATTATCAGGATCATTATTAAGTTCTACAACTGGCAAATCCCCATGATAATCATCATCATGATGATGATGAACATCAAGCATCAGGACCTCTTCTATTTGGACAGTTTGCGGCCTGATGTGATAAACTCCAGGTTCTACGTTTACATACATGATCTCATTTGTTCTGTTATATTCCGTGATCATATGTTTCATCCTAGGCTCAGCATCAATCCTGATCTGATTAGGTATACCCTTCCATGGCAACCACATGTGACTGAAGTCTGTGGACATATATCCTTTAAGCGTTTTAGACCAGTCCCGGCTAAGCAACATCCCGTATGTATCAGGTATGTCAACTACCTGAATGTCAATGTAATATTGGATCCTAGGATCAGACGCTAGCTGCATGTGAATGTGAGTGAGTTCTCCTACGACACGTACTTCTGTCTTATCCAGTTGAGTGACCTTCTTTAAGGATTTAGCAGGATGCAGTCCTAATGCGTTGCATATTGACAAAGGCATAACATTGGTTGAGGCTCCTGAATCAACTAAACAGTTGTGCACATTCTTACTGAACATTCTTATGGTGAGGAGAAACGGAGGTGATTCAGTTTTATCTCTGTAAAAGGTCATGTGAGAGGTTTCAGCAGCTTGGACTGTGGCTGACACTTTGGGCTTGACAGTATTATCTTTAGCAGTATGGTCTCTGTTATTGGATTGACTCGAAAGGTGATTATCCTCTTTAGGAGTAGGATCATCCAGAGACTTCATGAATGCCCTTTTGATGGCAGGAGTTTTCAGTAACTCAGATAGGGACAGGCTGATCTTGATTTTCTTCATTTCATCAGCCAAATAGCTGACTAACCTGTCAGACTCATGAGGTGCATTTGCGACTTTTGTTACTGTGTTTTGAGGAGACAAATATTGAGCATTCACCTTAGGGAACCCAGGGTTATTGCTAGCCTTAGGATCAGGAGGTGTGTTGAAGTTGTTTGGAGGTAGAGATGATGTCAATGGACCGGCAGGTCTGTTGGCATTACTCCTCAGGTTATAATTGTGCTTACCAGGGTATTGCTGTTGGTATGCATGTACTTCCTCATGCTCTCTTGTAGGTTCGTTTTCATCCTCAAAAGGGAAGACATAGTTTGCTTCAAAGGTTAAAGCAGATTCTTCACAGGTCTGAGTATAATCCTAATGAGGCTGATTAGTGTATGTTTCTAGCACAAAAGCTGAATCATATCCACAAGGGACTATTTCATTTCCTTCTGCCTGAGGTGGATTTCCAGAAGTATTAGACACTTCAGTCTGAAAGATGCTGGCAGCAATCCTAAATTGTGGACAATCTAATTCTGCATGTGCATTGGTATTGTGAATCCTGCACCAATTGGTAAGGGCTGCTTCAGCAAGATTGACTCTAGTAGTCTGTTTGGCTTCACCAGGAGGCTGATTGTCTAGGGGTGATGGTAATGAACCATTATTTGGCCTGGAGTTCCACACTCTGGGCTGCCTAGGGGGATTATTATTGTTTACAGCACTATTGTTGAAGTTATTGTTGTATCCTCTGTCAGGGTAATTTGGTCTGTCATTGGAATAACTCCTATTCTGACCTGACTGTGAATAAAACCCTTGGTTTCTCAAGTGTGTTACTTCTGTGGTGAGCTTTCTCAACTGAGCAAACATTTCTTTGATTTCCTCTTTCTCCTCTTGAGCTTTGGCCACTACATTTTCAGTCTGAGGCTGGAAAAAGGAAGATCCATGGTTATTGTGGGATAGATCTGTACCCTGAGGTGTCTGAGCATGTGCAGGATATTGTGGCGATTGGCCATTTCCATTAGGAGGAGGCATAATACTCAATGGAGGTACTTGCAAAGGTGCAGGCATGATTGCTGGGGGCATCACTGCTCCATTTGGATATTGTGCAGGATATTGCGAAGGATAAGCTGCAGGATACTGTGCTGGATATTGTGACTGCATGCCAGGCAAAGTAGGGAATGCTATATTAGGAGTAGGAGCAGGTATCAGCTGCTGATTTACCTTGATAGCTTCTTGAAAAGCTCCTGTCAATGTGGTGATCTTAGGATGTGTTCTCCTGATGAACATGGCGGTTAATGGATCCAGGGCTGAATAATAAATACTCCTAGCAGCATCATCAGCCACCACATATGGGGTAACTAGCTTGGACAACATTTTCTGGAACCTAGCATTGAAATTTGCAATAGGTTCATGCTCAAATCTCTTAATTGTGGCAAACAGGTGGTAATTCATGGATGGATCAATAGGGACCTTGAATCTGTCAAGAAAGGCCTTCTCTAAGACAGCCCACGAATCGACAGAAGATTGACCAAGACTGATGAACCAATTATAAGCCTCTTCCCCTAAGGAAAAAGGGAATAATCTGCACACCACGTCCTGATGCTCTATTCTGGCTCTGCAGCAAGCTTCTTTAAACGTCCTGATATGATCATCCGCATCCTGATAAGGATGGTATTTTGGACAAAGTTTGTCCGGATACTTTGGTAACTCATGATACGCAGTAAAGGTCAATGGTGATTCCGCTGCAAAGAACGACATTGCAACCTGAGGGGGCTGAACTGGTGGTGCAGTTGGCTGAGGTTGGACTAAAGGTATACCCTGAGGTTGAACAGGAGGTGTCACGGGTATACCGGAAGGTATTTGCAAACCAACAGGAGTTACAGGAGGAGGTCCTGGTGAAGTTCTGGACGTACTAGACTCTGGAGTATGGTGAACGTCTACAGTCTTAGGTCTAAAACCTCTAACAGGCAATTCTTCAAAAATTTCACTATGTCTAGACCTGGTATTTATCCTGTGAGCCAGGATTTCTCGATTTGGAGGCCAATTAGCTGAAACTTTGCAAATATTGGCTGAATTCCATCGGACAAGGTGATATTTGCGGTCAACTTGCAAATCAGACTGAATATTTACGTGATATTTGCGAAGACACTGCAAATATGACAGGATATTGGGATATTTCGACTGGTAGCACCAGATCTCACGTGTCTAAGGCTCAAATTCTCAAAGCTTGAACAAATTTATGCATCTTTGGCCAATATTTAGTGAATTTAAAGAAATCTACTGTAAAGCTTGCAATATTTATGTGAGATTTGGAAATCTTTACATAGAATGTGCAAATACAAACTTGTCGCAGCAAATATTTACGCAATATGATGAAATTCACAAACGATCTGAAGTTACCTTACTCTGAGTGTCATCAAACCTGAAAGTACTGATGATGAGCGTGATCTTCTGGACGACCCTCCTTCTAGCGCCAATTTATGTTGCGTTAGAAGCGAGGGGCCTGCATAATGAATGATGACTGAAGCAGCGGTGCCTTTTCCAGTTGGCCCTCCTTCTGTTGATGAAATCCAGAAATTCTCTGTTCTGCCCTCCTTCTGTTGATGAAATCCAGAAATTCTCTGTTCAGCCCTCCTCCTAGCGCCAATTTATGTTGGTCATGATGTTAGTCGTTTGCAAACATAGAATAAAAGTTACACAACAACCTTTACTCATCTTGAAAGATACGATGAATTCAAAGAATTCATGATCCCAAGTCTCTGTTGATTAGGTCTTAATCTACTGACGTTACTCAGTGGTTGATGTGTGTTGCTGTTTTCCATTCAGGGGCCTTACGTGTTTCTGCACTGTTCATCATCATCATCTTCAAATATCCTGCTCTGGATGTTTGCTCTGCATAAGTCTCCAACAATTCTACCTCTGCACTGTAAATTTAGTCAAATAACGTGCCTACAGGCTGATATTTGCATAATTTCTATCATTATTTATGATTCATTGCATGAAATTTCCAATACTACATGCATTTAACTCAAATATGCTAATGATCTTCAGTTACCTACGGGATTTCAGCATATTTCACTGTTTCTGCTTGTTATTTATCATGATTTGCAGTTATGGTGATGAATTAATGAAATTAAAAAAAGAAAAAGGGTTAAAGAATGAGATTCCCAAAACTACTGGACTTAGATCACTGATCCACATACAAGCTCCCATACATGCAATGAAAAGAAGGAAAACTAGAAATTATACTTCACCAGGACATTCCACAAATCCGCATGATCTAGTGCAAATCTTCAAAGGAAAAGTTGACAACAACATGTAATGAAATGAAAGCGCTTCCAGTTGAACACAGCATTCACCAGTACATATCCAGAAATCAACAGAAAGATTACGCAAAATTTACAATTAGGATGTAATCTGGAACTTCATATTCATTCAGTATGCTCAAGAACAGGTACATTTACAGTGATCTGAAGAAAGAACCTTGACATTTCAACAATTCTATCCTCATTAGTCTCAGTAATCCGATCTCCTAATTGATTCTACAGTAATTGACTTTTTGCGCCAGATGCGTCTGTGTATTCTAATGTATATCCCCCCTTTTTAAAATGACAAGCTCTGTTTCTTATATAGAACAGCCGCCAAAAAACGGTTACAACGATCCAAGGATCAGGATCCTCCCATAACAAACAACGGTCTAGATGAAAAGCACATGCTTCGTCAGTTGGCAAATGCACAGCTGGCACAGAATATTCCAGCATCTTCAACTTGATTCGGCCTCCAGCTGGCGAACAGCATATTTGACAATATCCTCTTCATTTCTGGCTCATGTTGCCTCCATGCGCAACTTTGTAATGCTCAGCCTCAGCAGCATCATCATGACTTCAACGCTCAGCTTCAGCAGCATCATGACTTCAATGTTCAGCTTCAGCAGCATCATGACTTCAATGTTCAGCTTCAGCAGCATCATGACTTCAATGTTCAGCTTCAGCAGCATCATGACTTCAATGTTCAGCTTCAGCAGCATCATGACTTCCTGCAAATAAACAGACAAACATTAAGTTCATCATCATGTGGATAAACAACAGGAAGTAAACATTTTATTAAACATACCTCCCAATGCAGCTACAGGCAACCAGGCTTTACCTGTGGAAAATATGCACTAAATGCATAAACAGCATAAAACAACCAGGTCAACCCTTGTTGACCAAAAATCAGGCAGTCGGGCCTTCAAATTTCTATCGCTTCATGTTTTTGCCCATTTTCTTGTATATCGGGTTCAAATATGATCAGGTATGTCAAAATATACAAGGAAATAACTACCCCTAACAAATTACTTCATACCTGGCTTTGCATGCTCTGTTTGAATGTTTCGGGTCATCATCATCATGTTCGCATCAGTGCGACCACACATGATCAGGTTGACAATATTGGACTTGGCCGACGGCAACAGTTATACCTACGCCAAAAATCATGATGATGCCCAACTCAATATCTTCTATCTAGCCGCAGGATATTGTGAAATATGATGCTCCTCCCCTCCGAATGCTCTGAGGAAAAGCACATCAGGATGTTTTGTTTTTGCATATTCGGGGAAGAAAGACATCATCATCATCATCATGATGAAGGCAAACAGGAGGACTTGGAAAATGATCCTGCCGCTGAGGAATATCATGATGACGTCATCGTCATCATCAGGCTTCGTTAAAATGCAAAGGGATGACGTCACCGTCATGCTCCGTTAAGATCAGGAGGTAAATGGAATATCGGGTCACCTCTAAGGAAGATGATCAGGTGGATGAAAGCAATATGACCCTTTTCGGCCAAGGCTATCCGCTCGAAAGATTAGGATGATGAACATCATCATCATCATATCCGCACTGGGTGATCTAAAACATGATCCTGCTGAAAGTCCCGATGACGTCATCAGGATATCCGTGGCCTTCGTTAATCTTAAAACATGACATCATCGTCATCATCATACTCGGGAACCAGAATCATGCCTTGGAAAAAAAAATCCTGCCGAAGGAGAAAGGTGATGGTGACGTCATCGTCATCATCATATTTGCAAAAGGTTATACTTGTCGGCAGGATGATATTACGAACTGTCGGGAGAGACGAACAAGATCATGATGATCTTGTTCAACAAGGCTTGGAAAAGGAAAATCATCCTCCGTTTCGAAAGATAAGGTGATCATCACGATCACGTAAAAGGAGATCAGGAGGATATTACAAAATGTCGGGTCCTGAAATATCATGATGATGTTGATCACCAAGACTTTGACGTGCGCGCGCAAATTTTGCAGATGGTGGGTTTCTTAAGCAAGGTGATATGATCATCAGCATGATATTATCACATCGGGTGATGTTAGAATATCATGATGCTCGCGATGTGCTCAAGGTTGCTTGACGGGTAAAACACACTAGCACTTAAGATTGACGTCCGGAGGTTTCGGGCCTGCATGATTTTTATCAGGTGATAGAGTAAGATCATGATGATGATCTTTCGCGATACAAAAGACCGCTCGACGGGAAAAGATTATTACGACTTAAACTTGACGTCTGGATGTTTCGACCTCAGGATATTATCGGGGGGCTTTTCAAATATCATGATGATGATGTTCATACAACAATTATCAGGTTTGACCAAAACTTTGACTGCTCACAACTCCTTCATATGGACGAATTTTCAAGTGATGTAAAAGGCAAACATGCATGGAATTTCAAGCTCTTTCTAACCATGAAGTCATAGAAACAAAATATGAACTTTGACGAACTAACCTCATGATGATGACCTACCTCATCCTGACCTTCATGATGATGATGCACCTGACTTATTTTTACCAAACCGCCAGAAACAGACAACACAAGCCAAAACAAAAGTTGGGTCCCTGTTTTGCCAAGTCAAAATGGGGCGTGTTGTGTAACCACACAACAGGAGTCATGTAAATCAAAATACCCTCATGGATGATGGGCTAGCAAGCTATGTTATACTAGGTGACCATGAGTGTAACAAGTTGGGTCATACAAAGCACACAGGATAGCAAGTTGTGTTATGCTAGGTGGCTCATAGATTAGACGAATTCATAGGCTAGCAAGCTGCATTATGCTAGGTGATCATGTGCTACTAACGCCTCAGGAAACACATCGAAATTCAAAACCTTAGGAAGATTTATCCAAAAATAATGCCTCAAGGAGTGCATCAAAATTCAAAGCCTCTAGGAGATTTATTGAACAATAACACCTCAAGGAGCATATCAAACACCAACACTGTAAGGGGTGAATGCTTCAAGGAGTGCAAAATTACACAACACCACAAGGGCGAATGAATACGCAACACCTCAGGGAGTGTACTGATAAGCTACACCTCAAGTGGTGATTTGATAAGCTATACCTCAGGGGGGTGTGAATAAGGAAGGGTACGTGTATGGATTCATGTGAGATTTTACCACCATGAATGGCAACACATAAAAAAGAAAGCTACATGTGCAACATAATGGTTAGCAACACAATAGTCTCATCACAAATTAGAGGAAGAGAAATGAATAGGATAGAGGTAAATCTCAATATCACTTGTCATGTATAGGAGAGTGACCATGGAAAGGATGCATGTCTAGTATTTGCTTCTAGAATAGGTTGTCATGGCTCCCCAGAATAGGAGTGAGGACAACAAAGATAAAATAAGTTGCATATTACCCGATAAAAGAGAAGTTGGTCCTCTCTTTAAGACCAAGGTAATCTTGATTCTATAATAGAGGAAGTCCCAAAGTGATGACAGAGGTAAGCTCGATGTCATAACTAAGGACTCTTAGTATTATAATAGAGGTGATCTCAATGTCGTAAGTAGGGACTCTTATATTATAGTAGAGGTAATCTCAATGTCATAATAGATGAGTCTCAATGTGAGAACAAAGCTAATCTCAATGCCATGCCAAAGAAGCATGAAAGCACAGGTGAGCTAGACAGAGGTATATCTCAATGTTCTAGCAAAATGCACCTAGCCAAGAGAAGAAGAAAGAAAAATTTATGAAGATACCAAGGTGCCTCCAATAAATGTAGAAGATAGAGAAGGAACTTCAATAAGAGATTGAAAAATTGACTCATTAGAAGAGGTGTGTTCCATTTTTTCATGAAGATGAATATAAGAGTCGATATGAACAAAAATAGGCTCAATAGCTATAGAAGACTAAGCTACGGGAGAAGTACATGTGTTAGAAGCATCATAGCTAATATCATATAAGCAAGGAGAGTGCCATGACTTTGTACGGATTCAACTACTAAATCAATATCATCATTATATAGAAAAGGTGCATTATGGGATGAGACATGAATGACACATGTATCCATAAGGTCTTGTATCTTGTCTTTTAATGCTTGACATTGATTGGTAGAATGACCAAGCACTCTATGATACCGGAAAAAAGGAAGTGTGGAACGAATCTGCTTAGAAAGTTTCTTGTGCATAGGAGGAAGAGTGATCAATTGAGTCTCCAAGAGAGTGGGTAGAATACTCTCAGGAGATTTTGTGGAAGGATATTCAATATGTATTAAAAGAGGACTTTCAACCAATTTTATGTTTTAGAAGTGATGAATGATACTAGCATGCTCATCCTTATCTACAAGAGGGGGTTCATCCTCCAAGGAAAGAGGATGGAATGAAAGAGAAAAGAGTCCATCTTGGAAAGATAAAGGATCAATAAAAACATGAGCCTCATCATCACTCAAAGAAGAGTCATCAAAGGCACTGAAAGAGATTTTATCCATATGACTTTGAGAATGATGTGGTGAAGAAGTATCACCAACTGTAAGGATAGGATCCTCATGGGTGATGAATGAAGGTAGAGATATCTCTACATCCTTTGGGAGGTCCAAAGAGTTTGAAAACATAACGGAAGGAGGGAGAGAAGACAAGAGGATATCCACATCCTTAGTGACGTCCAAGGAGCTTGTATTAGTGTAGGAGTATTAACACTATTACTTATTAATTAAATAAGTAATTATGTGTATATTCCCCACATGGCTGTAAGCCACCTTAGGTGGTTAGGTGTCTACTTGAAGAGTCCAATACAACTCTCCAAGCCACTTGTCAACACTCAACTAGAGGTGGAAGAAAGAGTGCCGACAAGTAGCTTGGAGAGTTGTATTGGACTCTCCAAGTAGACACCTAACCACCTAAGGTGGCTTAAAGCCATGTGGGGAATAACACATAATTACTTATTTAAATAATAAGTAATAGTGTTAATATTCCTACACTAACACCCCCCCTTAAGTACAGCTTACGTGGGCACAATAAAGATGGGTCCCAGCAACTAGGCATGATTAGGTAACCATGTACAAATGCATCTCTCATAAGGTGGAGAAAGAAAAAAACCCTCGTAGAAAAAAAACTTTCCTCCAAAAGAGAGAAAATAAGAGAGAGTTGTGGACACAACTCAATGGAAGTGTACTTGACACAATACAACTAAAAGTGATAGTCTTGCAATATTTGCAAGATCCATGTGTGGAATGTCAATTGTATGCCATATGGATACAATTCAAATCCAATGTGAAGTCCTACTTTGAAGATTCTATGGAAGCCTACTGTGAAACAACTCTGAAATCTGTAGAAGCAAGGAAATCGATCTATCAATCTTTGGCCGTGATGAATCTCTTGAAGTCCTCTAAGAATCAACTCTGGATGCACATGTAGCATTAGGTGATAGTGATGTTGTAGTGGAAATGTTCTTGACATATCTTAATGGAAGTGTAATTGACATATCTCAATATATTGCAGGAAAAAAAGTTGAAGAATGATGAAGTAGTAGTAGAAGTGATCTTGACATAATTGTTGCAAGTATGTGCTAACTGGTGTTGTCATTGATGTCAACATGCTTGCGTTGTTATTGGTGTCAACTATGTCTTCTAATATTGCTGATTGTTTCTTGATTGAGTTGTCATGTTAAAGTGATTTGAATGCCTTATAAAAGTGTTGATGATGTTGGTATATTGTTCTTATTGCTAAGTTTCCAAGTGCTTTTGAGAAAATTTGCTCTCTAGAGGAAATAATGTGTTGCAGAGTATTTTGGCTTGTAGGATATTGTCTGAGTTTTTGATTTGCATTTCTTCAGTGTTGAAGACTAGAGTGTGAGATTTGGATATGTTTTAGAGAAGTGTTTGAAAATGCTAAATCCAAAATTTGATGGTCTGGATCGTTGTGCAGTGGAAGTTATGTTCACCAGTTTGAAGACTATATTTGATAGAGTTTTTGGGTTGTGCAGAGGTGTCTGGGAGAAAGTATTTTGCTCTGCATTTCTCCACTAAGTGGTTTGAGGTGATGTAGTTCTGGACATATGTTTATAAGTTCCTTAGCTATCTTCATTCCAAAGTATTTGTGATTTGATGCTCTGGAAAGCAATTTCTTATGCAACAAAGTTTGACAGTGTTTGTTGTGAGCAGTCTATGATCTGTCTTCAAGTGAGAATTGTTGTAGCTAGATTTGTTGGCCCCCAGGTGATTTCATGTTATCTGTAGATGCCTCTAGATTGTGTTGAAGGCTTGTGCTTGGTCTGCAAGCTATGATTGAGTTCTTGGAAGCGTGTACTTAAGTATTCTTGGTGTTTGCACAAGTTTGGGCGACTTGGGTGCTAACACTCTTTGCGGATGTGTTTCATGGATTGTGGAAGTGTGTTGAAGCGTGTGAAGATGTATTTAGGTCCAAGCTACACCATGAAGTGTTCTACCTTCATTCATTTGATTCACAAGATTGTTTAGGTCCATACCTAATTTGAATTGTGTATGCTTTCCGACCTTGAAGACTATTCCAAAGGTTGTAGAATGTGTTGCTGACCTTCATGTATGTTCCAAGGTTGATGATTGATATAAATAAGTGTAAATAATTCATGTGAAAGTGTGAAGATGTGAAGATGAGGATGTTTGTGTTGTGAGGCTGCGAAGGTGATAAGTATTGTGTTTCAATGGAATTGAACTCAAGCATGTGGTAGATGCTATTATATTAGTTCATGGTAGTGAGTCCTTTTGATAGTGAGCCCTTGTGGCAGTGATCCCTTATGGTAGTGAGCCCTTTTTATAGTGAGTATTTCTTTGGACCGTGAGTCCTTGGGTAGTGAGCCTCTTTGTAATTTGGGATTGTTACTACTATATATTGTGAGCTAATCCTCACCATGGTTTTCCCTTTTAGGGTTTTCCACATAAAAATTTGGTGTTCTCTTGTGGGGTGTTGATGTGATTAAGTTTCTATTATCTATTTTTCATGTTTAATCTTCATAACAAAATTAGGGCTTAAGTGAATTGATTTGGATGTGATTATGTTTGTGAAGGCTTAAAGTTTTTGATACAACTGGTTTACCCCCTCTCAGTTGTCTTGTGTTGAATGGCACAAGACAACTAAGAGGGGGAGGTTAATCAATTGTATCAAAACCTTAACTTCTTTAAACCACAATCAATTTCACAATCACTTAACTTATTTCCTTATTCTATTATGAGCATTAAATATGAATAGCAGAATGAACACATCAACACCACATACACATTAACACTAGATTTTTTATGTGGAAAACCCTAAACAGGGAAAAACCATGGTGAGTGTTAGCTCACAATATAAATGTAGTAACAATACTGAATATCAAATGGTGGCTCATTGCCAAAGGGCTCACTACCCAAAAGGATGGTTCACTATCGAGGGTTGGCTCACTGCCGGGGGTTGTTCGCTACCAGGGGTTGAACTGATTGAGTAGTATCTACACCATGCCTGAGTTTAGTTCCATTGAAGCACAATAAAACTCCTCTACTCTGTACTTTTTTGTCACTTCACACTTATCTTCTCATCTTCGCACAATCACTCCTCTTTCATGAATTCATTACATATATTTATGCAATTCATCAACCTTGGAATGCACATCAAGGTTGGCATTACAATCATCAACCATTGGAACAATCTCCAAGGTTGGCATACGTACATATATCAAATTAGGACTAGACCTAAACAAACTTGCAGACTAAATGAATAAAGGAGGAACACTTCATGCCTTAGCATAGACTCAATTACATCTTCACACGCTACCAAATGCTTCTATTGTTGGCAGGAGACACTACTCTGATGAATGTTTAATGTTGTCATTGATGGCAACAAGGCAAAGGGTTTCTATCGGCATGGCAAAGAGACTTTACTCCAGAAGAATAAATGACTAAGTATGGGTAGTATACATTATAGAAAGTAAGTGATAGTGTTTGAGATGGTATGCCTCCACACGTAAAGACATTTGTAAGTAGTTCAAGTATGTTGTTCATAGCTACCTAGTGATCACATGTTCTAGTATTCAAGTCTTGACTTCCTCTGAAAGTCATATGGTGAAATATCTAAGTCTGGGTGAACAGAGTTAAGTCAGGAACAGTGCATAGTACTAGAGTAAAAGGGTCTGCATTCCTTCATTGTGGCATATTTTGTCTTGTAGTTCTAAGGAGGCAAAGATACATACCATTATTACCTAAATCCAGAGTTATAGCTTCTGAAGCTCAATAGATCATATTCTACAAGTTCTCTAGTATCAGCTTCCAGTTTGACAGTATTTCACTGTGACAGAGCAACAGTTCCAAGATCCGCATTTTGCTATAAAGGACTATTATGTCTTGCGGTTATAAAGGTATGTTAAGAGGTCAATGATGAATGTTGGATATGATTTTTAGAGTCTCATATGGTCCACAGTGGAAGTTATGATGTGACAGTTGAATTGGTTAAGTGTGTACTTAAGGAATAAGCTGACAGGTGAATTAGATCTATATGCGGTGAGGATATAGTGTTTGAAGAATTAATCCAAGTGATTGAATGATTGATGCCGACTCATATGAAGACTATTGTATGTTTATTTGGGTTAGCATTCCTATTTGTGCACAAGATCAATCCGACAAGGTATAACACTTGTATACACGTTTCTTGTCTAGCTTGCCGACCTGATTGTGAGATGAATCCTATTACGGATATATATACTCGATGGATTTTGATGTTGGAGTGGTGAAGGTGTGTAGGTAGAATGCGAATTCCATGATTATGCAACCTAAGGCAGTTCTGTGATTAGCAAAAGGACAGTAAAAGTAGAAGGACAGAAATATATGTGAAACAAAGTAGAAGAGCAGGGCAGATAATATGAAGTCCTTTGAATCTGTATACTAAGCAAACTAGTATTGCACTACAACATTTTGTAGGTATACCTATAGCAGTCATCTCTTGGTAGTGAGCCAATCCTTCTTCTATCTTCTCTTCTATTTGGTAGTGAGCACTTCTTTGGATAGTGAGTCCTTGGGCAGTGACCCCTAGGGCAGTGAGCCTTTATGTAATTCAATATTTCCACGTAAAAATCCTGGTGTCTATGTGTTATGAATTTGTGGCTTCTCTTCTTGTGTTTACTCTGCTTTCATGTTATTGAATTTGGTAAATGGATTAATAAATGTGTGAATAATTTTTTTTAGAATACTAATTCACCCCCCTCTCAGTATTCTTTGTATTCAACATCTAAAATTCAATAAATTCATCCGCAAAGAGTGTCAATCATTCAGGTTGGCCAGACTCATGCAATCATCAAGAACACTTAAAAACATGCTTCTAAGATCTTCATTAAAACTTGTGGATCAAACACACACCTTCAATGCATTTAGGGGACATCCACAAACATCACAGAATCATTTAGAAAACAACAAATTGAACCACAATAGATCTCAACTTATTTCACTTGAAGATGGACCACAAACTGTTCTCAATCAGACACTGTCAAACTTTGCTAATTAGAAACTTATTTTTTGGAGCTTCAAATCACATATTCTTTAGAATGAAGATGACTAAGGACCTTATAAGCTTAAGTCTAGAACTACAAAGCCAAAATCCTATTTGCAGAGAAATGTAGAGCAAAACACTTTCTCCCTATCACTCTGCAATCCTTGCCAGGCACAGTCTTCATACTGGTGAATATAACTTTTTTCTATACAGCGATCCTGACCACCAAATTCTAGATTTAGCATCTTCAAGCACTTCTCTAAATCATATCCAAAGCTCATACTTTGTTCTTTAACATGGGAAATATGCAGAGCAAAATACTTAGACAATGTTCTTCAATCAATCATCAAACAACAATGTCAAAACATATAGTTGACACAAATGACAACACAAACATGTTGACATTAATGACAACATCAATTAGCACATACTTGCAACAATCTCCCCATTTGTCATTGATGGCAATATATGATGTGAAAAACATGTTCTACCATCAATACACAATTCTGCATTAGAACTCCCCCTTTCTTTTTATACTTTTGTACTTTTACTCCCCCTGAGTTTTTCACATGATTTCTCTCCCCCTCAATGGAAAAGGGCATCATATCTCTTCTACTGCACATACTTGCACAATACTGCTCTGATCAGTTTGAAACCATTCTTTACTCCCCCTAAATGTTACAATCTTCTCAAACCACTACCTACTCCCCCTGAGTGGTAGCCTCCAACATCAGTCCAAAAGAAGAAATGTACTTTGAGGCACACTGGACTAATGCACCTTCCTATACATATAGTTCAAGGAAGGAGAGACAATAACCCCTAATTTCTCTCAGAGATACTCAAATGTGTCTTTTGGAAGAGCCTTAGTGAATATATCAGCAACTTGATCTTTTGTAGTGACATACTCAAGCTTTACCTCATTCTCTACAACTTTCTCCCTCAAGAAGTGATACTTTATTGAAATGTGCTTTGTCTTTGAGTGCATCACTACATTCTTTGAAATGTTTATGGCACTTGTGTTATCACAAAGAATAGGAATTGGTCCATCAAACTCAACTTTGATATCCTTCAATGTCTGCTTCATCCAAAGCACCTGAGTGCAGCATGATATTGCAACAATAGATTCTGCTTTTGCAGTAGACAAGGAGACTGATTCTTGTTTCTTGCTATGCTAGGACACTACTCTATCTCCAAGGAAGAATGCACCTCCACTTGTGTTTTTCCTATCATTAGCACATCTAGCCCAATTTGCATCTATGTAGGCACTCAAGGAAAAATCATTATTTTTAGGATACCACAATCCATGATCAAGAGTGCCTTTCAAATACCTAAATATCCCCTTAACTTCCATCACATGTGATTCTCTAGGATCTGATTGAAATTTGGCCACAAGACAGACTTGATGCATGATATTTGGTCTGGTAGCACTTACGTAAAGTGGTTCTCCAATCATTGATTTGTACAAGCTTTGATCAATCTTAGGAGATTCATCATTCTTACTCATATTACAACCAGTAACCATAGGAGTGCATACAAGTTTAGAGTCCTCCATTCCAAACTTCTTCAACATTTGCCTAACATATTTTGATTGAGAAATGAAAATATCTTTGTTTGTTTGATTGATTTGTAGTCCAAGAAAGACGTTCATCTCACAACACACAGACATCTCAAATTCTTTTTTGCATTTCATTTAAAAAATTCGTGCACATCTCTTCATTTCCACCAAATATGATATCATCTACATATGCTTCAATAATCAGGATTTGGTCTATGCTTACCTTGATATATAGATTGCTATTTGCGGACCCTTTACTAAAACCCTGCTACAGCAGATACTTATCTAGTCTTGCATACCAGGCTCTAGGAGCTTGTTTTAGTCTATACAATGCCTTCTTCAATTTGCACACCATGTTTGGTTTGTCTAATAATTGGAACCCATCCAGTTGCTCTATGTAAACTTCTTCTAACTCACCATTTAGGAAGGCAGATTTCACATCCATTTGATATACTTTGAAGTCTTTGTGTGCTGCAAATGCCAAAAATAGTCTAATGGCCTCCATTATTGCCACTAGAGCATAGGTCTCTTCATAATCAATTCCTTCAACTTGAGAGTAGGTTTTACACACAAGTAATGCCTTGTTTCTCACAACTTCTCTGACTTCATTTAGTTTGTTCTGAGAAACCCACTTTGTTCCAATCACATTCTTGTTTGTAGGTCCAGGGACAAGTTCCCAAGTCTTGTTCTTCTCAATCTATTGTAGTTCTTCATTCATTGCCTTGACCCAATGCTCATCATTGCATGCTTCATTTACTGTCTTAGGTTCCACCTTTGAAAGTAGACAGAGATTTACTTGCTCCTCTGCAGCCCTGCTTCTAGTCATCACAACTTTCCTTTTGTCACCAATAATCTAATCTTCAGAATGATCTCTTTGCACATACCTTGGAGTTTTAGGAGTTCTAACCAGAGCCTCACCTTGAGTTTCTTCATCCTCTGGAGCTTGTTCTTCAGTCTAAACTTCCTTTTCTTTGCCTTTTCCAACCTTTTCTGTAACAACAGGTTCATCTGACTCATATCCATCTAGTTGGATGTCTTCATCTACCTTCACACTTGTACTTTCAATGATCTTTCTCAGTATTTTGTTATAGCATTGGTAAGCCTTGCTCTTAGTGGAGTATCCAAGGAATATGCCTTCATCACATCTGGCATCAAACTTCCCTGATTCTTCATCTCTTCTAATGTAACACTTGCTTCCAAAAAATTTGAAGTATTTGACAATAGGGACTCTACCATACGCCAGTTCATAAGGTGTCTTTGTTTCTTCTGCTCTGACTTGCACTCTATTCTGAATATAGACAGCAGTATGTATTGCTTCTTTCCAATATACTTCCGGTAGGTCTGCTTCCTTGATCATTGCTCTGGATGCTTCTTGAATAGTTCTATTCTTCCTTTCAACCACTCTATTTTGTTGAAGAGTATGAGGACCAGACAAATGTCTCTTTATACCATGTTCTTCACAAAAAGCATTGAACTCATTTAAGGTAAACTCACCACCTCTATTAGATCTTAAGCATTTGATTCTCAAATCCAATTCATTTTCAACCATATCTTTGAATTCCTTCAACTTATGTAAAGATTCTATCTTTTCTCTAAGGAAAGTAACCCAAGTCGTTCTTGAAAAATCATCAATAAGGAGCATAAAATACCTTTCACCTTGTAGACTTCTTATTCTTGTGGGACCACATAGGTCTATATGCATTAGCTCCATCAAACCAATAGAGGATTGTTCTTTGCTTTTGAAATTAGTCTTTGTCATCTTCCCAAACTGACATTCTTTGCATATAACATTGGCAAGATTCACAATCTTAGGCAAATCTCTTACAACTTTGCTTATTCTCACTAGATTATTGAAGCTAATGTGACACTCCTATGCCATAGCCAACTTTCATCTGACGTAGCCAACAAACTACAATTTTCAGCACCTTTCAAGTGATAGACATTACCATGTGTCTTCTTACCAGCAACAATTAATGTTCCGGAGCTATTCCATATCTTACACCCATTGTCCTTGAACACAGGATTATAACCTGTGTCACACATTTGTCCAATACTTAGTAGATTATGCTTTAGGCCCTTGACATAAAGAACATCATATGTATTATTCTTGCCATCAAAAGTAATAGATTGTTTTCCACAAATCTTACCAGCTGCATCATCACCAAACCTAACAAGTCCTCCATCATACTTTTCAAACTTAACAAACTTACTTTTGTCTCCAGTCATGTGGTTTGAACATCTGTTATCAATGATCCATTCATTTTCCTTTTTAGCATGAAATGCAGACAACTCTCCTGGACTTTCTTCCTTCACACAACTTGCAAGATTAGCAGAAATAGATTTTTCTCTAAGTACAATAAACAAGCATTCACTACTATTGCCATTATCAGAATTAGACTCATCATCAGTTACACCATCTCTAACATAATAACTCTTTCTTACCATCTTTCCTTTACTTTCATTAATCTTCACAGATCTATCAAGACATCTTGAAGAATAATGACCAATTTTACCACAACTGAAGTATTTGAAAGGTAACTTACCTTTGAATTTTCCTTTGCTGCCCCTCTTTATTCTACTTGCAAATTTTGCTTCTAGCTCTACAAAGTTTTCATCATTTGATTCCAAAACACATTTCTCTGATCTAGCAGTCTTAGTTGCTTCCTTGGCCTTGAAAGTAGTCTCAGTTTTCACAAGGCCATCAGTAGTACAAAATTATCTTATTTCAAAGGCAATCAGTTTACCAAGTAACTGATCTTTTTTAAGCTTACCCATTTCCAACAATTCTTCAATGGCAGATACCTTGTGACTATAAGATTTGGGAAGAGTTCTGAGTATCTTATCTATAACATCCTCATCCTTTAAATCTCCACCAAGACCATTGATGTTGCTGACAACTTCATCAATCTTTTGTAAGTAAATTGTTATGTTCTCATCTTCACTCATTCACGTGGTTTCATATGCGGTCTTCAAATTCTGCAACTTGGCCTTCTTTGTGAGGCCGATTATTTTACCTTCCTTATTTTGATCGTTATGCATTTCAGTTGATGACATTATCAGACTTTTAGTGACTATGGTTTCATTATGCAGACTTGATTTTATCTCCTGATTATGATAGGACATTGATTAGACATATGTGATTCGATTTGATCATATTTGATGCTATTTTGAGATTCGACATCTGAGATATATATTTGATGATGCTTTGTGATGAGATTCTAGTTATTTATGTGATGTTGACTATTTGACATGTGATTGAAAAATGCAGTTTAATTGGGAATTATGTATTGATGATTATTGTGTATTCGATTGCATGAATTTAATTCCAGTTGCTTCGGCTATGATTATTCATGATATGATTGACACTTGATCGAGATGTGCAGGTTTTACATTCCCGAGCCATAGGAAATTAGAGGTAGAATTCACACCTAAGTTATTCCCTGTGAAACCGATCCATTCCCAAAGGGATAAGGATCATGTTTGAATTTGAATGTGATTTAAGTGCTTGATTTAATTTTTAATCTTTTGGCCTAGTACCCTTTTGTTTAAATTAATTAATAATAAGCGTTGTATAAATTTTATTTGACTTACACCACTTGGTATTTACTTTATTTTTTTTAGGGCATTTAAAGTGGATTTATGACCCCTTTGTGAACCTTAGTGTCCCAAAAGTTACCCTAGGTAGTTACCCATGGGTCTAGGGTCAACTTGGACTATCTAACCCTTGGATTAACTCACTTTTGGTCACTCTAAACTATGGTTTAGTCAAAGTGACGAAATTTGAAATTAGGGAAGGTGGGAGATGAGTCATGCTTTGGGAAAGACTCATCTCCCTTCCCAAAGTTTGGGAATCCTTTCCCAAGGAAGACTTGGGAGGTCTCCAAGACTCCCAAGTGTGTGGGAGCTTCCTCCAAGACTCTCACACACATGTGAGAGTATCTTGGAGGGAGATGGCTCTTGGAGAGAATAAGAGGATGCCACATGGCATCCCTTATCCTCTTGAAGGTGTGAGTGGAAATGCCACCTCACCACTTGTCCTCTCACACATGTGTGATAGCACAAGTGGATAAGGTGAGGATTGAGATGGAATGGGAGGATGACACTTGTCATCCTCACACTTCCTCTCACTTGCAAGTGGCATTGGAGGAGGAAGGAAAAGGTGACAAGTGTCACCTTCTTATCCCTCAAGGCCAAATTGATGGCCTATATTATCTCCTCTTGTTGAGGAGTGTGGGGTTTTAGCAATTTTAATTTTTCTTGCTATTTTGGAGGAGTTTGGGAAGTTGGAGGAATTCTTGAAAAGATTGGAAGGTTTGGGAAAGCTTGGAGCTCTTCACCAAATGTGCTTCCATTATAGGGCTTTGAAGGTAAGCCTCTTAAACTTTGTTTTCTTCACCTTGCTTATTTAATGTGACGTGTTGTAGTTTTTTTATTGTTTGGTTGTTTTCATTGTTTTTGTGTGGGATGGGAGTATGGTAAGACCACCTCCATTTGGAGGTAATGCTCAACTTGTTTGGGTAGGGGAAAGGAACCTCCTTGAGGTCACTCCCATATTGTGATATGTTTGCCTTGAGGGCTTCTCATTGTTGTGGAGAATATTTTAAATGGCAAGAGTGCCATGGAGATTATTTGTGATATTGGAGAGTTGTGGTTTTGGAGTTTTTTGGCTTGAGGCCATGAGTTTGGCATTTAGTTTTTAGGTGGCCTTTGAAGTAGAGGGGTCCATTCTCTACCCTCATCAAACTTATTTTCATGAGTTGAGTTTTGTGTTAAACCTATGGGCTGTTTGTGTTGTTGTGTTTGATATTTTGTTGTGGATTGTTCCACCTGTGTGAATCCCTACCTCCCTAGCTCGGGGGTGACCCACTTGTGGATCTATGGTAGGGAGGAGAGCTTTTCATAGTGGCTGGAATGTTCTTCTTTTGGTTGTGTTTATTCACAGGTTTTGGGTGGAGAAATGGAGTTGTAGTCGAGCTCATTTTAAGTGGTTTAGTGGTATTTTTATTGGTTGTTTGAGCCATGGTCATTGTGGCCTTAATGTAAAATTTGTTAAGTTTTCCTTGCCTTGAGGTTGGCTATGAAAAATAATGCAATGAAACTTTCTGTTATTTTAATTAAAGTTGATTAATTCCATTTATTGTGTAGTTGGCATTATAGTGAGAAATGCATGTGAAAAAATATATATATATATATATAATTTTTTGTCATTGTTGTTCTCAAAAAAAAAATGCATGTGTTATAAGATTGATGTTTAGTTCTTATTTTAGATGAAAGAAAAAAAATATGCATTCTCTGTATTGTATAATACTTAAAAAAAAAATGTTAGTAAATAAATATTATGGCAGATAAGGGAGAGAAAGTAGAGAATAATTATCTGTTTACTACTTTGGAAGGCATATTATTAGTTACTATTAGCATGGTTAAATGGGTATGTTCATTTTGCCATATAGATTTATTTGAAAACAAAATATATCTTTGTTATTGCACAAAAGAAAAGAAAAGAAAAGAGTTGTAATGAATTCATAGGGAAATGGTTGTTTTCTGTTTTATGTTGGCATTAAAGGAATCTAATACATTCTATTTATAGACTTATGCTCACAAAAAAAAAGAAAGCTAATAGTTTATTTATGTTATAAATTACAATTTAGTATTCTGTTTAAATCATTGTAGAGGAAATAAGTGCAATGAGTCTATACAAAAAAAAAATATACTATGTTGTCATATCATTTTAAGGAATGGTTTGCCGTTCTTTATTTTATAACCTTACTGTATAAATGCTTCACACAGAAAGAAAAGATACAGAAATTACTATTTTCCTGAATAGATTACAGTATATAAATATACTTATTTATATATAAATATATATAAATCTGTATATTTATAGGTGTATAATTTAAAAAAAAAAAAATTAGATAAATACAACTGTAGAAAATGTAATTTTATTGAGAGTTTAAGGACAGATTGTTGTTTGAAAACTAAGTATATATATATATATATATATCTTTAAACTTACATAGAAACTGTTAAAAAAAATATAGCACAGAAGTTGAATGGCTGAGTCATAGACTGCCTTGCTTTTTTTTGAGGTTTTTAAGAAAAAAAAAAATTTAAGGCTGCCCATAGTCCCCTATTAACTAAAGGAAAAGAGGTGTGGGGGAGGCGGTGCCTCTACACACACTCGCGGGTGTGGGTGGAGGCACTGCCTCCCCCACATGCCTCGAAACCCCCTGTCCATGCAGCTCCCGCTCACTGTGCCGCCGTGAACCTTCGTTGTGGTCTCACCACTCCGCCCTGCCCTCCGCCGGTTGCTCTCCACTGACAATCCTCAGTTCCACCCCCCCCTCAATTACATCTTCCTTCATTCCCTCTGAGCCCCACCTATAGCGCCACCGCTGTCGACCTCCCTCTTCCGAACCCTGCTCAGCATGTTTTACATCAGTATTTTAATGGTATATATATATAGATCCCTCTGTCACATAAAAAAAGAAAAGAGGCTTAGATTTTATACAACAACCCCATTACTTATACCTCCGTGAGAGGTGATGGCAGCTCATCCATGGCCTCCATGGGAGCTTTGAAACCCTAACCTACAAGAAGAGGCAAAATAAAATGCAAAGGAAGCAGGAATGAGATTAAGAGATTAGGGCAACTCAAAATGTGAAATAAAAAATTAGGGCAGTGGAGAAAACAAATACAATATGAGATTAGGGCTTTTTAGTTTAGGATTTTATATTTTATTGGAGAGGAATATGTGAGGAAGTGGGTTTTAATTTTATTTTTAAACCTCTATTCCTCCTTTGTTTTCTATTTATCTCTTGGGGACTTTTAACTTGTCTTCTAAAATTTAAATGGGGTAATCCTTTTTGCATTGATTTATTGTCTTGTGAATTGAATTTAATTTTTTTTGGGAGGGATTATTTTATTCTAACTGGGAAGAAATTTTCCCTTGAGTTTATTTTACCTTAGCAGGATTTTTTTTCTTATCGATTTAGTTGGTTTTTCTATTTTATTATTTTTTTTACAGGATGAGTTATTTAAACTTTTCCCCCTCCTATTTTAAATATTCGAGTTAATTATTAAATATAATGCCGAAATTATATTTAATAATGGACTCAACTCTTCCTTTGGATTTATCTGACGTTCTGTCATTAAGTTTTATTTTATTACTTTATTTTTATCATTTTGAATTTGTTCTTAGGTTTAAATTTGATTTTTATTCTTAGAACTTCTTTAATCCCTTATTGAAGATTTATTTTAAAATTTTTATCTCAATTATCGATAACGCATTATGCTATCAAAATTTTGCTAGATTCCTAAGGTTTATTTTATGCGATGTTTTATTTATTTTTTATCCATCGATCTTGCTGTATTATTTAATCACTTTTTGATCTGAGTTAAATTAGGGTTCGATGTTGGTAGAATCTTCTTCACCTAGGAAACTTAGGGTTTAGATTAAAATCAGTCTAACCCTAGAAGTGACACACTACGTGTCGTATATCCCCTAGACGACCTTCACCATAGCAGTTATGTTGACATGTTTACGCCTTAGGCGTATTGCCACCGAGCACACAGGCGCGTGTGAGGGGGTTCCTAGGGATAGGTAGAAAAGTTTTTCGTAGTTCATGTCATGACCACATGGCAAATGTGGACATGACATGTGTGTTGTGTGTCGTGACCGCATGGGAAATGCGGGCATGACATTCTTGACAGATGCATCACCTTCATAGATTTTATTGAATTTGTCCCAAATCTCATAAGCAATTTCCAGATTCACAACATTTTCCATTTCAGTATTAGACATGGTATTTAATAGAGCATTTTTAGCTTTGCAATTATCCTCAAATATTTGAATCTCTTCTTCAGAATCTAGATCTTTAGGAACTGTGTATTTATTATTAACCACTGCACAAACATTATAACCAAGAGAAATGAGATAACTTTGCATTCGTACCTTCTAGTAGGCATAGACAGATCCATCGAACTAAGGAAAGTCTTTCATGTGTGCCATCCCGGATCTACCTTAAGCTGTTAGGCTTTCTTCAAAGGAACCTTGCTCTGATACCAATTGTTGAATGGCACAAGACAATTGAGAGGGGGGTGAATTAGCTGTATCAAAACCTTAACTTCTTTAAACCACAATCAATTTCACAATCACTTAACTTATTTCCTTATTCTGTTATGAGCATTACATATGAATAGTAGAATAAACACATCAAAACCACATACACATTAACACCATATTTTTTATATGGAAAACCCTAAATAGGGAAAAACCACGGTGAGTGTTAGCTCACAATATAAATGTAGTAACAATATTGAATATCAAATGGTGGCTCACTACCAAAGGACTCATTGCCCAAAAGGATGTCTCACTGCCGAGGGTTGGCTCACTACCGAGAGGTGGTTCACTACCAGGGGTGGCTCTCTACTAGGGGTTAAACTGATTAAGTACCATCTACACCATACCTAAGTTTAGTTCTATTGAAGCACAATAAAACTCCTCTGCTCTACTCTGCTTTTTCACTTCGCACTTATCTTCTCATCTTCGTACAATCACTCCTCTTTCATGACTTCATTATATATATTTATACAATTCATCAACCTTGGAATGCACATCAAGGTTGGCATTACAATCATCAACCATTAGAACAATCTCCAAGGTCAACATACATACATATATCAAATTAGGACTAGACCTAAACAAACTTGTGGACTAAATGAATAAAGGAGAAACACTTCATGCCTTAGTATAGACTTAATTACATCTTCACATGCTACCACATGCTTCTATAATTTAGGAAATTCATCCACAAAGAGTGTTAATCATTTTGGTTGGCCAGACTGGTGCAATCATCAAGAACACTTAAACACATGCTTCCAAGATCTTCATTACAACTTGTGGATCAAACACATGCCTTCAATGCATTTAGGGGACATCCACAAACATCATAGAATAATTTGGAAAACAACAAACCCAACTACACCATATGTCAACTTATTTCACTTGAAGAAGGATCACAAACTGTTCTCAATCAGACACTGTCAAACTCTGCTAATTAGAAACTTGTTTTGTGGAGCTTCAAATCACATATACTTTGGAATGAAGATGACTAAGGACCTTATAAGCTTAAGTCTAGAACCACAAAGCCAAAATCCAATCTATGGAGAAATGTGGAGCAAAACACTTTCTCCCTGTCACTCTACAATCCTTGCTAGGCACAATCTTCATACTGGTGAATAGAACTTTTTCTGTACAGCGATCTAAACCACCAAATTATGGATTTAGAATCTTCAAACACTTCTCTAAATCATATCCAAAGGTCATACTCTAGTCTTCAACACAGGAAATATGTGGAGCAAAATATTTAGACAGTGTTCTTCAATCAATCATCAAATAGCAATGCCAGAAGATATAGTTGACACAAATGACAACACAAACATGTTGACATCAATGACAACACCAATTAGCACATACTTGCAACATCTTGTGCATTCAACAATAACTCTATGGAAGTGCTCTTGGCTCAACTCTGAAAGGCACTTGACACAACTCTATGAACCCCCCATAATTCAATATTTTTATCCCAATATTATTTTGTTGTTTGAGAAACTTCCCTGTGACTCAATATTTTTATACCCCCTGAATTTTGGCACTTTATAATGATAGTACATTAAACAAGGCTAATTGGAACAAAAAATGGCACTTTATAATGATAGTACAAAGTCGTTTCCAATAGATTAGTCTCAAAAAATTATTCACATTCTAAAAAAATGACACTCAATTTCGAGTTGCCAATCAAAAGATACAATTGTTTTTCGAGTTTTTAACTTGTACAAAGAAGGGAATTTTTTTTGAGAAACATGGGACAATTCCCAAATTGTCTCAACGCAGCTTTGTCAACATTCGAATCAACTTCTCGTCAACTATAAATATGCCCAATTTCACCTCCGTGGGCAAAAGTTACAGCAAAATGAAAAAATCCCCTCTTCGCACACACCAATGCAAGATTAGGGTCTTTCGAGGCAAATTTTTTTAGAAAAGGAAACTTTCTGTAGTGAGTTGTGAGCATCATACATATAGTTAACTAACCTCTATGGGTTAGCATATGTTGGATTTTGTTGTTCTAGCATAAAATGATAGCATTTGTAGCTGACATAAAATACTATGTTAGCAATTTGCAAACTTTTGGTGGTTACATTTGTTTCTATGATGATTTAATAACCTTGTAACAAACACTTGTTGTTGAAGAACCTTGAGATATCTAAAACATGTTTTAACTACAAGTAGGAAGAAGATTGCAAATATAAAACAATAACTTCAACCACCACATATCGTAACCATATCAACTTTACAAGGCAACTTGAACACACTCTTTCTTCCACCTCTAGTTGAGTGTTGAAATCAACTCCTAAGTTGACTCAACATCTCTATCCTATATGTAGAACTACCTTGTTCATAATCAAATTACTCCAATTCATAATCAGCAATGTGTTAGGCAATCTTGTTTCTAATAGCTTGAACATGCAACTAAAGGAGGAAGAAAAGATAAATAGGTCTCCACATCCTTAGTGATGTCCAAGGAGCTTGAACATGCTACTTAGGAGGAAGATCAATAGGATGAGACATGAAATCATCGTGGACTATGGTATATGTAGTAGAAGTGGAAGAAGAATTATCACCATCATCTTTCTCATGATAGTTCATGGAGATGAATTTAGTAATTTCTTCTAATATAGAAGGATAGACATCCATAAGAGACATGAAGCTAGAAAAATCAGATATACAATAAAGGATCTCATACATGGAACATGTAGAAATATCCATATCATATATAGAAGCTACATGATCTAAGACATATGGATGAATATTAATGAAACTATAAAATACCTCATAGTGCATAATGTATGCATGCAAAGATTCCAAAGAGAAATAACTAGAAGAATCCATGATGAAGAAAATTTTTCTAAGAATATTTTTAGTGTTTTGTTTTCTAACTTAAACACACAAGATAAATAATATATGTAACGTAAATGTCTAATCAGTCAATCAACTAATCAAACACAACAAAGAAGGTTGTACAAGTGTAAGACACGTCAGGTTCACCAAAATGTAAGATAGAAAAGATGACCTAATTGATTAATGAATTAACTAGATCAATCTTCCCAATCAAACATTAGAACACAAGCCACTATTAGAACTATGCTTGTCTATTTTCCCTAAAAAAGAGCTGGTCTATGTTGGTGAGGGATATGTTCCTGTAGATTAGATAAATGCAATGAAGGCAAAACACTAAATCAAATGCAAATGAAACACAAGATTATAGCTCATAAAACACAACCTAATCCCATCAAGGGAAGAAGGAGTCTTTGCACCTAAAAGAAGCTCCCAAGACCAAGATTATCCCTAGACTATGGATTCAAATGTGAAGTGCTCTTCAATTGTGCAACTCACTATCTAACTCAAAGGTGATTTTGGCATGGTAACTTTGCATGAAATTGGATGATGAAAATGACTTGTGAGAGGTTGTATTTATAGACTTTTTGGAGAGATTTTGATCCAAGGGTGGAGATTGATTGGAGAGATCAATGGTGGAGGATGAAAGTGATGTGGAGGGCCTAGATTTGATCTTGGAAGATGGAGGGCTAGGAATAAAAGTAAATCTTTTATTCATTTTTGGGAAAGGGGTGAATAAATGAGGTTGGGTGAGATGGATTATTTGTGAATTAAAAATTCACATGGAGAAGGGTAAAATGAATTAAAAATTCATTTAGGGAAGAGTGGATATTTATGAGTTATGACATGTGTAAGGGATGTGTAAGAGGAGTAAATGTGATGTGTGATTTATTTGAATTTTAAATTTGGGGGATGTGGAGAGATGCTAATGAGGGTTTGACTCACTTAATTAGGGTGATTAACCTAATTAATGTGGCTGGAATAAATTAGTAGAGGGATTAGAGGGGGGATAAGATTAATTAATTAGTGATTTAATTAATTAATCCTAAGGCTACGATGAGGTAGGCTAGAGTAGGCAATTAAATAATAGCTATTTAATTGTCTAGGGTAGGGATAGGCTAATTAGTAGGCTAGATTAATTAGTTAACATGGTTTTAACTAATTAATTGGATTTAGGGAAAATGGGGGAATTGATTTAATAAATTTTGCATATTTATTAAATCAATTGGCTAAGGTTTGGACTATTGAATCAACGAAATTAATTCAATTTTAGGGATAAAATGGTGTGGATTTAGAAAATGAAAGGGGTAATTAATTAAATAGAAATTTAATTAATTGGTTAGAATAGAAATTGGTATGTTTAGGGATGTTGGGAGTTAGTTTGGTGGTCGAGACATTTTTAGGTGTCTATATTTGCCCCTCTTTGACGTGGCGTCAGGACCTAGGAGGGAAGTGGCGTCAGGTCGAAGAAAAAGATGCCACAGCTGCCGGGAAGGAATGAGATGGATATGGGATGCCCCCTCGAGAGGTTGGTGGGAAAATGAAAATTTTACAGGTAAGCTCTCGAAAGGATGCAACAGAAGTGACAGTTGGAGAGGTGATGGAAAAAGAAGATGGTAGGAGGAAAAACAGAGGAAAAAGGCTGAGATCTGCACCCTAGAGGAAAAAAGAAGGGATAGAGGGATGACATGGCCCACTATATTAGGCAAAGTGGGCCCAAAGAGTGCCACATTGGCACACTTTCAACTTTGTAGAAGAAAAGACAAAGGAGAGATGGCTGAGCGTAACCCATAGTTCCCACGACTGCATCACATCTCAGAGCGATTCTAAGAGGTCGGGCGGTCACCCGAGGCTGGACCACAGGTAGGGCCTAACCTGAACTTTGTGATTTTTAATTTTACGCACATGTTTTTTTGGGTTTTGGGATATGGGATTAGAGCACGTGGCGCCAAAGATAAGGCGGACTAGCGTAATCTGCCAGGGTAGGGTAAGGCGGTTTTGTCGCCATTTGGGTGAAATATTGGCGCCATCTTCTGGATTAGCGCCAAAACTCAGGGAGAAATAAATATGGCATTTTGGCGCCATATTATGGTTAGAATGGCGCTATCATATGGAATAGCGCCATAATGGGGAATAGCGCTATTGTTAGTTCTAGCGCTAAAAGGTAAATTGACGCGAAAATGGAATGCGTCGCCATCGTCTGGATTAGCGTGATATAGGGCGCGCAGTGGCGCCATTGTCTGTATTTGCGCAATGGGTAGGGAAAAGTAGCGCTATTTTAAAAATGGTACTAGGGACTGTCTGTGTGGGGCCACATGATTTGGGCCTGTGAGACATTTAGAAGAAAAAAGTGTGTGTGGGGAAAATAAGTTAGTATCTAACGAAGAAGTGGTGGATGTAGGATACATAGCGATTTATTCTGCAGTCACGGGAGCGATGAGTGCCATCCGCGATGGCACTGTTTGATGAGGCATGGCGGCCTCGACTGGCGAGGCTGGGGCTTTGGACAGTGTCATCGATGCCAGTGCTGCGAGCTCATAGAGCTCTGATGACGGCCATGGTGGAGCAATATCGTAGCGAGAGCTCCAGCTTTCTGCTGCTGACAGGAGAGATGACCATCACACTTGAGGATGTTTATCACATCCTCAAGTTGCCAATTCTAGGTTGACATGTGAGATATGACACGAGGAGGGGGTGGACTGCATTGATCAGAGTGTTCGGAGCAGAGCATGTGGTTTTTTCGGCAGATGGGAGGGAGTTGGATTATGATAGGATGCTGGTGGCGGGTGTAGATCCCTTTGCCTTATTTCTGTGTGCGTTGATTAGAGGTGTGGTGCTGCCGGATAGGCGAGGCAGAGGTTTTACTATGGGCTGGGGCGGGATGATAGAGGGGATGGTGAGCCATGATATTGTCTACGCATGGGGGCCGGTGATGCTAGCACAACTGCTGCACGAGATGCACACGGTCGCTTATCTTCATGACAGGGCTTTATCTGCGGGGGTTACGCTACTACATGTATGGATTTGGGAGCATATCCCTGTGACCCGACCGACATGCGGTTATTATCGGCGGCTGTTTGAGGCGTTTGTGTTCTTGTATCAGGATGCAGAGTATACATACACTGAACAGGTGCGCCACTGGCGGAGGATACTGGATGACATGATTAGCATGGTATGGCGTGCATATATTGGTTGTGAGGAGTGGCCTGATGATGTGACTCATCTCCCGTACACATTTCAGCAGAGATATCTTATGGGTCGTGCAGACCGTACCATAGAGATGTACCTACCCTCGCGGGTTATGCGTCAGTTTGGACTGGTACAGGATATGCCTCAGCAGATGGCGATATATGTGTGGATGCCATGGGATACAGCCCACTGGCCCGTACCATTACAACCATAGGTTGCGCTGAATGATTGGGCAACACTTCGGCCAATTCAGTGGGATTGGAGGAGCACAGTGAGGGATGCAGGTACTACGCCTGCTTATGAGGTATGGTGGTAGATGCATCGGCCCACTCGATTGACAGATCTGACATTAGAGGTATCAGAGGATGAAGGAGATGGGGGTGGAGATGATCCGGATGGGGGTGGAGATGAGGTTATTGCAGATTACATTGTGGAGGTGATGGATGATGGGGAGGAGAGGGTGATCGCGAGAGATGGTCAGCGTGTAGATGAGGTGGCAGCAGCGGTAGTGGGATAGGGATAGGTGGGGCAGGAGGTTCCAGCACAGCAGGTTCCTGCACAGTAGGTTCTAGCACAACAGGTTCCAACACAGCAGGTCCAGGTTAGGGGCGGATGGTCAGGTAGAGCACCGCGACTGTGCAGTGGATAGCCGAGGGCAGAGCAGGGTGATCTATCTCCATCACGGGTGGAGCAGCTACAAGTCGGTAGACATGATACTGGGGTAGGGAGTTCAGGGGCAGGGGTGGTGGCAGAGGGTGAGAGGCTGACACCGCGGCGACGACCACGGGAGGAGACGGAGGAGGTGGAGACATTACGTGCTCAAGTGGCCAGCCTAGAGGAGGCATTAGGGCACCGAGAGGCCGAGTTGGGACAGCTGTGGGGAGTAGATGGGCAGGTGGCAGTGCTAGAGGCTCAGTTGGCTCAGGCTCAAGAGGACATGGAGGATTTGAGGATAGAGCGGGATGCAACGCTCGTGAGAGCACATCAGGCAGAGACTGCGTTGAGCAGTGTACAGGCTGCGGGTGGGGGACTTGCCTCGATTTTGGTAGGGATGCAGGCCCAGTTGGCTCAGGCGCAGACACATGCACATCAGATACAGGGAGAGCTAGCAGAGGCCAGAGCACGGATGGAGTATTATCAGGGGTTGTACTATGCAGCCGTGCCCGCGGTGTAGCGGGCACCGAGTTATAGCCAGGTCAGCAGATCTGGGGCATCAAGATCACATAGATTGAGATCTGTGCAGTCAGTATAGCAGATGATGCCTCCTCCCTCACATGTGCCCTAGCAGGATCCTCAGGTACCTGTAGCGTCACAGCCACAGCCACCATTAGGATCACAGGCTCGACCAGGGTCAGCGTCTCCTACTCCTTCAGAGAGAGGGTCCTTGATGTGATAGTTATACCATGTTAGCCCTTAGAGGCATTATATCAGGACACTTTATTTTTTGATGATGTGAGCGATGTACCTTGTTTTTGTGGTGATTATATATGATGCGATACTTCTGATGGTTTATGATGTTCTATTGTGATGATGCTTATATGATGGATGCACATGTTATATTTGATATGTTGTGGATGTGTGTGTGTGATTTGGTGGATGCATGGATGTATTTATGATATATGCATGGTGTTGTGATTTTATGGACTATATGATGTAACTGAATATGTAGACTAATGAACATTTATTATGTATGAAAATGTATGGGATTATGTATATGCCACTAGATGTATATGTTGTTTCAATGGTGATGATGATGATGTTGTAATGCAACTAATTGTTTATGAGATGTTTATATGTATGGAATGCAATGTGATGATGCTATTTTGAATTTTATCATGCACCTATGTAATAAATGAACCTGATATGATGTGTAATGATATGTAGCTAAAATGAACCTACTTGTGTTTTTAAATGGATGAACCTAGAATGCAATGCAATTGAAATGGATAAAAATGAAGCCTAAAATGTGATGCAACTTACATGGATTAGAATGAATCCTAAAATGTAAAATTAAATGGATTAAAATGAACCTAAGATGTTATGCGAATGAATTAGAATGAATCTAGAATGCAATGCAAATTACATGAACTTAAGATGTTATGCAAATGGATTAGAATGAATCTAGGATGATATGCAACTTAAATGGATTAAAATGAACCTAAGATGTTATGCAAATGAATTAGAATGAATCTAGAATGCAATGCAAATTACATGAACTTAAGATGTTATGCAAATGGATTAGAATGAATCTAGGATGATATGCAACTTAAATGGATTAAAATGAACCTAAGATGTTATGCAAATGAATTAGAATGAATCTAGAATGCAATGCAGATTACATGAACTTAAGATGTTATGCAAATGGATTAAAATGAATCTAGGATGATATGCAACTTAAATGGATTAAAATGAACCTAAGATGTTATGCAAATGAATTAGAATGAATCTAGAATGCAATGCAGATTACATGAACTTAAGATGTTATGCAAATGGATTAAAATGAATCTAAAATGCAATGCAAATTAAATGGAGTTTAGGTGATAGGTGGTATGCACACTAGGTGATAGATGAGATGGCCTAGTCCTGATACACATGATGTTCCTTGTGAGGACCCTGAGGGGTGAGACTGTAGGAGAGCGTGTTAGGTGGTGGGGAGATTGGAGGCTTGCTAAGTCAGAAGACACCATGTCATGGAGGGGGGGGTTTGGGGTTTGGTTTGGCTTAGGTTGTGTTAAGTGGAGATGTGGTGGGAAGATGGGGTCAGTGAGGGGGTTAGTTTGGGGGGGGTTGAAAAGTGTTTATCAAATCTAGGCCGATATGGGATAGGTGATTGAGTGATTAGGAAGATGATTGTGAGCTAGTAACAATAGTTGCACAAAATTAATTGAGAGCATTTCTTAGTTTAATGTAGCAATGTAGGATACAGTTCACAAAGGTATGAAATGACCTAGGTGATGATGTATATCTGACGATTGCATGGACTAGACCCACAACCAATAGGTTGGTTTTATGCATGCCCAAGGTAGTATAATCTTGTCTAGTAGAGGAAGGGGACTCATAGCAGTGAGTGTGAATAATGCATATAAGGTGTTGATACTTGTATATGCAAATAGGACACATCATGCTAGAACCGACCTAGACTTCAAGATATGAATACTATTCTTGGAGTAATGAAACCAACCCACAAGCACAGCATACCGAAATAATGACTATGTCTACTCTAAGGGCTATCCGCTACGTACCATGATATAATGAGATCAAGGTAGCTTTGGAGATTACTTGGAGCGAGACAAAAAGATAAAAATCAATAAGCAAAAAGACCAACGAAAGATACAAATAGCCTTTGTGTGCTCTTGCCAAGAGACGCGATGATAGAATGATAGACTTTTGTCCATTCTAGGAAAGACATATCCTAGGACGCAGATCCATTTTGATTGGAGAGTTTTGGAAGATGGGCAAAAGAACATTCGGGCCAAATGGAAGATTATAGTTGGTATATTGCTTGATGATTTTTGTGCGAGGGACCATGTTTTAATGGTATATGTAGCATGTGTATCGTTTCGTAGATCTAAAAAGCTCAGTGAGTGGGAAGCATCCCAATGGGTGGGATGGGTGCATCTTAGATACCTGAGTACTGGAAACATCCTTCGTATTCTAGACTGCCTACATACCCTGTGTCCACGGGATCAAGGTACTTTTAAGATGCGGGCGAAATGAATATGTAGTTTTGCCAAGACTTGATGATGTGGGAATGGTTTGCGATGGGATGTGATGAGGGTTGATGTGTGTTTAGATGATCGTGATGGGATGCGAGATTGATGCATGGGGTGATTGTTTTTGGATTTTCTATTTTTTTAAGATGTTTTTGGATTTTCTGATTTTTTTGGATTTTCTAATTTTATGATGTTTTTGGATTTTCTGATTTTTTTGGATTTTCTGATTTTATGATGTTTTTGGATTTTCTAATTTTTTTAATTGTACCAAGGAGAGCTTACAAGGATCCTTGTTCCATGGATGGGGTTTTGGGTGAGTGAGTAGTGTGGAATGGGCGAACAAACTTGATGTTTCAGAATTTCAAGCCATGGGATGCGTGGGTATGGAGTGTTATGAAGGAAAGAGGACTTATTAGATGGTAGAACTGGCCACTACACATGGCACCTGAAACAGGTTTTCACCATGGTACTTATCCAAGGTGTCACCGAGGTGATTTTCACCATTGGAAGTTTTTATTGCACTCTGATTTTTTTCTTGATTTTCTAATTTTTTAATTTTTTGTATTTTTTTGATTTTTTGACTTGTGGTACCAGATGGGTTATGCATAGAATTGCTTGAGATGCAAGATGTTCATTGGCTCATCTAGAGGCTACCCCTCGGGTGTTGCAAGCTGATAAGCTTCTGACCCATAGTCGGCAGTGACGACATAAGGTCCTAGCCAATTAGGTTCAAACTTTCCTTGCTTTGGACGCTCTTGCAGGTTCTTCTGATTTTCCATTAGGACCAGGTCACCGACCTCAAACTTTCTGGTTCTGATCTTTTTGTTGTAGCTTCTTCTGAGGTGGTTTTGGTATGCCTGTAAGTGATTTAATGCATTGAGGCATTTCTCATCCAATAATTCAAGTTGATGCAACCTTGCGACATGATAGTCTTCATCAGAGATAATGTTTTGCAATGATACTCGCAGGGATGGGAGCTCGACCTCTATAGGTAAAATGGCTTCTGATCTGAATACTAGTGAGTATGGAGTGGCTCCGGTAGGAGTGCGGATGCTTGTGCGGTAAGCCCATAGGGCGGGGTTGAGTTGGAGGTGCCAGTCATGGCCAGCTTCATTGACTATCTTTTTTAAGATGCGGAGGATGGTTTTATTAGAGGCCTCTGCTTGATCATTTCCTTGGGGGTAATATGGCGTGGAGAATCGATGTTTGATGTCAAACTTTTTGCACAAAGTGCGAACTTCTTGGTTTTTGAATGGCTTCCCATTATCAGTGACAATGGAATAAGGGATACCGTAGTGGCAGATGATGTAGTGGAGAATGAACTTGGAGATTTGAATGCCTGTGGTGAAGGTGAGTGCTATTGCTTCCACCCACTTTGTGAAGTATTCGGTAGCAGTGATTATGAATTTATGGCCGTTGGAAGATGGAGGATGGATTTTCCCTACGAGGTCGAGTCCCCATTGTGAGAAAGGCCATGGTGTTGTGATGGGGTTGCAGCTCCTGTGCTGGGGCATGGATGAGATTGCCATGCTATTGACATGGGAGGCATTTTCTGATAAACAGATGTGCATCTTTGTCCATGGTGGGCCAATAATAGCCAGTCCTCAGGATCTTTTTAGAAAGAGCTGGTCCACTTGAATGTGCCCTGCAAATACTGGCATGTACCTCTTCCAAAGCTGCCTCAGCTTCCCTAGAGTCTAAACATCATAGAAGCATGCCGTCAAGACTCCTTTTGTAGAGGGTGTCACCTACAAGGATGAAACGGGAGGCTCGACGGATGAAGGATTTTTTCTATGATGGGGATAGGTTGTTGGGGAGGATATTATCGTGAAGGTAGAGGTAGGTTTCCTGATACCAGGGGGATAAAAGACCAACGATTTCGCACACTAGTTCAGATTGGGGAACGTCATATGCTGGGATGGGGAGCTCTTCGATCAGGAATTCACATTTCTTGTTGCCTTGCTTCATGTCGACTAGAGATCCGATGGTGGCCATGGCATTGGCTGCTTTGTTGTTTAACCTTGGGATCTGCTCAAAGTGGATGTCACCAAAATAATCTTTAAATTCATCAACCATCTTCTTATAGGGAAGGAGTTTATCGTCCTTAGTTTTGTATTCATTATTGACTTGCCTGATGACTAGTTGAGAGTCGCCATACACAGTTAGTTTTTCTATTTTCCATTGGATGGCCATTCGGAGACCTGTGATGAGGGCCTCATATTCTGCTACATTATTGGTGCATGGAAATGTGATTTTGAATGATTTAGGGATCGTGTCACCTTGAGGGGTAACAAACAGGATGCCTACCCCCGAGCCTGTGTGAGTATAGGATCCATCAAAATACATCTTCCATGTATCTGCGGCTGGTGTGATTGTTAAGATGGCCTCGTTTGGAAATGCTGCTATTGTAGGATGTTCTGCCTGAATAGGTGCCTCAGCCAGCTGATCTGCTATGACTTGTCCTTTGATTGCCTTTCTCTCTGTGTATTCTATGTCAAATTCGGTGAGAATCATGACCCATTTTGCCATTCTTCCAGTGAGAGCTGCTCTATTTAGCAAATATTTGAGTGGGTTGATCTTAGCAATGAGCTTAGTCTTGTGATTGATCATATAGTGTCTTAACTTTTGTGATGTGAAGACCAGGGCAAGGCATGCTCGTTCAATTTGTGTGTAGTTAAGCTCATAGGAAATCAAGGTGCGGTTGATGTAGTAGATGGCTCTTTCCTTCCCCTACTCATCATGTTGTGCTAACAAAGCCCCAATTGCTGTGTCAGTCACGGAGATATACAAGAGGAGGGGCTCTCCTTGTCTTGGTGGGGATAGAATAGGGGGATTAGCCAAATATGCTTTTAGTTGGTCTAAGGCATCCTGACACTGAGCAGTCTAGGCGAAAGCCATATCTTTCCTGAGGAGATGCTGGAATGGTTGGCATTTGTCAGCAAGTTGAGCAATGAATCGGCGAATAGATTGTAGTTTACCTTGCAGGCTTCTCAATTGTTTCAAGGTTTTAGGAGGTGGCATTTCAGTAATAGCTTTGACTTTCACCAGATCCACCTCGATTCCTTGTCTGGAGACTATGTATCCCAACAATTTACCTGAAGTGACACTAAAGACACACTTTTTTGGATTTAGACGAACATTATATTGCTCTAGCCTATCAAAGATCTTGGCTAGCATGTCTAAGTGTTCTTCTCTAGTCTTTGATTTTCTGAGTAAGTCATCAACGTAGTCCTCCATGATGCGGTGAAAGAGGTCGTGGAAGATGACAGTCATTGCTCGTTGATAAGTAGCTCTTGCATTCTTTAGGCCGAATAGCATTACTACCCAACAGTATGTCCCCCATGGGCATATAAAAGATGTCTTGTGCTGATCTTCTTCGGCAATTTTGATTTGATTGTATCCTGAAAAGCCATCAATGAGAGATAGCATCTCATGCCCTGCGGTAAGATCCACGATCATGTCAATGTTGGGAAGTGGGAAGTCATCTTTTGGGCAGGCCTTGTTGAGGTCTCTAAAGTCAGTGCAACAGCGGATTCTGCCATCTGGTTTAGCAACGGGTACTAGATTCGAAACCCATTCAGGATAATCAATTGGACGTATGAACACCACATCTAGTAACTTTTTGAGCTCTGCTTTGACAAGAAGGGCCACCTGAGGATTCATCTTTCGGAGCTTCTGTTTGACTGGTTTGGCATCAGGACATACTGCAAGATGATGAACAACCAAGGCGGGATCTAGCCCTAGCATGTCTGCGTAGGTCCACGTGAAGTTGCAATTTCTGCGTGTGAAAAATGCCAAGAAGTCTTCCTGTTCGAACAGGCTGAGAGATTCTGCTCTATATGTGATTTTCAGTTCTTCCTCTGTCCCTAGATTCATTTCCTGAGCTGGTTCCACCAAGATGGGTGATCTATCAGGATATACTTTATCTATTTCAAGGAGGCCCATGCTTCCATTCCCTGGCGCCTCATGGAGGTTTTCACCAGGAAATACGTCGTTTATTTTTACTTTTTTGGGATCTGATACTACCGTGGAACGATTTTCACCATCAGATCCATTGTTTGTTTTTATATTTTTGTGACTAGAAGCAGGGGTTGTCTCCCCGAAATAGGCATTTGGATGGAGTTCCATGATGTATCCAGCTCTATGGTCTCCCAAGGGGAAGTTGTCTCTTACTCCTATCATTTCAGCAATGGCTTCGTCATTAGGTGCGATATCAAAAATAGGAGGTCCTCATTGGTCTCAGTCGATGAGGTCAGGGTATACTAAAGGTAGGTCATTGGACAATGAGGCGAGAGTAGTGACGGAGTAGATGGTGCAAATGGAGGAGGCGAAGAAATCAGCAAAGTTGCTAAAGGAGTCTTGTAGGTCCGTTTCATTAACATTGTCGATGTCTAGAGAAACTGGGGCAAACTCGGCTAAGATACATTCGCTGGTATTAAGGATGCGTTGTGGTTGACCATACCCTAACCCTTGAGTATAGGGGTTTCTTGTTGCTTGTAGTGGTTCTACAATCCCCTGTTCATGAAGGCCAATGCCGCCTTGTCCTTTGTAACCCATGCTTTTGACCATTTCAGAACCTTTGCCATAACTGTTTGTTGGGATGGTGGGGATGTCTTGTTCTGTTTCCTCGTCCTTGTAAAGCTAGGATGAAATATCTTCAAGTATGTCCTGATCTAGAAGATGTTTTTTCTCAAAGATGGGCGAGGGCTTGCATTTGATGATGACTGTGTCAGCTACCTTTGTGTTCGGAGTGCCAAATGTCTTAGGAGTGGGTAATAAGCCCACGCAAAAGGTGCTGTGGAGGTTGTATTCCCCACAGCCTTGGTCACTGATCTTGACCTTGACCTCAGGTGGTGAAGGTGTGTGGGATGAAGTGGTGGCGACGTTGGCGGGGTCCATGTATGAGGTGGAAGCTGTGGGGGTGGTTTGGCTGGTGGCTTTATTATATGGACAGAAGGTTTGGTTGTGGCCTTCTAGAAAATTGTAGTATTGGAAGGGATGGGGATCAGCATAAATAGTGACTTCGGTGCCATTGTGGGGGAATTTGAGACATTGATGGAAAGTGGAGGGGATGGCTTACATGGCATGGATCTATGGGCGGCCGAGAAGAATGTTATAGGGGAGGTCAAGATCCAGAACCCGACATTTTGTTTTGAGGATTTTCGGTCCCACTTGAATAGGGAGCTTTATGGTGCCCTCGGATAGCTTCTCGGTGTCATCATATCCTTTGATTGTTATACACTCGCTAGCATCCACAACCACATCTGAGTACCCCATGTGTTTTAGCAATTTTAGAGTGCATATATTTAGGCCAAAACCACCATCTATTAGGACCCTTTTAATGGTGTGTTTGTGAATGCGGACTTCGATGTGTAGTGCGTCATTATGTAGGTGTTCAGAAGCAGGGAGATCTTTTTCAGAAAACATGATATGGTGTGGTGTAGCAATATGGCCGACCATGGCTTGAAATTGATTGACATCCAAGTTTTCCTGGACTTGTGTTTCCAAAAGGGCTTTGTCGAGAATGTCCTTGTGGTAGGGTGATGTACGAAGTAGCTCAAGGATGGAGATCTGTGCGGGTGTCTTTCCTAGATGGTCTAGGAGGTTATATCGAGTGGTGGGTGATGGACGGGCGTTTGGACGAGGGGGGAGGGGATCAGATGTGGATGGGGGTGTCGATTCAGTGGGAGGGGCAGTGCGGATTGAGACACAGCCTCGATGGGTTGTTACGGTGCAATCAGGTGCTTGTGCTCGAATGGTGATTGTGTTGACATAGTGGGATGAGGGTTCGATGCGGCCAACAATGGAGTCATAGGATGCGGGTGGTGGAGTGACATTATATGCTTGGTTGGACGAGGATACTTTATTATGGTTGGGCAAAGGATCCTTATAAGCTCCAAGGTTAGCATTTGGTGATGGTTGTGCACTTTGCTCGAGGCTAACAAGATTTTGGTCTATTAGGTCTTGGATGCAATGCTTTAATTGCATACAGTCAGCTGTTTTATGGCCTGCCACGCAGTGGTATTCACAATAGTCATTTTTCATTATACCATGTTGCTTTGAGGTCATTGTCTTGGCATGGTCTAACAGGTGGGAGTGTGATTGCTCCTTGTTTGAGACATCTATCGAGGACGTCCTCGATAGGTTCTGCTAATTGTGTGAAATTTCGACGAGGTTTGCGTGGTTTATTTGGCCCTCTTGGGTTATTGGTGTTTGCTGCATACGTGTGTGCAGGTGTGTGGTTTTGGATGTGTTGGACGGCCTGTGACGCCGTCATTCAGATTATTCTTGTTCTTCCCCCAATAATGTGATTTATCATTAGATTGCGTGTTGGTATTGTTATTGGTATTGGGGGTGTTGTGATTGGTTTTGTGGTTGTTATTATTGTTGTTGTTGTTGGATTTGGGATTGTAAAGTTTGATGGAACCCTTGGCAATGAGGGCTCGTTCAACAGTGGTGCCTTTGTCGATAACCTCTTCAAAGGTAGATGCACAAAGAATCTGTAAATGAAACCCTAATTCCTGATTGAGATTGGCCACGAACATGGCGACAAGTTGTTTTTAAGGAATAGGCCATGGGAGCTTGCTTGCTAGGCCCCTCCACCTTTGTAAGAAAGAAGTGAAAGCTTCGCCGTTCTTTTGTTTGGTGTTATAAAGGTCGGTCATAGACACCTCATGTTCAAAGTTGTAGGAGAAGTGGTTGACAAACTTCTTCGCAAGCTCGGGAAATGTTTGAATTCTAGGTGGAAGATGGGCAAACCATTCAGCGGCTTGGCCGCCAAGACTTCTTGGGAAGAGTCTCATAAGATATGTGTCGTTGTGAGAGATTTTGAGGCAAGCAATGTAGAATTCCCTAAGGCGGTCCCTAGGGTCTCCCTTTCCCTTGTATTTGTCAAATTTTGGCATTTCAAAGTTTTTAGGGAAAGGGGGCATGTATAAGGTGCGGTCAAACGGGTAGGGGCAAATATCCTCGAAAGAATAGTATTTGCATTTGCCCCCAGTTTGTAGGTCATCCACCTTTTGGATTAAGCTTTGTAGGACGGTGTTGAAATCCTGTGGTTGTTGTGGTTGAAACGTGTAGGGTTGTTGGTTAGTGAGATATTAGAGGTGGGGCGGAAGTTGATGTTGGAGATTGGTTTGATTAAGATGTTGGTGTTGTGGATTGGGGTTTGGATTGATTAGTGCCTGCTGTTGTTGGTGCACGTAGAGTTGTTGGAGAATATGTGGGGGTATTTGGGAATTGGGATTATGTTGACTTATGGGATTGACGTTGGGTATGTGGATGTTGGATTGGTTAGATGTGTTGTGAGATTGTTGTGAGAATAGTTGTTGTAGGTAGGCAAGGGTGTGAGGGTTTGGTGGGGGCACACTTGTGGAGGTACTTGCTTGTGTGATGTTGCCTTGTATGCCCATTGTGATTGAAGCGGAAGGGTTGATGGTAGTTGTGGTAGTAGAGGTAGTGACGGGTTGGGAGATGTTAGGCATAGCAGTGGATGTGGAAATTGTAGATGTGGTAGTGGTTGAGGTTGTGGAGGTGGTAGATATGTTAGGTGTTGACGTTTGAGAGATGGTGGGTTGGGTATGTGATGTAGATGCTTGGGTATTTGATGTGGTAGGGGTAATTGTAGAAGTGGATGGTTGTGATGATGTTGTAATGGGGGGAAGTTGAGCACCAAGTTTGAGAAGATGGTCAAGATATCTCTTTGGGTCCGATCTTAGGACTTTATCAAGTAGGTCCATTTTATCGGCATCTTGCGTGAAGCTCAAGACATCTAGGTCATCTTGGGATATGGTGGGGACATTTTGTGGTGGTGGTGGTGGTAGTGTTTGTGTTTGTGGTAAGAAGTGAAAAGGTTCATTGGCGCCAAATGGGGGGATGAAGGAATATGTAGGTGGATTGTATGTTTGATAAATGGGTATGTTGCTATTGTTGGTGTTAGGCATGCCAAAGGGCCATTGTTCTGCCATTGCTTGATTCTTTTTGTGTTGTGATCTCATGGTGGGCATACGCGTATGATTTTGATGAGTAGAGTGGAATGGAGATGGAGACCTTAGAGAATCAGATTGATTTTGTTGGACCCAAAGAGGGATGTGGTAGTGAGATGGAGTAGAAGGGTATGGTGAAGATCGATATGTCTTTCCAAAGGTTTTATCCTAAGGGTGATATGAATGGGTGATATTGATTTTTGCACAAAATTTGGACCAAATATGGATGATGAGAAAGGGATTTGGAATTGTGATGTTTTGATTGATTTAGGATGATGAGGATGACGTTGTTGATGTTTTTCGAATTGAGCTTTTGGATAAGATCTAGATTTTGATTTGGCACAAAAAGGATGATGATTTTCTTTGTTTGGGGTAGACTAATGACCTTACGCAAAGAGAGGTGATTTGTTTTTCTTGAAATGTGGACTAATGACTTTTCAAGGAAAAGGTGATGTCAATGATAAGATCTAGATCTAACTTTGGCTCAAAAGGATGACAAGCTTTGATTGATGATTTGTTGATGGAGTTTTGATTTGGATGTGGATTTTTTGAAATAATTTGTCTTGGTCCAAGGAGATATGCAAAAAGATTAAATGGGGATGGGTGGATATGGATTTGGGCTGATGACATATCAAAGGGGTCCAACAATGGTGGTGATTGATCCTCTAAGGTCAAATAGAAGGTGTAATTTCAAAAACTTTTGAAGAAAATGGCTGGACTATTGGTGGATTTCTATGAGATGGATATGGATTATGGCAGAGCAGAAGGTGTAGATCACAACAAAATGGGTCTTTGTTTCAGGCAAGTCAATCTAAAAATAGCGCCAATCCACGGATGAAAAGGCGCTACAATCAGACAGATATAGTGCTAAAACAGGGTAGACAGATTTCTGATGGCAAATTTTTGGATCTGTTTGTTTAGAATGTGACAAACTAATTTGTTCTGTCTCAAGCACATCAATCTAAAAATAGCGCCAATCCACGAGTGAAATGGCGCTACAATCAGACAGATATGGCGCTGAAATAGGGTAGATAGATTTCTGATGGCAAATTTTTAGATTTGTTTGTTTGGAATGTGACAAATTGATTTGTTCTGTCTCAGGCACGTCAATCTAAAAATAGCGCCAATCCACGAGTGAAATGGCAATACAATCAGACAATATGGCACTGAAATAGGGTTCGACAGATTTCTGATGGCAAAATTTTAGATTTGTCTGTTTGGAATGTGACCAACTGATTTGTTTTGTCTCTTGGCAAGTTGTTTGTGAAAAATCAAAGCACTTTCACACACATTTGAATGCAAAACAAGCAATGATTTTTTTTTGTGAAATGAAATGTGATTTTATTTAAAACAAGCACTTTTCACAGCCTAAGGTGAGAATGTGACAATATTTGTTGAATCCCCTAGCTGCGCCTATTCAAAGCGGGTAGCTCCAGGATCTTGGTAGCACTGACTCCTCCTTACAATTGCACACACTTCTCACGCATACCAAGATCCAAGTTTCTTATAAGGCTTGTCCCTCACCAAACCTTTGGATTGTCCCTGCTACCTCGGCTAAGAACCGCATGAATCGGGGCCGCTTCAAGGGTTTTGCCCTCTGCGTCAACAAATAGAAGGATTTTGGCTTGCTAAAACAATGGCTCTTAGTAAGGGCATCCGTTCAGGTGGTTATACGTGCGGCAGCGCTACTCTCCGTTATGGAGTCTCCCAGGATCCAAGGGTTGCGCCTTGGAGGGTTTATGGGGAGGTTGGCTGTCAGTATAACAAAACAACACCTGTCGCTTGAGACTTTCGTCCCAAATGCCTTATTTTATATAGCAGCTTGGAAGAGCTTAGCTTTAGCTTGATGCCGCTTGGGTCGTTCCCACCTTTCGAAGCGGGGTGGTAGGCCCTCTAAGGATTACAAAAGCAATACAATCATGAAAACACTTTTGATCCCCAAGTTCATACAAAGATGCGAGGGGAGAGCATACATGTTCCCTATGATTATATCACACTAAACATGGTTCAATTTTAGATCTTTGGATTAGATGGGGGTGATTAATGCAAAGTGTTGTGAGAAGTTTTTGATTCCCAAGATCACCAAAGGGTGCAAGGGAAGAGCATACACTTCTCACTCTACTTGACACAACCACGAAGACACTTCACACAAGTATTAGATTGTCTTGATTAGATGCGTGGGAAATGCAAGTTTGTTGTTCTTTTTATCCAATGATGTATGCAATTTGTGGTTCTTTTTATAGCCCAAATTGAAGTGTTTGATTGTTTGTTTGTTGGCACACAAAAGAAGTATATTTTAGAGCACCAAAATAAATGTTATAGTCACACACACTTCACACAAGGAGTTTGTTTGGATTGATTTTTAAAACACCAAATTGAAACATTGTTTAAGACCTAACAAAGCAAAAAAGGGTTCATTTTAGTTTCTAAAATCAAAGTGTTAGCTAACTAATTCAACAAACCATCCTGCAAAAAGACTTGTTAGTATCTGCAGTACCTGCAACAGAGAGCAAAGCAATTTTCAAAAATAGTGCTAAAACAATCATACACAGGCACCACTGCAGGCAGAACAACCCGACTTATGAAAGAAGGCGCTAAAATATTTTATGGCGCTAATTAAACACTACTATAGCGCTAATTAACATAATGGCGTTGATACAGAATTTAGTGCTAATAAGTCCTAAGTAAGGCATTGATACAAAGGATAGCGATGATTAGTATCTGTGAAGGCTTCACTGCGTGATGTTTCAGATTCTGGGGGGAGATGCAGATGGCGCTAAACTGAAGGATAGCGTCAAAATAGAAAATTGGTGCTTGTGTTTCGTTCTTTCAAAAAATTGCCATAACCTCCCCCTGTAATTCCTGGTTTTCCTGCAAAATAGAGAGCAAATAACACAGAAAACAATAGGAAAAGCGAAAAACACAACACGTGAGTAGGGTTAGTATATAACAAAATTTGTGCAGAGAGAGCGCTAAAAGAGGAATAGCACTGAAATACAGTAGAGATAGCACCGCTGCGACGGTTGAATAGCGCCGAACCTGCAAAAGTCAGATAAAAACACAAAAACTCACAAACAAAGATTAGATTCAGACCTTGTGGGTCCCACCGGGCGTGCCAATGTAGATTAGGTAAATGCAATGAAGGCAAAACACTAAATCAAATGCAAATGAAACACAAGATTATAGCTCATAAAACACAACCTAATCCCATCAAGGGAAAAAGGAGTCTTTGCACCCAAAAGAAGCTCCCAAGACCAAGATTATCCCTAGACTATGGATTCAAATGTGAAGTGCTCTTCAATTGTGCAACTCACTATCTAACTCAAAGGTGATTTTGGCATGGTAACTTTGCATGAAATTGGATGATGAAAATGACTTGTGAGAGGTTGTATTTATAGACTTTTTGGAGAGATTTTGATCCAAGGGTGGAGATTGATTGGAGAGATCAATGGTGGAAGATGAAAGTGATGTGGAGGGCCTAGATTTGATCTTGAAAGATGGAGGGCTAGGAATAAAAGTAAATCTTTTATTCATTTTTGGGAAAGGGGTGAATAAATGAGGTTGGGTGAGATGGATTATTTGTGAATTAAAAATTCACATGGGGAAGGGTAAAATGAATTAAAAATTCATTTGGGTAAGAGTGGATATTTATGAGTTATGACATGTGTAAGGGATGTGTAAGAGGAGTAAATGTGATGTGTGATTTATTTGAATTTTAAATTTGGAGGATGTGGAGAGAAGTGCTAATGAGGGTTTGACTCACTTAATTAGGGTGATTAACCTAATTAATGTGGCTAGAATAAATTAGTAGAGGGATTAAAGGGGGGATAAGATTAATTAATTAGTGATTTAATTAATTAATCCTAAGGCTAGGATGAGGTAGGCTAGAGTAGGCAATTAAATAATATCTATTTAATTGTCTAGGGTAGGGATAGGCTAATTAGTAGGCTGGATTAATTAGTTAACATGGTTTTAACTAATTAATTGGATTTAGGGAAAATGGGGGAATTAATTTAATAAATTTTGCATATTTATTAAATCAATTGGCTAAGGTTTGGACTATTGAATCAACGGAATTAATTCAATTTTGGGGATAAAATGGTGTGGATTTAGAAAATGAAAGGGGTAATTAATTAAATAGAAATTTAATTAATTGGTTAGAATGGAAATTGGTATGTTTAGGGATGTCAGGAGTTAGTTTGGTGGTCGAGACATTTTTAGGTGTCTATAGTTCCTTTGTTACAAAGATATAAGATTGATAACTAATGGGTTGATTAAACTAAGCAATGTGAAGACCAAATGTACAGACAACTGTCACTGTTCATAGAAAATAAGTGTACAACTAAAATGAGCAGATCAAATGGAACCTAGCACTAGAAGTGGGAGCTGACTAGGTAGGATAGTAGCATAGGGAACTAGAGTCCTTAAGGTTCTATATGGACAAAACTTCTATTTGATATTGTCTGTATCTATTCCTTCCATCTTTCTATCAATCCTTGATGTCAGAAACCTTTTATTGTGATCTGTACACATACAAAAGGGGAAATGGTTGTGATATATAGGGCCATGCCTTAGTCAAACCCCGTGTTGGTGTTCCCACCTCCACATTAGAAATTATGATGATTATAAAGAGTGTGTGTTCACGATGAATAGAGGCAAAACAAATGATAAATATTGTAATAAACCAATATCATGAAATGGTCTTACCACAAGCATGAAACCCTTGTTGGATTGATGTCACAATACAAATCACCCACAAAGAGTTGATGGAGAAGGAAGAAGCTCCCTCAAATATCTAAAAGGGTTAGCGCAAATAACAAATAATCTTCACAACTAGAGAGCTTCAACAAATCTTTATTGCACAACATTATTCACATTTTAGAAATTTTAGAGAGCTTTGTTGATAGATCGATAATGTATATTCTAAAATGAGGGAGAGAGGGTTGTTTATATATGAATCCCAAGTACTTTTGGGGGGCCCGATTGGGTAAGGCTAACAAGGTGTGTCGTTCAAGGCAACAAGGTAAACATTTGAGTTTAAAATCTTTTGGCACCAACGGACAGGACGCTAGTGTGGGACACTAGTGTCCTAGTAAAATTTTTCCTTAAAAGGACTATTAACAAGGGACTTAACCTTGTTTCTTAGCAATGTGGTGAAATAGGCACATTAAAAGTAGAGATAAACACACATGCTAAACTGAGTGCTAAACCTAGTGTGAAATTGTAAGCGACAACAATTTACGATGCTACAAATTTAAGTGGGGGTTTATTGTTGCATTGATTTATGCTCTTGGTCCTTGAAATCTTTGTAATGTTGTGTGGATTGGAATTTTGAGGTTGAATTGTCTTGCTCCTTATTGTATCATGTTTTTTTTCCTTTTTGGGGTTTCTAATTTATGTTCAAAACCCTCATGCTTGATATATGGTTATGTGGCTAAAACCCATGATAAGCCTCTTGTTGAAACCATTATGGATTGTATGGCCTTTGTGCTTTGATTTGTGGGTTTTACTGATGAAAATATTGTTAGCCTAAAGATTTAATCTTTATATTAGAATTTTGTAGGATTATTGTTAGCCCTTATAATGGGTTGTTGTGCCTCATTAAACCATATGATTATTATTCCATTGTGATGTATTAGTGTGGAATTTGAAAGGTTTAGGGAAACCTAGTTAAACCCTTGTAGTGTGTGAATTAGGTGCACGATCAATCCTCATGTAAGATATTGGTGTACATTGCTTGTGAAAAATTCTATTTTGCAACCTAGTGAGGCTAATGTGAATAATATAAAATTGAATCCCTTGTGTTGAGTCTTATGAATACCTAGGGATTGGATTCTTGTATCTTATTTAAATACTTATGTAGGCTAGGGATGTTAAAATGTTTTGATAATGGGTTTGTATCTCTACTCTACACTAGGGGGATGACTAGAGTAGCATATTAACTCTATATGCACTTGATGATGCTATTATGGTTGGGAGGTAGTTAAACTTGCCCTCCCCATTGGTCTTGGAATAGAATGATGGTGTTTTTGGATGACTTTTACCTTGTGGACAATGTGGTAATGTCTTGGATTAATAAATTTTAATATTGTACTTTCAACTTTTATATTAGTATTACTCTATTTGTAAGTATGATGTTCTTGGATGCTAGTATCAAACATCCTTATTATACATAATTCTAAAAATTGGGATTATATAATTTATATTTGTAAATTGGGTATTTCAACAAGAAAAACACATTTATTTGAATATAGATTCATAAAATGTTATTAAAATTATATTTTTATTCCATTGTTATGTTCTTAAGTAAATTATTGATCCAAGGAGCCTATGTACATGTCTGTAGGGTGTCAAAATCAAAATTTATGCATCAAATTAAATTTTCTAGTTCTCCAGATGTGTAAATTTGAACTTGGGGGAAGTAATTTCTTGGACATAACTTTCAAATGGTGATCTAAGTTCTTCTAATCTTGGGATATGTTTTTGTAATTTGGTATTGAACTTTCATTCCAAGTTTTAGCCCTTCACTATTTATAGATCATCCAAAATGTTTAAAACAATTTAACCAATTTGTTGAAGTTTCACAATAGCTTGTAACAGACTATCTTAATGCCATGACATTTGTTCTATAATTAATATTGTAAATCCCCTTTACTTTATAGTAGATATCTTTGAGACCTTTCATTTTTTATTTTTTTAGGACTAAAAATGTTATGTTTTGAGGAATTTATGATTATTTCCTTATAGCATGTAAATGTGTGACAAATCCTTAAAAAATGATGTATTGAAGGTATATGAATAAATGTAATTGAATGTTGTGTTGTTTTTCTAGGTTGAGATTCCTTGAGACCACTATCTCAACTAGTTTTGTGTTCTACATGCATGTTTTTAAATGGAATGAATGTAACATCTTGAAAATACATTTTTAGACTATACCATTATCTTCCCTAATTCCTTATTACATCTTGAAATGTTTGTAATTATATATATGCAAGTGTAATCTCTTTCTCTAGTAATTCTTGTTGTATAGTTACTTGAAAAGATTGATAAGGTTAGATTTGTTTACTGATGATCTAGGAGGATCTACCAACATTGGTTTTTGTGGTAATGCCAAAAACCATTCTCATGGATTTTTATAGTGTAGTAACACATCTATGGTTTGAGATACAATAGAGAACCTCTAGATGCTTGTGGTAACACAAGGATCATCAATCCATCTCCAACTATAAATGCCACACATACTCTAGCAACAATTCAAAGCACTATGCATGAGACTAGTCCCAATGGAAACCATAATTCTTCCAAACCTTATATAATTTCTATCATGACTTCAATAGGGTATAAAACACCTCCCTGCCAAACCATAAAATTTAACTCACTCTACTCCTCACCACATCATTCTAAATGTGACACTGTTGACATCAAATAGTTTAATCAATGCAATAGTCTTAGTGGTACCCCCAATTCTTGAATTATGCTAGGTCATTCACCAAAACATAAAACACACTTGCAAACAATTCAACATTGCAACTATAAAGAGATGATGAGCCACACATGGAAATGATTAAACTTCCATATTGACTCTCAACCTTCACAATATGTAATATATATGTGTAGATATTTATAAAACAATAGAAAATAGACATATAGATATAGAAATAAATAGGTGGATATGAACAATCAAATTAGAATATAACTATGGTACATCCTTCTCAAGAGTATGCCATGTACATGATTAATAAATAAATAAAATACATTTATTATTTTAGTTCTATATATCTTTCTTTGCACTTGCTATCTCACAAATCTTCTACACACATATAACTTCATTTGATCCTCATCTAGAGAGTTGTTTACTAGGTTTTGTGATGTAAAAAATTGTATACCCTCTACAACTTCCATATTATAATTTGTACTTTCCTTACTTTCCTCTCTTGTAGCATATTTTAGGTCACACTTAACCTATTTCATTAACCTTACACCTAACCCCAAAAGTGCCAAATTGTGTTAAAAATGACGATCTTGTCAAATATTAAGTTCTTCTAAACATATTCATTCATTTTCCAACATTTTGGTCATAGTTTTAAAAAAATTGCTCTCAGACTCTAGTTCTCCCGTATTTACATTATCACAACTATGTTGGCATCCATACAAAAATAATAATAAAGACCAAAAAATGAGATGTGGTGGTATATTATAACAACTCCCAAATGATTTGTTAGACATGAATTAATGTGAAAACTTCCTAATGTGATTTCCCATTGGTTCCCAAGTTGCCACCAATATTTATCCAATTCTTTTCTCCCTTTGCAAATTTCTTCTCCCCTTCTCTCTTTAAAACAAGAAACTATGTGTAGACACCTAAAAATGTCTCGATCCTTCTAACCACCCTTCGACATCATCCACAACACTAATTCTTTGTTCAATTAATTAAATAAATTATTACTTAATTAATTATTCCATCCAACCCCTAAATCATTCACCCATCCCTCATCAATTTATCCCTAAAATTGAATTAATTTAATTAATTCAATAGTCACACATTACTAACATCATCTAATTGATTAAATAAATATGTCAAATATTTAATTAGTTAATTTGTCCACTTCCATAGACCTAATTAATTAGGTAAATCATGTTTATCTAATTAATCAAGCCTACTAATTAGCCTACCCCTAACCTAGTTGATTAAATAGCCATTATTTAATTAGCTACCCTAGCCTACATGACCCCTAGACCCGGATTAATTAAATAAATCATTATTTAATTAATCCTAAACCCTGATTACCTCATCCACTAATTTTTTCCAGCCACATTAACTAAGTTAATCACCTTGATTAACTTGGTCAAAGCATGATTAACACCTTCTCCCACACCCACAAATTAAAAATTGAAAAATATTCATAAACACTCCAACTGATTTTTACCATTTTCATGATAAAACATCTTCCTCTTTTTTAGCTTACAAATGTAAGAGGCTAAAATGTACATGTGTCCTTGGATTTGCACATCCCTACATAAAATGGAACTTTTAATTCCATCTCATCCCAAGGAAATTAATTTTAAATTTCCTCATCCATCTGAATCACATTTAATGCTAAGTCCTCCTCAAAATGAATAAAATATTCATTTTTATTCTCCACCCTCCAATTTTGTTGATCAAATCCTAGCTCTCCATCTCACAATAAATCTCATCCCTTGATCTCAACAATCAATCTCCACCGTTGGATCAAAATCCCCTCCAATTTGCCTATAAATACAAGCCTCCACAAGCCATTTTATCATCCAAGTTTTGAGTAATCTTACTATGCTCAAATTTTTCTCAATCCTCTCCAATATTGTAGCTAGGTTATGGTGAAATTGCATTAGCACTTTGAGAGCATTTCACATTGCAACTTACATTATGGGTGAAGCTAGGGCTTAAGGGTGCAAAGTCCTCTACCTTATCATGGAGGAAGGAGCTTAGATTCACATAGAAAGGTATAAATCTCATTTGTTTAAGTTTGTTTTGATGTTTTGATGTGATCTTGTTTCCTTTGACTTCATTTGGCACGCCTGGTGGGACCCCATGATCCCTATTTAACCATTGTTGTTTGAGTTTCTTGCAAGGAGTCAAACACACAGGAGTTTAATGCCAAAAGCTCTTGGTTTGGCACCATCTGCTCACGAACTGACGCCATTTGGCTCTGTTTTGGCACCATATTCCACTATTTTGGTGCCATCTTTCAATAGCCATTTGCCAACATTTTTATGCTTAAGAAAAATTTTAAGGTGTTTTTGGAAGTTTTGTCATCTTTTAGGATATCATGCTCTCTGTTTTTATTAGAAATATACAGGTATAGGAGGTCCTAACGCTAAAATTTGGCTAGAAATACTTGAAATGATTTTTTTTCCTAACCCTAGCATATTTCACTTCATATTAACTTGTTTCTCACCTATAATCTAGTTTTTGGGTGTTGCTTGACAGGGTAGGGAGTTTTCTAACCTTGTTTGACTTGTTATTTGCAAGCTAATATCTTTTTTTAGCAGGTTTTGGGAGACTGTTGTGTTCTAGCGCCATATTCACACAAAATAATGCCATCTGACTGCTTAACTAAGGTAAGATAGATAATATCGCATTTGACACCATTTCCTAAAAATCTAGCGCCATTTTATGAAATTTTAACGCCATGCTGAGTTTTGACGCCATTTGCCTAATTTGTAGCGACCTGTTTATTTTTCTCTCTATTATCTACCTGATCCTAGAATTAGAAAATTTGAGCACCTTCTGCTATTTTTTTAGCACCTTATGTTTTATTTGTAGTGCCATATAAACTATTTTTAGCACTATTTGGCTATTTTCTAATGTCATTTGTCTCTATTTTGGTGCTATTTTGCTGACTAATTTTTGGGATCTATGTAGGGTACTAACACATTTTTGCAGGGGAAGAACATAAGTCAAACAAAAATGCAAACTACTGATTGATTTTGTTGTAGGTGTCGTTAGTAGATCTTGTATTTTCTCATTAGCTTATTCGCACTAAATTAGTTAGAGGATTAATGAACTTGTTTTCTTTGTTTGGTTCACACTTAGACGTATGCTCTCCCCTCGCATGTTAGGGTGATATTGGGGATAAAAAGTCTACTTGTTAACACTTTTCATGCTTTTAAGTGTTACTTGAAGGGGTTACTCACCTTGTGTATGCTCTCCCTTCGTGCCTAGTGCGATCTTGGGTGATAAAAAACAAAGGGTAGTTTCTTCTTAGGAGGCCTACTTGGGGATTTCATCACCCCAAGGGATGACCTCAATTACGTGTTCTAATGGGGTATATCAAAGGGGGGAGAAGGAAACTTGTGCCCCAATCTAGTTACATTGTCATTGGGACAGCCTTGGGGCCCCAGGTGATTCTAGACACAAGGTGAAGTGGTGCTTGCTTAACCACTTGGTGCTACACCCCTTTAATGGACTAGTGTTCATGGACTTGGACCTCAAGTACCTTGCATATGCTAGAGGACTCCCCTAGAAGCTTGTAATTATCCTAGCTTAAGACCTTTCAACTGCCATACTTTGTAGTGCACCACTGCGCGGAGGAGGGGAAGATGCTCATTGTACCGCTATATTTGAGATAGGAACTACCTTGGGCAAGACAAAAGTTTCCTTGGTAAGGGAGGTAAGGTGGTCCATGACCTTTCTTTCCCTATCTATCCAAACTATTACACCTAAGGTGTTAGTGGCAGTGGGGATCCCGGTTCACTTTGAGTTGGGATCGGCCCACGACCACTTCATGAGATCTACAAAGTATGGTACTCCTACTTGACTAATGATAGGATTGTTAATGTTCTTGGAGTGTCTTCTTGTTGAAACCTGCCAATTTATCCAAAGTCCACCATTGAGTCAAAGCCATTGTGTTCTCTTGTTTGATTGTTTGTCTACTTGCCAAGAAATCTCATCGACATTATCCAAAACCACTTGAACCATTTGAAAAGTCAAACCATTGAACATTTGAGCCTTCCAAATCAACCATTTGACCTTCAAAAATCCAAAATTTTGAGTCAAAAATCCAAGATTTGCCAAGGACCTAGCCAAAATCTTAGACACTGTCTCATTTTGGTGCTATAACTTCTCTATTTGGTGTCCTAAAAATCCCCTGTGGTACCATTTTCCATGGTGCTATAAACCACTATTTTGGCACCATCTGGCTCTATGCAGGGGCCATTTCACTATGTTTTGACACCTTATCACCAACAACTAGGGCCGTCTGGATACTAGATCCCACACGTGTCTAGTAATTTGTCCTAGAATCCTTGAATCCTATCCAGTCATAATCTATGGTCACCTTGTCAAAATTTGTGAAAATACAAATTCACCTTTGATCATCATCCGCAACCATTTTGTCCAAATTCATCTATATACTTTCATTTTGACCTTAGAGAAAGTCATTTTGATTATTGGACCTTTGATCTCATATCATTAATCAATCACCAAGTCCAGCCATAGTCCATAATTTTCATCTCCACATATAATCTAACCTTTTGTCCAAATTCATTTCTCCCATACCATTTGGCCTTAGATAAACATCATTTTGATATTTGATCTTTGGTCATACCCTATCCACTCATTAACCATTTCATTTCAATCCTACATTTTGATTTTCACCTTTTGACCTTTTACTCATCCATTCCAAAATTCATTTTGAATCCAACATTCACCCAACCTTATCCAAATTCTATCCATATTATCCAAAGATCTAACATCCCCATCCAAAATCAAAAAATCATCCAAAATCCAAACATCAATCAACATCCAAAACCATGTTGATAACTGAGAGGGGGGGTGAATCAGTTATCCTAATTATTTCTCTTTCAGAACTTTATTAGTAATCAATGTAACATTAATTCAAATGAGAAAACATAACCATGAAAAGGAAATACACATGACACAATATTTTTGATGTGGAAACCCTGTTAAGGGAGAAAACCACGGGGTGATTAATCCAAGATTGCATTCTCTGTTAGAAGAATGGAAATACAGAATGGCACTTGCCAATTAGGGCTCACTACCTGAGCACACTGCTCACAAGAAGGCACACTGCCTACAAGAGACACACTGTCTACAAAAGGATTCTTATACAATACTTGAACTGATTGGTAGCATCCACATATGCTGGTGTTTAGTTCCGGTTAAGCTCAGTATACTGATCTGCTGCACTTCATCTTTCCTATTCTCTTATGCTGCTTTCCTTTCACATACCGGACCTTCCTTACTACTTTTTCTCTGCTCTACTTTTATTCACACATTGCATATCACAACATCACATCTCACAACTAAATCCATCCTATATATATATCCACACAAGTGATTTCATTATCTTTCTAGTCAGCACCCGGAACAGTCAATCTTTTCACAAACTCTGTTCTGTCGGCCGAATCCTTGCACATCAAATAATGCGGATCAAGCATATACTTGTAGAAATCATTAATCACATTGGCCAAACATAATTCATGTCTTCATAACCTTTACCACCATCAGAAACACATCCGGAAAATAGTCTGATGTTTTGTCAGTCAGTTCTTCCTCTGTTCACACTGTCACTCAGGAACCTGGTACTCAAGTATTCATATCTTTTACCTCATCTATCACTGGAGGCTAAAACCTTGGAATCTATCACTCAAGGTAGTCCTCTTGACTTCCCCAAATCCGCACTTCACCAAGATACTTCCTCTGAGAGATCCGGACTTGTTTGTCGGACCTCGCCACATGCTCTGTTCCTGTTTACTGGACCACAACATTCTTCACTCTGACTTCTGGTAGAGACATACCATGTCCTACGGATGTGTGGGATGAACTTTGTTGCCATCAATGACAACAATCATGAATCCATATAGTATCTCTTGCCAACAATCTCCCCCTTTGGCATTGATGGCAACACTTAGTGAAAAATGACTAAGTGTTTACACTATGCTCCCCCTTGGCTAATGCTATGTTATTATATACATTTTTTGGAGCTCCCCCTTAGTTGGATTCCTCATTTTTCACTGCTTGTCACTCCCCCTTTGACATCAATGGTAAAGGGTAGGGTCTGCACACCAAAATTTTCAAAAATTTTACTATACTTAGCCGCATATTACATACTCACATAAACTAAAGAATGTCTGTAAAGGATGTCTTCAATTGGATAAGTTCTATAGGCCAACTTTGCTTCATTCTATCCAAAATTGAAATGTGACCACTCAACAAAAATGCAAAAGCTTCTGCCCTCTTAAGATCTGTCAGATCATTGGTTTAGGCGGTAGTTTGAGTATCACTTATGGCCTCATGCATGGCCTCTAACTTAGGGATAATGATTCTTCTGAGTTCACCCATCCGGCTAATTATGTTCTTCTTTTCCTTCTCAAAATTCTTTATTGCATTTGTGATTGCAATAGTCTGACACTCTTGATTGACTATGGAGGAAGAGAGAGGATCAAAACTTTGAGACAAACTTAGTAGTTTATCCTCTTGCTCTTTTATTTTCTTCTCAATCTCTACTGTTGCTTTGGACCATGAAATACAAAATTTGTATATTTTTCTGCCATCTATAAGAGCATTTTCTAAGCTCTTTATCCCTATACTCATATTTCTTCTATCATTACTTATCAACCCTTGTACCTCTGATAATCTTTTTGCAAGAAATTCCTTCCAGACCTTATCTTCTGCTGACTTCTCTAGTGAATCAAAATGTGTGCTAACACTGCTGACTAGAGTTTTGAGATTACCGGAAGAGGAGGCTGTGGGATCTTTCTAAAATGATGGCATAATCTTTTCAAGCACTCTGGAGGCAGCTTCTATCAACTCACAGTCTTCCATGTGAGACTTTAGGAGTTTTTCTTTAACCTTGGCATTAGCAAATGAAGCAATCTTCATTGTCTGTACCAGAGAAAGAGAATCAAAATTGAATGGACCTTGTAGAAGCTCCGGTTCATCAATCTCCATTGTTTCTTTGCTTAGGAATTCTTGGACAGTTTGTGCAGTGTCTCTTTCCGGAGACAGATGTTTCTTCTCTTCTGTAGTCACTGAACGGTCTTTTGGAGCTTCCTCTCCTTGCACAATTTTTTCACTGTCATCTTCTTTTTCCTTCACCTCTGCTTCTTTCTCCTTTACTCTTGCTTCTTTCTCCTATATTGTGTCTTCTCCTTTAGATTCGGAAGCTGTAGGGGAAACCGGAGGAGAGATATTTGTTTGTCCATGAGCCACCTCTTCCGAAATAGGGGATTCTGAGCCCTTGTCTTTACCAGAGTCCTCTATGATGGGAATGTTGAACCTTTTAAGAGTATTTCGGAGGATCTCTTCAGTCTCTTTTGCCACCTTGTCAGTTTCACCAAGCATGAGCTGATTCATCCTTGCTTTGCTCTTGAATTCATCCTTGCCATCTTTGAATATCATATTCATTGTTTTGGGATCGATTGAAGGATATAACTGAATAGCTATCTATTCCCGGATCTCAATGTCTTTTGCCATGGCATTGTTCTTTCTTATTTCTAACTCCTTTTCTAGGCTCTTAGGAATTAGAGATATAATTTCAATGAAAGCCTTATTGTATATGTTCAGATACCTGATTGTAGCTTCCTGCAGGATCTTTTGGTCAGCCTCATTGTAATCATCATAGAATTCAGCCATTGGTTGAAGGTTTCCATCCACAGTGACTAATTTGATTACACTTTCTAGAGACAGGGTGGGCTTTTCAACAAATTCCTCTGCCATTTCTTCCTTGTCTTGGCCTGTGGAGGGTTTACCGGATCCTTTCTTCTTCTACTTCTTTATTTCCTTTACCCCCTCATCTGATTCAGTTTCCTCTTCATCTCTTTGACTTGCATAAGCCCTTGTGGCTTTTGTCTTTGATCTTTTCTCTCTTTTGCCAGATGATTGTGCTTCCGGTTTAGATGCCCTTGAGCTTTTGGCAGTAGCAGGTGCAGATTTCTTTGATGATCTAGTCCGGGTGGAGGTTTCTGCCAGAGCACTTTCCTTGCTTTTCTTTTCTGCCTCTTTCTTCTCTTCCTCAACCCTTTCCATCCTTTTCTTGTGGGCATCAATTGCCTCCTTTAAGATGCCAAGGCCTTGGGCAATACTTTCTACTTCTTTTCTCACCTTCCTCTTGATCTCTGGTTCTCTGAGCTCCACATTTCCAAACCTTTCTGCCTTTGGATCCTTTGGCTGACTTAGCATGTGTTGAACATGCAGCTCCACAATTTGTTCATCAACCTCATACCCCATGGGCATGATCCATACAGTTCTTGGTTCTACTGCCTCAATTAGGCACTGATCAGTCTCTACCATAAAGCAAATTGTGTCTTTATATTTCTCAACAAGAGACTGGGGAATCCTTTCTCTTGCTTGCATCATGTTCTGAAAGTTCTTGAAATATCCCCACAGAGCTATATTTTGTGCTTTGTTGTCACCAAGTCCATGTAAATAATCTCTGATTTGGATAGCTACCGGTCTATCATTCTCCCATACCCAGCCACTAGATCCGGGAAGCTCATTCATAAAGTAGAAGAATAAGCACAATATCAATCTACCATATTTGAATGAATTCTTTTTATCTTTCTTTATTTTCTGTAGATTCTCCATGAGTTGGTTCAAGAGAAGCTAGCAAAGATCATAGTCTGCATCCTTTCTTAGCATTTCATATGTGGTGTAGATGGCAGTTCCAGGTATAGAATTTTCCCTGCTAGAATGATATATTTTATACCCAATGATCATGGAGGCAAACTTGACATCCGGATCAGAGATGTCATCTACTGTCATTGCTCTTTTGTCAAACTTGGATCTGGGAGCCTCACTCACAGTTTGATTCTTCACAAATTTAAGAACAGGAATCCCACCAGATGAGTGTAATCCAGTAACTGCCCTAATGGCATCTTTTGTGATTTTGAATGGTCCATTTAACCACATGAAGTTGTTGTGTATTCTGCTCAAAATGTACCTGCCCCATTCATCCTTAGTAAAATAGGGGAAATGTATGAATTGTGCAAAGTGCTTAATCCAGAGGCCCTTGTATTGGGGTTTGAGCTCAAATGAATCATCTAACAATTGTTTGTGATAGATATCTCTTAGTTTGAATTCCCCAAACTCTTCAATATTTGCATGTATGTAAACCCTAATGTCTTCTGTATGAAAAACACCATGCGAAACACTGGAAAATGCTCCTAGGGGATCTACCTCCAAGGATTTATATGGATGTTTCTTAAATGTGGGCCAAGGTCTATCAGAGATCTTTACTATATTTAGAGTAGCCATCATCAAACAATCTTACTGAAGGATATGAAGAACGATAAATACCTTTTATGCAGGTTAGGGCACACGAAGAAATCTGAATAGAGTTGTATGAAGAGTTGTCTTGATCTTTTGGGAGAAGTTGTTTGCAGAGCTCCTTTTCTTTCTTCTTCACATGTGAGTCTACAAATGTGTAAATAGCAGACAAATGAACTCTTTTATTCCAAGAAGCCCTAATTTTCACCTTGCAATAAATGCGCAACCTAATTCATTCCAGTTTGCCTGGTTTTCCTTGTTCAAGGAGGAAGAAACTCATCTGGATCATTATGATGCCTTTGTGATCGATGTTAGTGATGAATCACAATGTCCACTTCTTCTCCTGATCATCTCATATATCCGTAGATCAGGCTATTTCAATTTGGATCCATACCGGGCCAACCTTGTGAGAAACCTATTTTCCTGGAAGACTTGTTTAACCGGACCAATTCTGAAGGAATTAAAATTTTTAAATTTTCTTGCGGATCTCTCAGATCTTTACCTGACCTTCTTTACATGTTTCTCTAGAAACCATTTGATCCGCAGATTCACATGTGCCAATTTCAAGCACCAATTGACTAGCTGGGAGAACAAGTTTTTCTTTGTGTCTCCCCCTGAGCCAGAGCTAATCTCTTAATTTCTGGAAGGAATATCAGCACCAGAGTCTAGTGTGGATCCATCCTCTACATTCTCTGTACTCTTCTTTACCTAAATCTTGTTCATCTCACTTTTAACTTCATCTGCATTCACCTTTTGTTTCCCCTTATCTTGATTCTGTCCATGATATACCGGACCTCTTTTGTCCTGATTTTTGCTTCTATAGAATTTTGCAATATGACCGGACCTATTGCAAATTTGACAAACAACATTTCTTTGCATATTGGATTGATATCCTCTTGATCTACATTGATTAGCCATATGACCTATTCTATTGCATGTAAAGCATCTACCATTGAATGATTTGTTCATTTGCATAATTCTGCATTCATGAGATTTGTGACCATACCTTTTGCAGTTAAAACACTATCTGGAGAAGGATGAATTAGTCTGATTCATTCTCTTTCTGCACTAATTAGCTTTGTGACCATAGTGATTGCAGTTGTGGCAGTATCCATTGAAGGATGGATATCTTTGAGCATTAGGCTGTCTTACCGGAGGTCTTCTAGGCATGTTCCATGGATTTTCTGATCCAAAACTCTTCTGGCTGGATCCGGAGTTTTCTCCTTTCTCATATCCCAAACCACACTTGTCATCTACCTTATTTTGACTTCCAAGAAGAACTTCAAGTTGAGCAGAACTTATCTTGAATTTCTCTTTATACTCATTTGCTGTTTGAAGATCCCTTTTGAGAGAGACAATTTGATTCTCAAGTTTTTCTTCATTATCTTTAGCATCTTCAAGATCAGATTCAAGATGTCTGATAATTCTATCCATCTGGTGGCAATCTTCTGATTTCTCCTTGAGAGATTGTCTTAGATTATCTTCAATTTTTCTTTTCTCTTCAACTTCTTGGGTAAACTTCATGACTCCTGATTCCATTTCATGTCTTACCATAATGATTTCTTTTGATAACTTTTCACACAACTTAGTTTTTTTCTTCAGCTCTTCATTTGCATTATTTGCTTCACCTTGTCTTACCAATTGCTGAAGCAGCTCCTCTCTTTTTCATAGAGAGACTTAATTTGTCTTTTAGTACTCTCATGAAATCATCAGATTGTTTGAGTCTTTCCTTTAATTCATTGACTTCAGAGTTTGACTGGTCAAGATCATCAAGGGTAGTCTTGAGTTGCTCCCTTAAACCATATGTATCCATTTGAATTCCCAAATCTTCCTCAAGCTGTTAGGCTCTGTTTAGGAGGAACTTGGCTCTGATACCAATTGTTGATAACTGAGAGGGGGGGTGAATCAGTTATCCTAATTATTTCTCTTTTAGAAATTTATTAGTAATCAATGTAACATTAATTCAAATGAGCAAACATAACCATGAAATGGAAATACACATGACATAATATTTTTGACGTGGAAACCCTGTTAAGGGAGAAAACCACGGGGTGATTAACCCAAGATTGTATTCTCTGTTAGAAGAATGGAAATACAAAATGACACTTGCCAATTAGGGCTCACTGCCCGAGCACACTGCTCACAAGAAGGCACACTGCCTACAACAGACACACTATCTACAAAAGGAGTCTTATACAATACTTGAACTGATTGGTAGCATCCACATATGCTGGTGTTCAGTTCTGGTTAGGCTCAGTATACTGATCTGTTGCACTTCATCTTTCCTCTTCTCTTATGCTACTTTCCTTTCACATACCGGACCTTCCTTACTGCTTTTGCTCTGCTCTGCTTTTATTCGCACATCGCATATCGCAACATCACATCTCACAACTAAATCCATCCTATATATATATATATATATCCACACAAGTGATTTCATTATCTTTCTAGTTGGCACCCAGAATAGTCAATCTTTTCACAAACTCTGTTCTGTCGACTGAATCCTTGCACATCAAGTAATGCGGATCAAGCATATACTTGTAGAAATCATTAATCATGTCGACCAAACATAATTCATGTCTTCATAACCTTTACCACCATCAGAAACACAACCAGAAAATAGTCTGATGTTCTGTCAGTCAGTTCTTCTTCTATTCACACTGTCACTCAGGAACCTGGTACTCAAGTATTCATATCTTTTACCTCATCTATCACCGGATGTTAAAATCTTGGAATCTATCACTCAAGGTAGTCCTCTTGACTTCCCCAAATCTGTACTTCACCAAGATACTTCCTCTAAGAGATCTGGACCTGTCTGTTGGACCTCACCACATGCTCTGTTCCTGTTTACTGGACCACAACATTCTTCACTCTGACTTCCGGTAGAGACATACCATGTCCTGCAGATGTGTGGGATGAACTTTGTTGCCATCAATGACAATAATCATGAATCCATATAGTGTCTCTTGCCAACAAACCATACCTCAAATCAACTTTGTGTAAGAATTAAATCTAGATCTTACCATCCTCTAGTTTATAGGGTATTTAAGGCTTTGTCTACCATAAGTGCTTTTTTAAATTATCCTTTATTAACCTTTGGAATAATTGATTTAGGATCCTAGACAACTCCTAAGTTGATATTTTCTAAAGTATCCCATTTTGCTTGTTGGTCATTAGTCTACCTCCAAGTAATCCTCCCTTTTTTTGCCTAAGGTCACAAGTCTACCTTAAGTAAAAAGGGACATCCCTTTTATAATCCAAAGATCTAGATTTATTCAAGCTCACCTTTGGTTTGAAAATCCTTTTCAAACATCATCAAAATTTATCCAACATATTTAGTTATCCAAGCATCCAAGTCATCTAGGGTTTTCCTTAGTTGATTATCATCCAAAATCCATTTATCCAAATCATCTAAGGTCTTCCTTGGTTGATTATCATCCAAACCATCTTAAGCATACCTTAGTCACATCATCATCCCTTTCAAATTCATCCTAAGGTCATCCTCAAAAATCATTCTTCACCTACATATACATTATCTCCTTGGTCTAAGAAAGCCTTTTAAGATTTAATCTCTAAAGGTGATCTTATACCAACATCCCCAAAAAGAAACATTTTTCTCAATCCATTCCATCCATCCTCTATTCTTTATTTTATCCCACCTCTTTGGTCCAAAGTTTTTTAAAATCAATTCATCCATTTATCTTTGAGGTCTAACTTCTAAGGTTTCTCATTCATCCTCATACCTTTACCATTAATCATCCTTAGGTTTAAAATTTTTGATACTTATTCTCTAAAGCCAAAACCTATACCAAACCTTACCATATCCATAGAATTATTCATCCTTAGGTTTAGAATTTTGAGATTTTATTCTCTTAAGGCTAAATCTCTATTCCCTTTCACCAAATTTTCACCATCACCTATCCTTGGGTCCAATACTTTAAAATCTATTCTCTAAGGTCTCAACCTTCATCCACTCAACCAAATCCACACCCAAATCCATTGTATGCCCTTGACAAGGTCTCAGGCTATGAAAAGCAAGGACATGGAATCCTTTAGAATCAATTTTGGCATGGGGATGCCTCAAACCAACCAAAACAATATCCCTACAATCCAACAACAATCAACACTTGATGCCAATGCTATGGTAAATCCTTTTCCACCCATCAACACTAACCATGTGATTAAGATGTCCTAGATTTCACACAAGATGTTGATTCCATGGACATACTTGATAGAGTCCTAAAATTGGATCCCAATAGATATCTTGAATTCCTCCTTCAAAATGGTGCCACCATACTAAATGTCACCACATCATCACAACCATCCACATCCCATCATATTCCTAACACATCCCAGGCTTCAAATGTCACCACATTAACTACACCAAATATCTCAACCATGTCGACATCCACCATCACTACATCTACGCCACAAATCACCCTTAACATTCCCAATAACACCATGCACAGGAGTGCTTCAACAAGTGTACCCCAATTTGACGCCAACACCATAGATTTTTATGACAATTATTCTCCCAACCACCTTATAACACATCCAATGTTCCTAACAATAGCCCATGTAACAACCCTTCATCCAATTTCACATATGTACAAAATCCAACCTCCCAAATACCTATTACATCTTCCATCCAAACCTCACAACAAAATCCCAATCAAAACTAACAAATTTCACCACATGTTCTACAACAACTCCTTTCCTACCAACAACACCTTGCCCATCAAAATCAAAACCAAATTTCACAAAATCAAAATCCACCCCAAAATCAAATTCCACCTTTCCTCCAACAATTAATGCAAAACCAACAAACCTACATTCCACAACCACCTACCCAAGATTTACCTAGCATTGTGCAATAATTGATCCAAAAGGTTGATGATATGCAAAATGGAAACAAAAGAAAGAAATATTCTTTTGAGGATATTTGCCCATACCCATTTGATAGAACATTACACATGCCCCCCTTTCCTAAAAAAATTTGAAACACCAAAATTTGACAAATACAAAGGAAAGGGAGACCCTAGGGAACACCTTAGGGAGTTTTACATAGCTTGCCTAGAAGTCTCATATGATGATACCTATTTGATGAGACTTTTCCCTAGAAGCCTCAATGGTCAAGCTACCGAATGGTTTTCTCATCTTCCCCCTAATATTAAGACATTTCATGAGCCTGCGGAGATATTTGTGAATCATTTCTCCTATAACTTTGAACATGAAATATCGATGACTACCCTTTGCAACACAAAACAAAAGAGGGGAATCCTTTGTCACCTTTCTACAAAGGTGGAGAGGCCTAGCAAGCAAACTCCCTTGGCTAATTCCCGAAAAACAACTAGTCACTATGTTTGTGACTGATCTTAACCAAGAAATGGGGTTCCATTTACAAATCCAATGTGCATCAACCTTTGAGGAGGTTATAGACAAAGGAACAACCATCAAAAGAGCCCTTATTGCTAAAGGCTCTATAAAACTTTACAATGACAACAAGACCAACAACAATAACAACAAAGTCAATAACAATAACACCAACACTTCCCCTACAAACAACAACACACAATCCAATGACAAACCTCGCTTTTGGGGAAAAAACAAGAATATCCTCAATGACAGTGTCACTGATGTGAAGTCCATCCAAAATGTACAAAATCCCATTCCACCAAGTACATCCACAAACAATAATGTCAATGTTCCTAGTGGACCACCGAGACAAAACAACAATGCTAAGAGGAAATTCACACCTTTAGGGGAACCCATTGAAAATGTCTTGAACAATCTTGTAAAGGCGGATTTGATAACATTACCCCCTATTCGACCTTACAATGAAAATCAATTTAAACCCTCTTGGTTTGATGAAAATGCCTATTGTGAATATCGTGTGAAAGGGCATAAAACATCTAACTACATGAGGTTGAAACATTGCATTCAAGACCTTATATATAGAGGTGATATAACCATCGATGAACCTCCAAGACAATCATCTAATGCCAACTCAGGAGCATACAAGGATCCCCTTCCTGATCATAACAAAGGAAAAGCCTCATATTCCAACCAAACATACAATGTTGTGCTACCTCCCTCTTCCTTCAATTCCATTGTGAGGCGAACATAAGATTATTCCAACCATGTCAATACCATCACCATTAGAGATAAAACACCAAATTGCACTGTTACTACCCATCATGGCCGCGTTTCCATTTGTGGAACCCCTACCAATGATCAACCCTCTACATCCACACCTACCAATCCACCATCCACTCACAAGTACAACCTCTTAGATCACCTCAGAAAACCCACCGCACAAATTTCCATCCTCGAATTGCTACGCATATCTCCCCTCCATAAGGAAGTCCTTGACAAAGCCTTAATGGAAACCCAAGTCCCTACCAACTTGATTGTTGATCAATTAGACCACATCACCTCACCTTACTGGAAAAGGACCTACCCACATCTAATTCTACTCATAACGAAGCCATACACATCGAAGTCCTAATCCATAAGAATACCATCAAATGAGTCTTACTAGATGGTGGCTCTGGCCTAAATCTTGCACTCTAAAACTATTAAAACATTTGGGATGCTCCGATGTGGTTGTGGACTCCAGTGAGTGTATAACTATCAAAGGATATGATGACTCTAAAAGATTGTTTGAAGGCACCATCAAGATTCCCATTCAAGTAGGACAAAATATTTTGGAAACCAAATGCCAAGTACTTGATCTTGACCTCCCATATAACATCCTTCTAGGCCGACCATGGATTCATGCCATGCAATCCATTCCATCCACCTTCCATTAATGTCTAAAATTCCCACACGACACAAAAATTACCATCTATGCCGATCCCTGTCCTTTCCAATACTGTAGTTTCTTGGAAAAACATGACTGCACAATCTATCCTTATAACAATGCCACCACAACATCCACCTCACATACCAATCCTACATTATCCACCTCATACATTGATCCTTCTAACATTTCAACCACATCACAAACATCCACTCCTCCCGAGTTCAAGATCAAGATAAGTAACATGGGGTGTGATGAATATGACCTACATGTAACATTTTGTGTGGGCCTATTGCCACCATCTCCTAAGACATTTGGGGCTCCTAAGGAAGAGGAAGTCTCTATAGTTGTTATCAAATGCAAACCGTCACCTACCTTCAAGAAAAAGCACCTCCTTGAACAAGATGTTCTTGAAGACATACCCTCTTGGCTATACAAAGAAGAAGAAAATCAAGAATCTCCTACTCTCCCAACCGAGATCTATGGAAAAGGTCTCGAAATTGTCAAATATATGGGCTATAAAGGACAAGGCAGTATAGGCCTTCATGAACAAGGAATTGTTGAGCCCATCCAAGCAACAAGGAATCCATATCTTCATGGTTTAGGGTACGGAAAACAAGACTCTACCCCCACCGATATTGAGTGTATCTTAAGTGAGGTTGCTAAGGCCTTCCCTATGGTAGATAACATCTATAAAGAGGACCATCAAGATTTTTTCAATGATTTTGCCAAACTTTTTGAATCATCCATATGTACAATCTACACCCTAACCACCATGCCATCTACATCCAACGACTTACCCCTCGTCTATCCCCAACTCATAGATTGGGACCAACAAGGACCTCCCATCCTCAATGTGGTACAAAATGACAAAGCAGTAACTAAAATGATGGGGGTTAGAGATCACTTTATCCTTGGAGATCAGAAGGTTAGCTATATCATGGAACTAATCACATCCGCATATTTTGGGGAGACAATCCAAAATTTTAGTCATAAAAATAACATCCCTTAGTGAAAACCACCTTGTGGCACTTTCGAATGTAGAAAAAATCAAAATAAAGGACATATCCCCTAGTGAAAACCTCCACGAGGAGCTAGGGGATGAGAGAATGGACCTCCCCAATATACCTGAGTTCTATCAAGAAAGGTCACCAATCCTTGTAGAAAAATCACATGAGATGAACTTTGGAATAGAAGAGGCACCCAAGATCACATTCCAAGCAGAATCCCTCACAACAAAAGAACAAGGGACTTTCCTAGCTTTCTTCAAACAAAGGAGTCAAAACTTCGTATGGACATACACTGACATGCTGGGATTGGATCTATGAGAGTTGATGATTAACTCAAAACACTAGGATCACCTACAAAACCTAAGATTTACCTTCCACAAGAGAAAAAAGAAAAGAGGAATAATTTGCACAATATTGGATGCAATTAATGAATTGGATTAATGAATTACATGAGAGAACTTGCTTTTATATTTGCAAGTTAGAGAAAAACCTTAATATGACTTAAGAATAACCTAAGACTAAAATAAGACCTAAGTCAACTTAATAAAGTGTAATTAAATATTTGATTACACCAACACCCCCCTTAAGTGCAACTTAGGGAGAAGTGAAAAACATGCAACTAACGCAAGAATGGGTCCTGGCTACAAGGCCATGTTAGGTAACCATGAACAACAAGAATCTCTCATAAAGTGGATAAAAGGAGAAAAACCCAGTGGGAAAAAACTCCTCTCCAAAAGAGAGAAAAATACAACAAGTACATGAACATGTGATGGAAGAAGGACTAACACTAAGACCCCCCAAGAACTGAATCCATCACAAAAGTACAATCATGAATGCCCCCCATAAGAGAGGAAGAAGAGAAAAGGTCTGGTGACCCCCCAGAAAGGAGAAGGATGAAACCCCATGTGAGGAAATGCTCCCTCCCAAAATAGAGATGAGAAGAGAGACCATGTAGCCACTCCTCAAGATGATTCCTACAGTGTTGGAAGATGCTTGACATAGAATAAAGATGAAGACCCATGAACGTCGAACAACATTCCTCCCTTTGGGAAGAAATATAACCACATATGTGTGCATAATGTCTTCCCATTCCGGATAGGAATATACATGAAGAAGGATAAATGTCTCTGAACTCTGCACATGATCCAAAGACAACAATGATGCTCTTGAAAATTGCTCAAATGTCTCCAATCCACTGCAAAATTGTGACTGAATAGGAGGATGAAGAACAATCTCTGATGAAGATGAGGGTGATGCAACTCCATTGAAGCTGTGTCATCAAATAGAAGACAAATGTCCTCAATGTGGTCCTCCAGATCTACAAGGTGGGACTCTACAAACAACAATGATATGTCTAGTAGATATGTCTCCCAATGAGCTATCTCTAGAAGACCGATAATGTCCTGCTACAAAGAATCTGATGTAGCAATAGGTAATAAAGATGTGATCTCGATGAGAGGAGAAGAAGAAGCAAGTGAAGTCTCTGTGTCATCTGAACTAGCAAGACCTATCAAATATGCAAGCTCCTCAATTGTATCATCATCAAAAGGTATGCAATTTGCATCATCAAGGGGTATGTGGTAATCCATAACAAGATCATCTAGGAATGGACAGAGATGTGGGTCTCCATAGATCTCCCAAAGGCTAGTCCAAAGAGCACGTGGGAACTCAATATGTGAGATGGAACACATAGTGTCATATTCAACACTAGAACCAATCAATCCTACAATATGATCAATATAATTTCCCCATGCAGATTTCCTTTCAGGTGTATCTGGTTCAGGTATGAGTCCATAAAGATAAGGCAAAAGATTAAGCCACTTGAGATGTGTCAAGATGCCCTTTCACCAAGACTCATAATTATCCTTACCCAATATTACCATAGAAGGGTGAATATCAAAACCCAAGATATCTCCTCAAATAAATCATATCAGAGATCAACAATCTGAATATGTATTAATGCTGATAAATGAAGCCCAATGAAACAAAAAGAACTTCAGGTGCCAAAATGTCCAGAATATCAAACAAAATCTATAAAATTGACAAACTGAATAAATAATACATGGGGCTGAATTTGGAAAAAGTGCATAGATGACTATTTAGAGCTCCTCAATACCTTTCCAATGCCACAAGAATTGTGAAAATTGGAGATCGTGGCAAAAAGATACGAGCTTGGAGGAATAAGCTCTAAGTCAACATAATAAAGTGTAATTAAATATTTAATTACACAAACAAGATCCCACTCTAGTTGTCCATCACCTTGTTGTGCATCCTGATGTAAAGCCGGTAAAATAGAAGCAAAGGCAAATGAACCCACAAGTGGCACTCCTCGTCAGAGCAAAGCTCAAGAAACTCTTAGACATGGGATTCATTCACCCTATAGACTATCATGAATGGATATCAAACATTGTACTAGTAGCAAAAGTCATTGGGGGCATCCGTTGTTGCATAGAATTCACAGACTTTAATAACGCTTGTCCTAAGGATGACTTTCCACTACCCAACATAGACATCATCGTGGATCTTACCGCAGGGCATGAGATGTCATTGATGGACATATTTTCTGGTTACAACCAAATTAGGATAGCTGAAGAAGATCAACATAAGAACTCCTTTATATGCCCATGGGGAACGTATTGTTGGGTTGTGATGCCCTTTGGGTTGAAGAATGCAGGAGCCACCTATCAAAGAGCCATGATAGTTATCTTCCATGACCTTTTCTACAACATAATGGAAGATTATGTAGATGATCTACTGGGAAAATCAAAGACTAGAGAAGACCACTTGAATGTGTTAGCTAAAATATTTGATAGATTAGAACAATACAAAGTGCGGCTAAATTCCAAGAAATGTGTCTTCGGGGTCACCTTCGAAAAACTCCTAGGATACATTGTGTCAAGAAGAAGAATCGAAGTCGACCCCGCTAAGGTCAAGGCTATAGTAGAAATGCCTCCACCTAAAACACTTAACCAACTTTGAAGCCTAAAAGGGAAACTTCAGTCTATCCGCCACATCATAGCACAACTTGCAAACAAGTGTCAACCACTTCAGCATCATCTCTGAAAAAACACATCATTTGTATGGGATAACTAGTGTCAGAATGCCTTTGAACAGCTAAAGGGATATCTTGCTAACCCACCCATCCTTATTCCACCAAAGCAAGGACAACCCCTCCTATACATTTCACCAATAGAAACGACAGTAGGGGCCTTGCTAGCACATCACGATGAACAAGGAAAAGAGAGAGCAATATATTATATCAGCCACACCTTCGTGACCTATGAGCTAAACTACACTCCTATTGAACGAGCATGCTTTGTTGTTGTCTTCACTTCTCAAAATTTAAAACACTACATGGTCAACCATAAGACAAAGCTCATTGCCAAGATTGATCTGCTCAAATATCTACTAACCAGAGTAGCTCTCACAAGATGAATGGCTAAGTGAGTTATGATCCTAAGTGAGTTCAACATTGAGTACACAGAAAGAAAAGATATCAAAGGACAAGTGATCATCAATCAATTGGCCGATGCACCTCTCCCAATAGAACAACCATTGCTTTCAGAATTCCTAGATGAGTTAATATTAATTGTTTCCCGAAATTTGAACTTGAGAAAATTCAAACTTCTGGAGTACCCTGAGCACCCCAACTTGCGAAATCACGAAAATAATTAAATCTGAAAATCTATGCAAGTTGGTATGAAATCCTTTTATGGGTTTGTTCATAAACTCATTTTATCCAATCTAGCTAGTTTTAATGCCTAAAGACCTTACCATTTGGGATATTTTAAATCTTTTATTTTTCTATTGACAATTTGCAAATGAGGCCAAAATTTAGCATTCTGGTTGTTGGAGAGAAAAAGGTTTTTGGGTTATGCTCAGGAGGGTCTAATCATCTTGATATTGAATTTTCATGGAAAATGGAGCTGTCATCTAAGAGATATGGAGTTTTTCTCCTTTCACCTAAAGCATGGTTTCAAGGTTTCCAAGTTAAATTTTGTTGAGACGTATTTTTCTAACTTTATCATTAAAGATAATTCAATTCGCTTCTTAGGGTGAAATGATGATTTAGAAAGGTGAATGACTTTATTAAAGTCATATTTAAAATATTTTCTAAGTTTTTATGCAGAAGTTATAAACTTAATGAATGGGAGCTCTTTGTTGTCGGGCGATTTAAGGGTCTTTGAACTTAATATACCTCCTATGGAAAGTTCAAAGGTTTAAGAGATTGCCGAACACCCAACACACACACACACACACACACACACTCTCTCTCTCTGAATTTTTTCAAATTATTGAACTTCATTTTAAAAGGTTTAGGAATTCAAGAAATGCCCGATCACCTGACTTTTTCCAGTGTGCTCTTTACTAATGAATATTCTCAGGGTTTTGGAACCCTCATTTTCCTTGACTCTCTTCAGCCTCTTTACTTTATGAAACCAAGTTGAGTACCTCTTCTCCTGGGAACAGTGAATTTATTGAGAATGTGATTATTGGTGCATAGTAGATTGTGTTGTCCTGATCTTTGATTCCATCACTAGAAGTTTTGAAGCCGGTATCTCCGAAGGTGGACAAACCAGAGAGTACACCCTGCTGGCCATAAATTGCTATAATCACAGGTTGTATTTACAATATGGATTTGTTAAAAAAAAGCTTCATCTCCGACAGACATGTATACAAGTTGTGGTTTGGAAATGGCTTTAGAAACTGTGATCAATGAGAACAAAATGAAGATTAAATATGAATCAAATGCAAAAACACACACACGATTATACCTTCCTTTTGACTCACAAATCCAAGAGAGGGAAGGAGTTGTACTCGATAGCTCCTCAGATTTTACCCAAGACCAAAATGAAGATGTGGATTGCTCAATGCTTTTCAACACAATAGGATGAGAGACAAGTGGATTCAAATAGAGATTGAGATGGAGATGAAGGATAATTTTGCCATTATGATGTTAGGATGAGGAGACTGTGGAGAGATTTTGGCAGAGGTTTGATGCATGAAGAAGTCCCTCCTAATGAATTAGAGAGGGGTCTCATTTAGATTTTTTGAAAAGAGGATGGAGGGTGAGGATCAAAAGATGAGATCAAGGGCTAGGAATAAAAGTAAATCTTTTATTCATTTTGGGGAAAGGGGTGATTGATGAGGTATGGGTGTGAAGGAATATTTATGAATTAAAGATTCATATGGGGAATGGCAAATGAATTAAAAATTCATTTGGGGATAAGAGATGATAAATGAGGTATGGGGGTGGTAAGGGGTTTGTAAGAGAAGTAAATGTGATGTGTGATATGTTTCAAATTTTTATTTGGAGTATGTGGGGAAGGGTGTTAAACTAGGTTTGACCACCCAAATGAGAGGTTAGGATTAATTAACATAGGTTTTGTTTAATTAATCCTAGGGCTAGGATGAGGTAGGGTAGGGTAGGGTAGGGTAGGTCAATTAGTAGGCTAGATTAATTAGATAAGAATGATTTATGTAATTAATAGGGATTAGGGAGATGGATAAAACAACCAAATAAATATTAGAAATATTTATTTAATAGACGAGGATAGTGTTGTAAGGTCTAGTGATAAATTAAATGAATTAATTGATCACAAGGGATAGACGGATGGTTAGGGATTAATTAAATTTATTCAATTAACAGGAGGGATACATTGGTTTGCAGAGCAAGTCAATTTGAGGTGTCTACATTTGCCCCTCTTTGAGATGGTGTTGCGGCTAAGTAACATCATTTCAAAGAAGTTAAAACATAGAGTTGGATTGGATAGAAAAAAGATTTTGGCTTAGAAGAATAGGGTAAGGTTTGGGGATAATTGGTAAGGGTGATGCCCCCTCGAGAGGATAGGCAGGTTGCAAGAACACAGTTGTGCTCTCGAAATGGATGGAAGAGATTGGTTGAAGTGGTTAGAGGATAAGGGGTGAGATGAAAGTGTGATAATGTTGGGAGATTGATTGGTGGATTATCATTGTGTTGAAAATGATTTAGAGCAATCCTAGGTTTGATATAGCAAACTGGATATTTTCACCAAGGTATAGAAGACCAGGGTGATGATGTTTATCCAACCTTTGCATGGACTAGACACACAGACAAAGGGATGATCTCATGCATGCCCAAGATAGTACAACCTGTCTAGATGAGGGAAGGGGACTCATAGCATAAGCCCTTAGTACACAAAAGGTATGATGAACCTTAGATGCATAAGGAGATCAATATGCTAGAACCGACCCTATCATCAACAAGATATGAATACTAGCTTGGAGTAATGAAACCAACCCACAAGCACAGCATATAAAAGCAAGACTATGCCCCATTCTAGATGTTTTCACCACATAACATGATATAGTGAGATCAAGGTAGCTTTGATGTGATCTTCAAATAGGACAAAAGATAAAAATAAAAAATGAAAAGACCAACGAACCAAACAAGTAACCATTGTATCTCTTGCCAAAATGGATAATGATTTGATAGATTCTGCCTATTGTAGGAAATATATATCCTAAGGCAGGAATTGATAGATGATTGGATCATGTTTAGTTGATGTTGTAAGATTGGCTCAAGATGTGATGGTGACAAGTTGCAGTTGATGTTGATTTGATAGTTGATGATTTTTGTTAAGGTATGGTTCCTTGATAGGTGATGCCATGCTTGGATCTAGTGTAAGCTTAGCGGGTTGGATGGGTGCATCTTAGGTACCTGAGTACTGGAAACTTCCTGCATATTCCAGACTGCCTACATACCCTATATCCACGGGATCAAGGCACATTAAGATGTGGTTGATGATGATATGTAGTTCTGATTTGTGATGATGATGTGTGATGATGATAGATGTGATGATGTTGGAAGATGAAATGTGTTGGATGATTTGGGTGATTGTGATGATAATTATTTTTGGGATTTTGTGGATTTTTTGATTTTTTTGGATTTTTGGATTTTGTGATTTTTTTATTTTTTTGATTTTCATGATTTTGGAAAAGGAATGGTTTATTATGAGATGGTTGCATTGGATTTCGTGTGGGTAACCTTTACGCTCGATACCAATGAAAAGGGAACACCAAGTCTAGAGGTGAGGGTGATGGGGTTGGAGAGGGAGGAGATTCATGATGGATGGATTGGAAGATAGAGATATGGATGCAAGATAGATGGATGGGAGATGGGGATAAGGATTTTCTCCAAGGGCTAGGTTGCAAGGAATCATATGCCCTAATGCTTAAAGAATTTTGCATGATGGGTTCATGTTTGAATGGGTGGACTTTGCAGTAGATGGATGGAGGATATACTTACAAAGGGAGTATGCCAAGAGGTCTCCAAACCATGTTTTTTTTTATATTTTGCCCCTTGTCTTTATCAAGATCTAAGGTGGGAGATATAGTGGATAGAATGGATGGGGAATGATAGGATAAATAGGGGGTAGTGGATAATAATATGATAGGATAAGGATACATGGATAGGATATGCAAAAGGATGTTATGGATGTGGATGATTAGATGGTTTTTCCCCCAAGTGTAGGGATGCAAAATGGATGGAGAAGGGATTACGCATGACGCCCACAAGGGGTTTTCATCAAGGTACTTGCCCAAGGTGCCACAAGGAGTGGTTTTCACCATTGGACGGATTTTTTTTCTTTACTTTTTTCTTGATTTTTTTGATTTTTTTGCTTTTTTGATGGAATGGGGACTCTAGCGTCTGTTTCCATAGCAAGGCGAAGATGGTCCCATGTTGGATAGCATTTTGGATGATGATTGCATGGATGTTGGTAGATAGGAGATGGAATGGATGGTGGATAATGGATTATGATGTGGATTATGCAAAAGCATGGACCATAGGAATGTGGTGGGGAAGATATGTAGGATAGTGAACAAAAGATGGAGAGGTGGGGGGATGTGGGAATGTTAAGTGGTGGAGGGGAACCAAGACCAACAGTTGCACACACCGTGATGTATTTGGAATATTGTACTTTGGATGTGGAGTTGGGAGTAATGGGGTTCGGGATGGGGGATTTTTGTATGATCAATTTGGGGTTTTAAGGACCCAAATAGACTTAGGATTTATGGGATTTTTAGATGTGGAGCAAGATGTTTGGGAGTTTGGAGTGGATTGGGATGTGGATGCCTCATTAGAGTTTGGTGCTTTTTGTTTATGGACCCACACCATTTTTGTTTTTTCTTTTTCTTGTGATGGTGTGGGCTTTGATAGCCTTTTGGATTTTTCATTTTGATTAGAAGGGATAATATATTTAGGCTTTTGTGCTTTATGCATTGAGGCATTCAAATTATTACTTTTGAATCCCATGGATTTGGGGGAAGCTTCATGTTTGAAAGATGTGTGCTTTTGTTGGTCTTGATTGGGAAATTTAGGGGGTTTATGGGTGAAGGAGTAAAAAGTGGATTTATGGATAAATGGATGAGGGGATTTGAGGATAGGGATATTAGGAGTTGGGAGGATGGGAGGATAAGAGGATTTGTGGATAGGGATGTTGGGAGTTGGTAGAATAGGAGGTAAAGTGGATTTAATAGGAATATTTGGAGTTGGAAGTAGTGGAGGTAAATTTGATGGAGGGAGATGGATGGTCACATGCTTTTGGTAATGATAGGATGATGGAGGAGGGATGGCGACATATGCTTTGGGGGTGCAATGAGATGCATCATGTTTGGGATTAGATGAATGGATTTTGGAAGGTGGGTGGATGGTACCAACATGTTTAGGTTGTTTTTCTTGGAATGTATAACCAAGGCCATGCGAGGATGGATGGAATGTGGTGTGGATGGGCTCCAAAATGCCTTGTTCGTGAAGGCCTAAGCCTTTGCCTTGATAATTCATATGTTGGAGCATGCAACATACAATGGGATGTTTGGTGCTTTGGAAACAAGACGCGAGTCCATTATTTGTTGGAGATAGATAGGTGGTGGATCACCACAGATGAAAGTGCTTTGTTCGAGTGAATAGGAGGATGGATTTGTGATGGGATTGGTTAATGGAGGTAAAGGATTAATGGGGGATCGTGAAGGGGTGGTAGAAGATGGTTTAGGATCAATAAGTTGATCAATAGATGGGAGAGGATAGGGGATGGGATTAGATGGGATGGTTAGATCTTGATTAGGAGAAGGGGTTGATGTTTCAACATGCTTTGGATTTGATTCTTGACATAGCTCATGTGGTTGGATAGAAGTGGGAGTGACTTGGATAGATGTGATGGGTGCTTGGATGGATGTGATAGGTGCTTGACTTATGGGTTCTTGAACATGGTTGCATGATGGTTCTCGAATTATGATAGGAGATTGTTCAAGAGGTTTGGTGGATGTTGGATTGCATGAGGGTGTTTGATTCCTTGCTAATAGCCAATGGATGGTATCCTTCATGATTGTGTGGGTTGAAGAACAATATAATGGATGGATAATGATGGTGGTTGGTGTGGGATTAGGATTGGGATTGGATAGGGGGGTGATGGGATTATGTAGTGATGGTTCTTGGATGGGTTCAAGGATAGGTGTTGGACTATATGGTGGTGTTGGAGGGGTAGAGGATTTGGGGGATTCCATTGCTTTGCTTGGTGATGTTCTTTGGAGGAAATCCCACAAGGATTCTTTGGATGTCGTGGGCTTAGGACTTGAAAGATTTGATGGTGGATTAGGTGGTGGATGTGTGATAGGGATTGGTGGATTGGGAGATGCATAGGGTGATGGATTAAGATTGGAGGAACATTGTGTTTGGGGGATTGGGATTGATGGATTGTAAGGTAGGTAGGGTGATGCATTAAGGTTGATAAGGTTGGGGGGATATTGTGATGGGAGGGTTGGAGGATGGGGATTGGGAAATTGGGGATTTGCTTGGGGAAATGGTTGTTGATATAAGGTTTGGATTTTAGAAATAAGGTGTGCTAGATTGGTGTTCCCTTGATCAAAGTTATCATGAAAAAGGTTGGGGGATGGATAAGTTGGAGGTATTGGTTGATTGGATAAGTATGATGGCATGGATGTGTAAGGGGATGAAGATTGATATGAGGGGAAAGGTTGATATGATGAAGGTTGATATGATGGAAGTTGGTATGAGGTTGAAGGTTGATATGAGGATGATGTAGTGGATATGTAAGATGTAGGTTGGTATGAAGGTTGAAAGAATGAAGATTGGTATGATGTGGATGGGGATGATGTGTAGGGTATTTGTTGATATGATGAAGGTTGGGTAGGGGCTTGGGATTCTCCAATGATGAGGTGTGCTAAGGGCATATCTATAATGTCATTTTTGCATTTTTCCTTAGCATTAGGATCCATGTTCTCATAGACTTTTCTAAGTCTTTGTAAGTGTTGCATTGCTTCATAAGGATCCATTTTGTGGGAGAGATATGAGATGATGGGGGATAATGGATGATTGTGATGTTGGGAATCAAATTTCAAGACCTTAAGATGATTTGATTTTCTTCAAATGATGGATGATTGTCTATACTTAAGGTGGACTAATAACACTTAAGTAATAGAATTGATTTGGTTGATTTGATTGGATGATCAATTAAGGTTTTGATTTTTGATTGGGTTGATTTGGATTTGGAGTTTGATAACGATGTTGGGGGACTTTGATGTTGATTGGGATCGATGTTGATATGATGTAATGATGACTTGGATATGATTAGGGTTTGATATGGAATGATTAGGATAATGGTTAGGATGATGTTGATAGGATGAGGATGAAAGATGGAGATGTGACTAGGATGTGTTTAGGGATGATTGGGATTGAGGTTGATTTGATAAGAATGGAATAATGATGTTGATTGGATAATGATTTGGATAGAATGATGATGATTTGATGATGTAGAGTGACAAGGATATGATTAGGACTGATTTAAGATGACTTGGATGTGATTAGCAATGAAGAGGCAAAAAATGAGTGATTAGGATGAGTGTGATTGGATTTGAATGTGTTGAAAGAATGAGGTGAATGACTTGACTTTATGTGTTTGATGTTTAGCTTGATTTGGCAATGTTTAATTAAATGATCACACATGCACAACATGATTCACTCACCCAAGACACAAGCAATTTGGAATTTTGAATTTGAAGAATATGATGATGATTAAACAAGCACATGTGGAAGACACATCAACATGCCCTAATGTCTAGTTTGATGGGGTATGGCCAGTTAGGTTTGGGCAATGTTTACACAAGGTTGACTAGGAATTGAAAGTGAAATCCTATCACACAGCTGGGAGAAGGGGGTAACCCACCGTTGACCTTCACTTCCCAAAGGTAGAAAGTTCTTTGGGGCTTAGCCAAGAGTGACAAGATTTTGATTTCAATGAGGGTGTCTTTCGATTCAGCCTCGGATGATGTCGTCCCTAGGGGTGATGAAATTCCCTAGCAGGCCTCCTAGGAAAGGGTAAACAAAAGTGAATCAGGTGAGTTGTTTTTGATCTCCAAGGTCACCTTGCGGTGTGAGGAGAGAGCATACACACACACACACCTGATTCACACTTGTAGTGGTTAATTGCCCTTAGAAATTGAAATGTGATGAAGACACTTCAAGCAATGGTTCTTTTTAAATCCCAATTTCAAGATGTGATTGAAGACACTGGTTGATTTTATGCCCAAGATCAATGATGTGTGATCAAACAATATTCGTTTTAGAAGCCCAAATCGAAATGTGTATGCAAACAATGATTCGTTTTATGTCCCAAATTGAAGTGTGTTTGCAAACAAGATTATGAAGACATGAGAAGTAGAATGAGTGCACCTAATTATTTCGCTATCCAAGCTGCTGTATTTGCTATTCTTGATGTTGTTCCAGCCCCGTAAGATCACCTGTAAGTCACAAGAATGAAAATGAAGCAAGTAGGCTAGCCAAGATGATCGTTACACAAAAATTGAGAATCTGATACAATCTGATGACAAATGAACTGATATAGAAAAAATGACTACATAAACAGATTCTAGATGAAATTCTATGCAATTTGAAAAAACATTTCGCTCAAAAATGATCAAATTTGCAATAGATATGAGCATTTGAAGTTTTGAAACATCTTTTACTTTGATTGCGAAAAAAAGGCTAGAAAAAGGTACAATCACCTGATAAAATCCTCACAAATGAGTAGTTTGTCCTTCCAGCTTTCTGACGCCACCAATTTTGTGTGATTTCATTACCATATACAAAAGTTGTGAAAATTTGAAAAAATCAACCTGTTTCGGCATGTAGGAGGCAAAAGATAACCTTGGCAGTTAATGTTAAAAGCTAACAATTTTCACTGTGCATGGTCACATGATACGGTTTTGTCCAGTAGTGAGGGCTGGTGGTTAAACTCTAGATAAGCCCTTGGTTCACCATATGACCGCAGACTGTCATGAGGCAAAAATAAAAAACTAAGGGGGGCATTATCCCTTGCACCTTGGTTGCAAAGAACTTGGTGCCGAAAGGTAAAGGGCTTGAAACCCTAACCGAAATCCTTAACTTCTA